>OY754302.1:46537025-47145817 GCA_963573255.1 Chironomus tentans | reverse complement strand
TTTAGTGATAACTAATCCTGCTGCCAATATACCAATGGCCGAAAAAACCATGCCAACTGCTCCAGTAAAGAAACTGCATTTTTAAAAAGAATATTAGACTTGAATTTTCTAACAATTTCAACTAAATGAGTTACCTTGCCGTAGATGCTGATTGCTTGTACTGCGTTTCAATATACTTTGGTAAGAAAATCACATAAATTTCAAATCTGAAGCAGAAATTTGTTCAAATCAAACCTTTTTGTACCTTTAAAAGTCAATATTACCCGAAGAAGTAAAACATTGACGATACATTGTTCACCATGTAAGTTTTGTTCCTCAACAATCTCTTAAATGTGATGAAAAAATCTTTAAGTGAAGCTTTTTGATTTTCATCTTTTATTTCGTTGCTTTCAGAGCTTTTTATTCCTCGTTTTCTTCTTTCAGAGTCAATTCTTCGTCGAAGGTAGGCTATAAGTTAAGATCTACATAGCATTACAAAATACCCATTTTAATCAAGTTTCTACTCACATCTGGGTAGCTCTTTAGGAAACAGGCTTATAATGAATGAAAAGACCGTCATAATAACAGCCAATAATATCCATCCAATCCACCAAGCACCTAACCATCGTGGATCAGTGTTAGTGATTGTCGGTGTGAGACTAGGTACGATGTAGATTTGCAAACAGAATGATGCTAATGCATAACCACCGGCTATAAAAATTAAATTATATATTTTTAAAAATAAATTATCATAAATTGAATCCAAACCTGGTCCCAGTAAACGTAAAAAGTAGGATGCACCTGAGAAAAAATTAAGACAGTATAATAATATTGTCCTAAATCTATTATCAACTTACTAATCAGCGCTGGAGTTTTTGACTTCTTTATATTATCATCCATATAAGCAATCCCAATAGAATTATACACACATTGACCAATTCCAATAGATAGTTGACCAAGGAATAAAAATATTTGTGGTATCCAATAGTCTTCATGCTCGTCGCATTCAGCTATTCCCGTGGTACCTGTTTCAAAATTAATAGAATATTTTATTTCAAAAATTCTTCAATTCCTACTCACTGTCAATATTGCACATGAACTTCCTCCTTTCCATCTCAAGAATATTCATGGTCGCTGTATCATTCTCAATTCCGCCATATTCCTTTGTCAACATTAAAGCCTGCTCACCAGGTCCATACAAAAAGTGTGGAATGACAGAAAATACACAAAACATTGTAATTGTAAAGAGTCCAAAAGCAATCCATCGAGGTCGATGACCTTTTCCTGCATAGTATGCTAAGAATGATGACACAAGTAAGCTGCTAACATTATTTCCAGTTGTAATTATAGCTGAATTTTTTGATGAAATTTTAAAACGCTTTTCCATTGTTGTGATTGTGCCGTTGAAATAAGCGAACGTTCCAGAGAATATTGATCCTGCGATGCCAAAGAGAATGCTGTAAATCAAGAATGACATTAATAAAATATAAGAATTAAAAAATAAACGACATACTTACACATACATCTTCTTGTTTGCAAACCTTGAAAAAAAAACAAATAAAATTTTGAATTAATTTAAATTGTCACTATCACGTTTATGTATTCAGTCTAGTCTCGTTTAAAAGAAGTTGTAAACAAACGAGAGAAAAAAATGTGCTTTTCTATAAATAGTTTTAGGTATTTTATACTTTAATTTTTTTTTAAATTTATTTTAATTTAATTATTTTTTTTTAAAAGTAAAATTTCAATTAATTTGCCTTTGCAGGAATGATCCCCGAAATCGTCCAAATCCACATGTTGTATCGTCATTCAGAGGATAATTTCTAAAAACTTCCTCAAAATCATCATCAAGCATCTTATCTGTAAACTCAAATCCACTTGTTAAAGAGGAATCTGATGCCCTTTTTAAGGACCTATTGTTTTCAACCTCATTTAACATTTTTTTAAATTAAAATATTCACAAATCTTCAAAAAAATCATCTGACTTAAAATTTCACATGTCGATCTGACCACTGACCTAAGTCAACTAAAATAATGAGTTTATTCTCTCACATGCTCACGTTTGAAGATGAAAAGAGTAAAGCAAATAATTTTAAGCGGGAGAAAAATTAATTTTAGAATCAAGAGTTTGAATTAAACTATGCGTGAGATTTTATGTGCTTTAAAATTTTATAAACGTGATCAAAGAATGTACATATAAAAAAATACTATATAAAATTTTTGAAAAATAAGTCTCTTAGGGAGGGGAGGGGTCTCTGGTTTTGTTACCCTTTATATTAAAATTGTCTATAAAAAGTTTGTTACGGAGAGGGGAGGTGTTAAAAGGTGGCCATTTTTAGCGCCACGTAATATCTGAATGACCTCTTATAAGTGGACGAGTTGTCTGTATCTTTCAAAAATAACTATAATATTCATATTAAAACAAAAGGATTTTTAACAGTTTTTCAAAACAGATTTGTACTCTAAACTTTATTTAGATTTCTTCAGTTCTTAATTTAAAATAACAAAAAAAATCCTATTTATGTAAAAGCCTTATCAACTTGAATTTCATCCTGTTTATCGGCAATTTCCATTTCTTCATTGTTCACTTCCTCGTCAAATATCTTTAAGTCCTTCACGCAGTACCACACTGCAGCATCGAATACGACACCAAAGAATACGAAGCCACATGCGATGTAGTTCATCCAATACCTAAAGATTATGTACAATAAATATCTTGAATTGTGAAATTAAATTTAAAAAAACAATTCGATCCTTACCTCAGCATCTCAGTGTCATACAGCCAACAATTTCCAGTTCCAGTGCAAGTTTTTCCCCACACAAGACACGTCATATCGTGCAGTGCACCAAAGAAAATTGGACTAGGCATAAATGAAAATAAGCACATAAAAGCTAAGCCAAAACCCATGGCAACTGTTTTGTCTCGTTCCTCAATGCATCTAACACCTACGAGGAAGTTACTTGCTCTTCCTGTAGCTTCTGAAAACTTAAGGAAGCACATGACTGCTAGGAACATGAAGAACTCTTTCTGACAATTTATTGGACATGCTCTGTCCTTTACTGTGCCTCCGAATATGTATTCCTGAAGGATGAGAAAAATTTTAGGATGAATTTTGATTTTGAAGTTTCAAGGAATTTGTAGCTTAGGCTCTAAAGCTTTCATGCTTTTCACAAAAATCAAAAATCATGCAATACTCACATTAGCCCTGTCAAAACGACTACTCAATGTCACATCAGGCACTTCCGTAACACTAATTGGTAGTGATATATTCTCAAAATCATATCCGAATGTTCTGTCAATGCACGAGCAATCTGTGAAGAACTGAAAAACATTTTCGTAGAATTAAAAAAATCCCATAAAATTTTATCAAAAATTATTACCTTTGTGCCATTATCTTTATAATATGATTTACAGCCTGCATGACATGGGCTAATGTAAATTTTGTTATCTGCACCACAAACTGGAGAGTATTTGACATAGTCGCAGTTACAGTCTGAATTGCATGTTGGATCGAGCATCTCTCTGAGAATTAAATTGTAAAATTTATATAACAATATTTTCAGGTATTACTAGGTTCTCTATAATTTATTTCAATCTAGATACTTACGGTAAAGGAGCATTAAGCACAACAGAATTCTCATTTTCAGCACATCCAAGCTGTGTGTATGCCAAAATTCCAATCACTGAAAGTGACCCAACAAAAACATTCCATAATGCGAGACTTCGAGCTTTTGGCTTGAACTTAGAGATGACAATTCCTGACGATAATATACCAATAGCTGAAAATGCTATTCCAACTGCTCCCGTTACAAGACTATGGAGGATTTAATTTAGTTTAGAGTTTTTAAGAATTATTGTAAGATTTATAATGAGTTACCTAGATGTTGATGCTGATTGTTTATACTGCGTTTCAATATATTTTGGTGTGAATATCCAATATGGCATGAATCTAAAATGGAGAGGATTTTTGAAACATTAAGTAAGAAAATAAAGTAAATTAGCTAAATTCATTAAATTTTCCTAGAATTTTGTGAAACAGAGTTGGGAATAGGCTGTCTTAAGCTTAAATTTTGTTCAGGGGTCATTCGCAAATTACGTCATGCTTTAGGACAGGAGGAGGTTCGAAGATTTTTTAACACAAAATAAAATTTTTTTTGCATATACAATTTGTGCGAAGGGGACTAAGGGGGTCGAAAAAAAATCATTTTTTAGCATGACGTAATTTGCGAACGACCCCTTAGTCAATCGATGATCTATTTGAAGCTTTTTATTATCCAAACTCACCCAAAATAATAAAATATTGATGATATGTTATTCAACATAAATGTTAAATTTTTCAACAATCTCTTAAATGTAACAATCATGTCACTTATTGATGCTGGTATTTCATCGTGAACTTCCTTGTCTTCTAAATTTTTCATTCCTCGTTTCTTTCTCTCAAGTGCAATTTTTCGACGTAATGCAGCTCGCGGAAGCTCCTTCGGAAACATGCACATGATGAATGAGAAAAAGAACATAAATACTGCAAGAACAATCCATCCCATCCACCAAGCACCCAGCCATCGTGGATCATTATTGTCAATTGTTGGTGTGAGGTCAGGTGCGATGTAGATTTTAAGACAGAATGAAGCTAAGGCATATCCACCAGCTGTAAAACAAATTTAAGTAAATAACTTACATAAGTTTCCATCAATATTTTCATACCTGGTCCAAGTAAACGCAAAAAGTAAGATAAACCTGACAATAAAGTTATAAAAAGTTAGCGCATGCCTTTTATGATAATTGCACAGCAATTCGACAGCAATAAAACTCACTTATCAGCGCTGGAGTTTTTGACTTCTTAATATTGTCATCCATATAGGCAACTCCGATTGAAAAGTATATACTTTGACCTACACCAGCACACAGCTGTCCGAGAAATAGGATCACTTGTGGCATCCAGTTGTCCTCGCCAATATCACATTCAGCTATTCCTGAGGTTTCTGTTTGTATTGGTTAAGGAAATTGAAATCAAAGTCAATGCAAAACTTGAATTTCCACTTACTATTTGTATTACACAAGTACTTCCTCCTTTCCTTCTCAAGAATCTCCATTGTTGCCGTGTCATTCTCCATTCCGCCATATTCCTTCGTCAACATAAGTGCTTGCTCACCAGGTCCATATAAAGCGTGCGGTATCGTGTTTATCATACAAAATAATGTAATTGTAAAGAGTCCAAAACCAACCCAACGAGGCCGATGACCTTTGCCTGCATAATATGCCATGATTGCTGACACAAACAAGCTACTTATATCATTTCCGACTGAAATAACTCCGGTATTTTTTGATGGGATTTTATAACGCTTTTCTATTGTTGTGATTGTGGCGGTGAAGTAGGAGTAAGTTGCAGAAAATACTGATCCTGCGATGCCGTAGAGAATGCTGTGATTTTTTTTTGTTGGAATTAAGTGAGAAGAAATGTTCAAATGAATGAGTCAGAGGTTTGATTTTTGAATATTAATAGGAATTGGAACTGATACTTACACATACATCTTTTTATTTGCGAGCCTGAAAAGGAAAGAGTTTGAAAATACATTAATTTTAGTGAAATTGAATCAATTTAGATTGAGAAATTTTGGGGAAAAAGTTAAAGGTCCTTTGCAAAAGACGTCCATCAAAAAACATGAATTTTTCAGTGAATCTCAAATTTATTGTCAAGCAGCCATAACAGCGTATTTGTACCGCTCGAGTTAATTGACATATTTAGACTTTCCAAAAATTATTATACGAAAGAAAAAAATTCTTTGCAACATCACACACCTTCAGACCCCCAAACCCTCCTAAATGTTGGGCTTCATAAATGAAAAATTCCCTATTTCTCACACTCAAATTTCAAAATTTGCACATTATTATTTTTTTTCCTTCTAACATGTTCAGTAATTTAACGTAGCTCATTTCCTTACATGTTACAAAGAAACTTAATTAAAATGTCAATATCATATTAATATCATTTCAGTAGCCATCAAAGCTTATTTGAATTGCATTCAACTGCTGATTAACAAACGGAAAAGATAATTGTGATATTCTAAGAAAAATAAAGTTCAAGTTCATTTCTCTTGATAAGAAACAAGCAGTCATTTAGATGCATTTGGATCTTTTGCAGGGGGATTTTGAATTTTTTTTTCGGTGGGGTGAGGGAGGATTTGATCTCCCAAGCATGATCTTGAAGCTTTGGTTTAGTTCGGTATTTTTTTATAAATTATTTTCCATTCACAATTATTGTAAAACATAATTTTTTTTTCATGTATTTTAAATTCAATTTTATATTATTACTTTTAAAAAATTCAGAAAGTGAAATCAATTAAAATATTATTTTTAAAAACCATTATCATTTCAAAACTCCAACCCCAATCGACGACCATAAGTAAAAATAAATTTTGTTTTGATTCCGTAATCAATTTACAGCTGATCTAAATTGCACTTCAGATCCAGCGACAAATTGCATTGTGGCTTATTGCTCTTATTACTTCATCACATTTCTATATTATTCAGATCTATAGAAATATTTGCGTGAGTGAATTATCCAATTACGTTACTTGGTCATATTCTACGTCGTGAGTAGACAGTCGCATGCTTTGTATAATAATTTAAAAGGGAAAAGAGAATTTTTCAATTTAAAGTATTATTTGTAAGATTTTTATATTTTTATGTATAGGTTTTCAAATTCGATTAAATTATTAAAAAAATGAAAAATCAATAAAAATTTAACTTATTTTTTAAAATTTGGAAAGTTTTATCAATTTAACATTAATCGAAATGACCTTAGACACTTTTTTGCAACTATTGCCCAAAATTATCTATATTTGTTTTGAAATTTAAAAAAATCTGAATTTTTAAAAAAATCAAAATATTTTTTTAAATCTAATTTTTTAAAAATTTCTAATTTTCATAAAGTTTCTAATTTTTTTCAAGATAATTCAAAGTTGTCACTCAAATTAAATTACACAATCTTTAACTTTTTTTCACTAAAATATTTTTAAAAAAATCTCATAAATTATGCATTATTAATCTCAAAACTAGCATTTTTCATTACTTTTGCAACAATGATCCACGAAGAAATCCAATTCCGCAGCTTGTGTCATCATTTAAAGGATAATTTCTATAAACTTCCTCAAAATCATCCTCGAGCATTTTATCAGAGAACTCAAAAGGCTTCAGAAGAGGATCCAAAGCCTTTTCTGGAAATTTTCCATTTTTTTCAGACATTTTTAATTTTTTAATTTCTTTCACAACTCTTCACAATTAATTGTCTGACTTGCACTTTTACTTGTCTATCTGAGCACCAACTTAAGTCGACTAAAGTGAAGTGCTGATCATATGCTCTTATATTATCACTTTTTTGAAATGCTTCATTCTTGTCATTGTGTAAATATTAAATTGAATTTATCATAATGATAAACAGAAAACAGAAGATTTAAATAAAATGTTTATTATTATTGTCTTAAAGCTATAAAAAGGAATAAACAGGAGTCTACAGCAACAATTGCTTCTTCACAAAAACGACTCTGTTTAGCTTCCAAATAATGCACTTTATCAGCATGAATTGTAATTTATAGACCAAACATAAAAGATTAAAAATGTGACACACAAATAACTGGTCAGTGTGCATCGATAGACGGGTCTAAAGTAACTAAGCTGAGAGTATGACAAAATATTCTCATAGAGATAAGCATATCAATGAGAAATTTTATCATACACTTTAAAGTGGATGTTGTGGGAGGCGAAGATTGATAAAAGACAACTACGGGAATATTAACAACGACCTTGTGTGGAATTACCTAGAATAATGGTGTAATATATTTTATGATTTGTAGTGATTACAGGATGATTTTGATTTATTTCAATTCGATTCTAAAATTTTGTGAAATAGATTTTAAAATTGTTTAAATTCTGATCTGAAAATGAAACATTCCGAAGACAATTTCTCAATAATTTTAAAATTGAGGCAGTAATCGCTCAGATTTAGCACATATAGCAGGGGGTCCTAAAAAGTTTTTTCTTCCTTATATTTAGGGGTCGTTTCATCTTTCCTTCGGAATCACATACATATGCATGGATTCATTTGTGCAGCTTTTTTGGTGATGTTATTACAGAATAAAAGCCATGGGCGTACCCAAGGGGTCCGATGGGTCCAGACCCTCCCCTCCAATTTTTTTTACAATTTTCCTAATTTCTAATTAATTATTTAATCATTCATGTACCGTTAGAATTAGCAACTAGTATAAAGCCATGAGCATTAGGAATACAAAAAGTTTGGAACCCTTAAAAAATATTCTGGGTACGTCTTTGGTAGAAGTTAAGATCGAGTCAATGAGTATTAAAATAGAAATAGGAATTCTTTTCCTATAATACAAAGATGATACCTTCAAGGATGCTATTTGGACATTTTATAGATTCAAGAGAACATTGCTACTCAAGTAGGAATGATAAAATAATAAAGTTATACCTAGCTTTGATTCAGCTTTAAAATCCTTCACAGAAGACACTCTCGACAGACATACAAAATATTTTTATTTCTTATCTAATTAAATTGCTTTACAGCCATGCAATTCAACCATCATAAAATATTTCGACAAATCTGAAAATGAATTTTATGAGCCAAATGCCTTCGTACTCCAATTCACACGAGAGAATTACCTAATTCTAATGCTTTAAAAGGTGGATCAACAAAAAAAAGTTCCATAAAAGCACCGCCATTAATTGAAACATTAAACTTAAAATTCGAGATTACTTTATTTTCATGCATGTCTCAATGAATTTATTTCCACGTCATGATTTTTAATATGAAACATATGAGAACCTTTTCATACTTTTTTCCATCATCCTACTCACATATGACATATTTTTTTTACTCATTCACTTGCTCTTATCATTCACGTTACTCGTAGACAGTTCTTTTTGATCGTATCACAGCTGATTTCTACTCTCACAATTTTTTGTTGTTCTTTACTTCCACTTAAGTGTATGTTTACTTTCTTTCAGATTGCATGCAATCAAAATAAACAAATTTTTATTAGTTGTTGTATTATCAATGAAAGAAATGGAAGATAATTACGGAATTTCAATGATTAAAGGTCAATAGCTTGTCAATTGTATGATGTCGATAAACATTTTGTAAGAATTTCTAGAAATTTTTCTTCTTATTACTGAAAATACTTTCGTCTGTAAGTTTTATGAATGAAGTTATTACTATCAGATGACTTGAATATTGACTGTTGTGCTTCTGTACTCAAAACACAGATTTTCAAAATAAAGCAACAAAAATGGAGATCTCAAAACCTCATTTTCTTATTGGAATAAGTTAAGAACGGCACCGCAATTAAATTGCACATTTTGTGAAGAGGGCACTGAAGTGTGTTTTATAGCTTTGATACTTGAAAATTCCAACATCGACCTTGCAATCCAGAGTTCGAGACTCGACAAGTCAACTTATCTCGTTTTTAATCATATATTCTGGAAATAAGATTTTTAGTTCAACTTTGTAGAACTAATTGTAGGAAGCTGTTGTTAGAGACATATTAAGATTGGTTTTATATACTTATTTAGAACAAAACAACGACTTTTAGAAGACTTTTTTAGTGCAGCCTGTTCCAAAATCTCAGACCCCCCATCGTCCTCTAAAAAGCGAACGAACCCTTACTTCGTTGGCCGTACAGGTCAATTGCGATCCATGGCCTCACTCAGATGTCAGATTAGGATTGAAAATGATATTTGCAAAATTGTAGCCATCGAAATAGTCAGCTCCTAATGACATCTGATAAAGTCCTTGACATACAATTCTTCGAAACTTAAATTGAAATAACTAAAAAACGCAAAACTATGAATCTAAGATTTAAAAAAAATCCCAGAAGCTTAAAGCATACTTCATTACAAAGACTTAATAAGCATCGTATTTCCTGCATTATTTATCATTTCTGTACCTAATTTTCATTTGTGCAAATTTACACTAATAGAATTAAAGCATACAAAAAGTAAATTAAATGTTTTTCGCAAATAAGTACTTAGCCAGAGAGAAAAAATAAAAGGATTGCAAATTTAACTCTCTCATTACCATTTTATTGCGAATTATTTTTTACGAAACCAACAAAAAAACATCCATTCAAATTTACATGCAGGCAAGACTCCAAAAAATACTCTGAGTCGTTAAATGTTTGCAAAAAAAACACGAAACAAGAGGAGATCATTAAATTAAGTCCTATTTAAATTCAATTTGAAACGCTTTTGCACAATAAATATGTAAGTAGTACAAGCAATACTGGCTGTATTTATATATTTTTTTGATCACACCCTCCTCACCAGCCATCCCCTTATCAACATGCTGGATTTTATTTTTATTTCGGTGAAGGAAAGAAATTTGCAATAAAAAATGTACAAATTCTACGGTTATGTGTATGTTATGTATATGTGGATTGTATGTGCTTGCTGGTTTTATTGGAAACAAGTAAGAAAGACCTTGAGTATGTGGATTGAAGCGCATTTTGGCCAAGAATTTTTGAGATTGGTATGAAAACAGATTTATGGACGGAAAGTCAGATAGACAGATGCAGATGAACAGACAAGGATAGGGAAAGGCTGACGGGATGTAAGGATATACAAATGAGCAACACATAGATGGACAGCAGGATGAATAAACTGACTGAAAGACAGCCAAACATTACCAACATTCCTCGATGAAAAAAAGTACGGGAAAAATGTAAAACGCTTGAGCTTATTATGGTTTCAACATTCCTTTATTTTGCATATTTTCCTTTCCCCTTTTTTCATATAAAACATCACAAATCTTCATACAAATTGATTCTCATGTACGGCAATAATAAGCATAATATGGTTGTTGCTACATGCCGTAACCATTAAGTGATTAGAGGAGATGAAGACGGAAATTTTTTCTCTTATCAACCAAACAAGGAAGAAGAGCACATTTGCGATGTCTATTGATTGAATATTCAAATCACCGACGCAAAAACGAAAGATAATAAAAAGGAAATTTTCCATAGCGTGCTAGCAGATGATGCCAATGATGCTTAAAAAAATCGCGATAAAAATTGAAATAAAATGATTTTTTTTTAATTTATTGGAGAAATTTTATTTTCTTTTGATTATCAGTTATGACTTTTTTTTGTCTCTTCCTTTCTGTTATTTTTATTTTATGCACCCCTCGTTATGCAACCAGTATTTCATGATACACTGTTTTTTTTTCTCTGATGGATGTGCGATGAAGTGAACAAATTTTTATGATTTTCTCGATAATATTCCTTTGGGAGATGATTTAATTCAATTAAAAAATGTTTAGCAAATTATGAATCTAGTCATGCAAATAACCTTAAATAAAGAAGTATTTTTGAATTTAAAAAATATTTCAATGCTTCAAATATTTTGAAATTTAGATTTTTCCGATGAAATGAAATTTTCTTCTTTTTCACTCAAGACAACGCCCACTTTGAATTTTCTCTGTACATACACAAAAATATTCATTCAATCACATCTGCAGAAAATAAGAAATTTACTTTATTTATGTCAACTAAAGCTTGAATTTTTAATGACAGAGCCTTTCAAGTTCACCTTCAATTTTCAACAAAAATTTTTTTTGTATCGCTTTAAATGCTTTTTATTTACTGTGTGGCATAATTAAAGTCTTTGAATATTTTTGTAGAAAATTTGAGAAAATTCTTTAAAATTATTTTTAAGACTCATTAAAAATTTACGTTTACTGCAAACTGAAGAAACCAATAAAAATTTCATTTTACGCACTTAATAAGAATGCTGAAAATCGAGAAAAAAGGAAGGTGAAGAAGATTGAAGGAAGACATCAATGAAACGTCATAAAATTTTATCGCATGGGGAGAGAAAAATGATATTTATCATTAGGGGTCATTCATAAATGATGTCCATCAAAAATTGGATTTTTTAGACACCCTCCAACAGTCATGTTACCTTTGGACTCTCATATAGGTCCAGACCCCATTCCAAAATGTTAAGACATCATAAATGAACAATCCCTCTTATTACCTTTAGCATCAACCTAAAGACACAATGTTGTGGGGTCCATTGACATCCAAATAGCTTCACAAGAGCTCAAGCATCTCAGCAAGCGGTTGTAGACGGTTGATGATGAAAAATCGATAGCAAAGAAAGAAAATTATCAGAAAAAAATTATGGAAATGAAAGGCGAATCCAATCTTGCTGTGCATATAATAATTTCTACCCCTCCATCGCATCACGTCACGAATAAGAACACGCTTTCCACTTGAGGAATGGAAAATCCTATTTACCAAACAATTAATTTTGTAAGAATCGTGACGGTCATTTTATTAAACGACTTAAGAATGTTATTACAACATTTTGAGCTCGATTTCTTTCATTTTTCTTCTTTCCTCGCCTCCTTTTATATTTATGTCTTTGCTTCATTATCCTTCGCTAATACCGTGAGCTTTATGAGGCTACATTTCTTTTATAATTTCCATTTTATTCTCCTCTTATTTCTACTCTTTTGACCCGAAAAAAGACACCATTCGCAATATCGCTATCGTGTATTCATTGAAATGAGAAAAAGAGCTTCTTCGCTTTTTATAATTTTATGCAATAAAAAAAGGGTTGGATGGAATAAAAAGAAAAAAATAGCGAGGAGAATAAAAAATCTCTTTTTTCGTTCTTCTTTTTTTGAATATTTGAGCAATGAAAGGAGGAATTTGTTGATCAGGAATTTTTATGGGAGATTTTGTGGTGTCTTTAGCGCATTTTTGGTAAGAAAATTTGAAGAAATCTAACTAGGTACATTGCAGGGTACATCAAGTCTTATGACGTACTCGTGTCCTTGCAATGTGCAGAGCTTGCAAGTGGTTCGGATTCCACTATAAACTGTAGGTCTAAAGGGTGTGGTACAATAGATTTCTATAATCGCAGTGCCTCCAGCATTAAGCTGGGCCCTTCACGCATTATTATTATTCCAGCAGCAATGACAATTTTTGAAGGATTTGAGATTATCATCTTAAAATTGGGAAAATCCAAAAAATGCTTAATAATTAAAGAAATTTGTCTCAATGGAGTAAAATATTTTGAGCCTAAAATTATGTTTTCCTAGATATCCACTGATCTACTGATATCGAAAAATATATGGTTTATTTTTTTTGGCAAATAAGGTAATGTCTTGACTTGTCGAGGGGCTTAGAAATAGGTCGGAATCTTATCCACCCTTGTTTTGTTATGACATTTGTTAAATTCTCAATAGATTTTGATTTCTCGAAATTTGCAAAATGTAACGATCATTTAACTAAGGAATATCACACAAAGTAAGAACTGGAAGTCGATTTAGAAGGGGTCGTTCAGATATTACGTAACGTTTAGGGTTAGATTGAGAAGAGCAAAGTTTAGTTACGTTTTATATTAGTTTTTCCAATTTTCTTATAATATTTGCTAGGGGGAGGGTCGAGGGTTCAGTAAAGGTCATTTTTAGCATTACGTAATATCTGAATGACTCCAAAGCTAATTGTATAAGTTAAGTCAACTAGAATTCATACAAAATTCTTAACAACTTCGAGCTATACACAAATTTGGTCAAAAAACCAATTTTTGTTGAACGGGACTTTTGAATGACTCTTTTCATCCCAGCATAAAAAATTCATCTTTGATACAAATTCATTTCATCTGTCGTTTCAGTCACACAGTCAAAATTATACCAATAATTCACCATTCGCATTCATAAGACACCCAAAAAAAGGATTCTCTCGATGCTTTTCATATTAAAATTATTTTATTTTATTTTTCTTCGAGGATTAAGTTAAATTAAGTCCATTAATGAAAATCTTCGGAAACAATGCCTTTTTTTTGTTATTTCGCGTTGCGATGGTTTGGCATAAAAAATTTTTATTTATGCTATTTGTGGCGAAACAAAAAAAAATCTTTATTTTTCATTTAATTTCTTATTTTTCCTTTTGTTCTGCTCACTCTGACTGGTCTTTCAATTTTAATGCGAAATCGTATTTTATATTTAGAGTTGCTAGAGCTCACATAATTAATGATAGCACTTAGTTTTTCTGCTGGAATGAATAACTCTTGACTTTGCCTCAACTTGACTCTTTCTTTAGAATTTTATTTTGTATTATTCTCCTGCTCCATTGTACGTTGTTTATATATGAACGCCAGTGCAGCGAAAATGAAGATTTCTTTGTAAATATTCAATTGTGTTTTTGCGATGTTCATTATTTATGTAAATTTTTTATGCACATTTTTCTTCATTTCAAAGTTGAAAGCTGATGATGTTTTGATAAATATGATGAGTAAAGGAAGAAAAATTGCTAAAATATATGAAAATGTGGAAAGGTTTAATGTAGTAAAGATTTTTGATTGTAAATTTTTTTCTAAAACTTGTTAAAAATGTTTATGAATGAAAATTAGATATTTTCCATGTAGTGTGAATAATAGGTAGCGTAACAAAGGGCTGTGACCTGGGCATTGTTTAAATTATTCATCTATTGCCCCCCCCTTCCTCTTAAGTACCCTGTAGACGATTTTTTTTACAAAAAGTTAAAACTTATCGCAATAATTGTGAAATCATATTTTAAAATCAATTTTTAAAAATCTTGAATTTTAATTTAGTGGTAAATTTACCAGTGAGCAATACCCTTGGTGTGCTTAGGGAAATTTTGAAATTTTTTGTATGAATGGGAAAATTTAGGGGGATTTTGGGATTTTTTTCTTAAAAATCCTAGCAAATTGATTTTTTTTCTTCAAAAATTAGGGGTTGACCCCCAAAACCCCTCTCTGAATACGCCTATGGGTGTGCTTAAGCAGAAGTTTTGGGGGTCATAATCTGTCTCTGAAGAAATTTTTCTTTTTTTCAATAATTTGCCAAAGTTTTGTATCAACAAGGGGAGAGAGGGTGTCTAAGATCCAATTTTTCGATGAAATTCAGTAGTCATCACTTTATTGCTTGTAACTTCCTATTCTTCTACTTTCTTCAATAAAAGAAAACAAACAAGAAATTTAAACCTTCCATTTTATTGATTATTGAACAAATTTTTGATTCCATTTCTTTTATTATTTTCTTATTTTCTAATTTTTGTGTCTTCTTTAATTCATTCATTTATAAAATAAATCTATTCATAAATTTTATGATAAAGAATAAAAAGCCATAAAAGAATGTAAATCCTTCCAATTATCATGCATTTTAAATATATCGCATTATTGTATGTTTTTTTCCTGCCACAAAAAAAGAAAGAAATAAGAAGAATGAGATCATTTTCATTTAAGTAAGACCATTAAAAAGGAATATAAAAGATACACAAAAATATTATTCTTTATTTTTCTATTTGATAGGGAAACAGTGATCTGACCCATTTTGAGATTATGTGTTTTTAATTAAAAAATATTGTGTACAATTTCTTCTTTCCTTCTGCCTGATTTTTAGGTTTCGTTGAGCTCCTTGAAAATTTTTTTTCCGCTTTTAATTTCTTTTTGTCGCTAAATAATTCCATTATTTTTCGTTAATACTCCAATTTATTTTTTTCTTGCTCTTGTTTGCTTAAAAAAATGAGAAAAACAGCCAATTAATCCCATCTTCAACATGGGAGTGGAAAAAATTGGGTAAAAAATTTTCCATGCAATATTTTTTTATTCCTGTGATTTTTGAAATAGAAGAACTTTTGATGTCTCATTCCCTGTCATATACGCGCGCGTCCAAATAATCAGAGCATAAGTTATTAAATTATTTGACAAGAAAAAAATAATAATAATAACGAGGAAGATTTTTTAAGGGTGAAATTTTTTTATTTCATTCGGAAAATCCTATCATGAATTTTAAGTGGTTTTAATATTTTCTTTTCTTTTTTTTCACCCGGGACGATGCTTATGCAATGCATTTTGTTGGATTTTTTTTTTGTTATGAATAAAGTGAAAGAAAGGAGAAAGGAATTACATGATGAATGGAATAAATATGAATATAAATTGGTGTGATTTATTATTGTGGATATGGAAGTAGCGCATATTTGAGGCTAATTTAGTAGAATTTCTAGCGAAACTCAATAATTAAGTGCTAAAGGTTAAGTGATGAATTTTAGTGCTAAATTTTGCAATATTACTTGGATAAGGGTCCATTCAAGGGCGTATTTTGAGTATTATTTGATGATTGGAAGCTATGAGCAAGGAGGTAGGTTGATGACATAGTACGTGGACTTAATATTTTGTGTAAAATATATTTTTCAATTTTATACCTTGCAAATAATTTATAATGCCCAATTTGGTATCCACCCTTCTTCTTGCTAGGTTTTTAGTGAGGTTGACCACCTCCTTGACATAACTCCTATCCCTTAGGGTCCATTTGAATAATTTTACAGGAAACAGTGCGAAAATTATAATTTAAACAACAAAATAGCCAGAAAAATTCACCATAAAATTAACTCCATTTCATTTTAATTTTTTTAATCACTTGAATTCCAATCCGACAATTTCCATCCATTTCTTCCAAAAACTCAGGTAAAAATTAAATCAAAACCCCGAAAAAAATTTCTATAACCAAATAAAAAACCATAGAAGAAAGGAATATGTTTTCTTCTACTTCTACAATTCCAAAAGGATTGTGGTTTCACTGCTCCTCGAAGCTTCAACACAATTCCATCTTTGGGTACAATATCGAAATGTAATAAATGTAAATTTTACCGAAAAGGTAACAAGAACAGCAAAAAGAGATTGTCTCTGAGATGTATCAAACACAAATTCTTAATGCTGAGAAAGCAAATTGAGAATTTTCAATTAAATAACACCTGTTTCTTCTTGAAATTATTATGAGTCGAGTGACAACGCAGGGGAATGTGCACATATACATCGGCGATAAAAAATAATTAAAAGACAGAGGTGGGAATTTTGTGAGGTAAAATGACTTGATGGTGGAGTGGTTTAGTACTTTGATACCTAATTACTACAAAATCGACGAAGCTATCATGGGTTCGAGACATGACAGGGAACATATTTTTTGTTTATTAGCATTTTCAGATAATATGATGTGCTTGAAATTATGGTCAAAAAATCCCTTTGAAGGCTACTGACAAAAATTTGATCAAAGGAATGGTTCGAATCCCACTATAAACAGTAGGTCTAGATTTTAAAGTGGCGACTTTGCAACCCTCAATTCTCAAACTCTCATTGGTCGAAAAATGCTCCAGTAAAGTTGTGAATACTCAAAATCTAAACAGCTTATTGCATTTCTTAATAATACAATGTGTGCTAGATATGGGGTACTTAGAGGATCGCTTAACATTAAGTTTGGGAACTAATGGTATGCAATAAATTGGAAATCGTTCTTAAATGAATAAAGCGAGATTTTTGTAACCCCATCCATCCTATAACTCCAAAAATTTGTTTTGTTTGGAAGTGTCAGATAGCATCGGACCCCCACCTCCCTAAAAATTGTACGTCATTTATGATCGATGCCTTGGCACACTCATCAATTTTTCTGAATTTTTTATGCACATTTTTTTACATACTTAATATTTAGGTTCTAAAATAGCCATTTTAGGCACTGCAAATACACAATAAACCCTACTGCATGTCCGATCCCACTCCAAAACTAAACTAAAGACCACACATCGACTTTCATTACGCAATTCTTCAAAATTCAACCACTCCAACTCTGACTCTCATCACAAGGCGAAAAATAAATTGAAACTAAAACAAAAGCAGTTGTTGCTTTACCAACAATAACTTTATCTCACTCTTTGTATCGACAGTATTACCATCATGAAGAGCAAATAACAATACTAAAAAAGAAGAAGTTATACGATGAAAATGGAAAGTGGAGAGGACGTAAAGTACGCGTTTATTATTTGCGTTTAAAAAAGTAAAGAAAAAGGGGTTAAAATGATATTGTAAATTATTATTATAGCATCAATGATAATGACAAAAGACGATGAGAAGATGGTTGACTCGGTTGGTTGAATATTATCAGCGATAACAAAAGGCTTCCCCGTGATTGTGTGTATTATATTATTTTCAAGTCAAGAAGAATGTAATTCCATTAATAAAGCAAGATTCCTACTTTTCTGTGCTCGAATAATAAAATTATTTCATTACTTTTGAAGCTGAAAAATTAATTGAGAAGTAAAAGGAATATTTTCCAAGTAATTAGATAAGGAAGGAAAATTCTTGTAGCAAAAGCATTAAACCCTTTCAAATTATTCAAGAAGCTCTATAATTCGATGAGATTTTTAATGGCTTTCTGCTTCTCGCTCTTCTAATTGAACTGGCAACTATTAATTTAATAATAATTTTTGAGTCTCAAAAAATCTGTCTTTTTATTGAGTTCAAGCCTTTGTATCTGAACATGTATGTGCCACATACCACACACAAGTAAAGCAGGAAGTTTAATTATCTATGGTTGTCTATCTATCTTTTCAGCTCATTTCAATTAAAAAACTTTTATTTTTGTCTCATTCCTTCCTTATGTGTGACATACAAAAAAATTTGTGTTCTGCAAAAAAACTGATAGATTGATGGAATATGATAAGCAATATGTTGCCTAAATAATGTCGAATGTGGGGTAAATACTATGTGGCAAAATATTGTACACCAGGGAGTAATTTGGATGTATTTAGGGATGGTTTTGATTTTTCGGGGGTTACAATTATTTTTGTGAGTGTCTATTAAGACTTTATTTAAGTAAATCATGAGTGTTTCTTTAAGATTATGAGAATTAAGTTATGATTTTATTATTATTTTTTTTTGCTTATCACACATGTCACTTTATTTTCTGTAGCTTATAATTTTGAGAGTATTGCACTTGGTATTGGAAACTGGCAGACGGTAACCTGCGATAGAGCCAACTATAGGCGACAATTAATGAAGGTCATTGATAACAATTGATCGATATGACCAGCGAAAGAAAAAGTAAGAAGATGTTACTGTATGAAGCTCAATTTTCAATAACGGGTTTACTATCTTACTGTATTGCTGGTCCCGTCACTTAGATTGCTTAATTTTTTTTATAAATGTATCCAGGTGTATAGTCAAAACTTCCAGGATATGGATCATTTCAGACTTTTTGAATGGTCGGAAAATTTTGATTTTTTTTTTTTGGAATTTAAAAAGAAGTTGGTAGATGAAGATGTATTTTTTAGGGTATGGTATGCCACAATACAACAATTTAATTTAATTCAAAGGAAAAAGCATTCTTAACAAGTACTTAAACTGTTTAAGAATGCATAAAAAACCTTTTGCCCTATCAACATAAGACTGATGTGAACAAATTTTATCCTTAAGCAGCAAATGACATACAATAGGAGCAGGATAACTACCAATAGTGGGGTACTTGATTTAGATCAGCTGTTCGATTCCCATTTTGATGTCTAAAATTCTCATAAACTATCCAAAAAATTAAGTAAACCTCACAAGCTACAAATTTCCACTTCAGTTTATTATTAATAATTTTTATCTTTATGTTTTCAAATTACGCAGCATTCAAATAATAAATTATATGAAAACACCCTCGCAACTTACCTTTAGTCAATCATTAGCAGCAAAAAGAAGCTTTACCTGAAAAAATCCTTCAATTAAATAAACAAAAGTAAAAAATTCATTACGAATCCTTTTGATCTTTTATTTTCTCAAATTCAAAACATATCAATCAATAAATATTATGAAAAGTCCTTCATTTCTGCTCCTTACATAATGGATACAAAATTGAAAGGATGGAAGTCAGTAAAGGATGGAATTGAGCATAAAAAGTTACATAACCCAATTAAATAATTATTAATTCTGTTTGTTGGAAGTAAATTTCTGCATAACTGAGGCTTAATGTACCGTAAAATTTAATAAGTCATTAAAAATGATGTTCCTCGTCCCACTAATGTTCCTGCTGCTTCCATTGATGTTGTATTGTCATTAAAAATCATCTTTTTACTTTCTAAAAAAATAATTTTTATTCCTTGATAATTCCATTGCCTTGACATCATCATGAAGTAAAAAAATAAGTTGATACACTTACTATCTTATAAATATAAATGTAGGAGCAAAATTTGATAGGATGAGGGATATACACGGACATAATAACATCATCTTCTTCTTACTTCTTGTATACAAAAATATATAAATTCTTTCTATCGAATATTATTTGTACACATCGGCTATTAAAATGTATTAGATGATGTAAAAGTATCATAAGCAGTTCCGTTTCTCTATTTTTTCCATGATATAAGAAGGGGTCAGTTCAAAAGCGGCTTATTTATGAAATAAATTATACATTTTCTTGCCTTTCTCTTTATACATATCTTATCTTACTTATAATTTTCTTCTGACTCTTGTTTGGCTAAGTTTTTCTTGTATTGTCAAGGGATGCACGATTGGTTGGCTAATAATAGAGTTGAGGTTTGGACAAGACGCATTTTTGATGAATAAATGTAGAGACATTTATGAGTTTGTGTCTAAAATAAAGCACAGATAAAGACAGCTTTAAAATTCAACCAGACTAGGGTTGCAGTCATACAAGTGTCACTTACTATGAAAACCCCTAGCAATTTTGAGCAATTTTTCGACGTGGGCCAATTTTTTTCCAAGAAGGAGGGTGAATTTTCACCCATTCACTCCCTTGGCAACGCCACTGAATCAAACACACCTTGGTTGGCTGTGAATCTGTTGCAGGAACCTTTTATAGTACCCCGAATCAGATAGTCAACGACGCTATATTACAAACTAAAATCGAGTTAAATATAGTCATTTTAGATTGTAGTATTCCAACGAAACTTTCAAATGACGATTAATGAGCATCGAGTCCAAAAAGTTTGAGAAACGCTGCATTAAATGACTAAGGTTGATTAGATTAGGGGGGAGGGGGGTTGGTGTAAAATGTATTTTTTTTTAAATATTTCACACAAGATAGCTTTAATCCTTATAGATCGTAAAGACCCTTTAGCTAGAATACAGAATGCTGCTAAACACAAAATGGCATAGCTAGGACACAGTATGTCACATCAATGACATTATTCCAATCATTAAAATTCACATCAAACCAAATCATTAAAAAATCTACCAACATCCCAAAGTGACAACCCAAAATACTTCACACCCTTAAACCATTGTCAACGATCAATTTGTATTCAATTCAGTTTTGTCAATTTGACTTTTACATTTTTTCGTTCTCTATCATGTAACCGAGGCAGATCAATATACAAACATAAGTAAGTATTTATGCATAAAGAAGTGGAAAAAAGTCGAGCACAATTGATAAAAAGAAATTCTTTTATCCTTTTTTCTCTCGATGTTTTTCTGTCTGGCGGCTTTTGACCTTTACTTCTCCTCAACTTCTTCTCCTTCTTAATTCCTTCTTCTTCCCATTTCGATTTGCCATGTATAAGAAATTGATACTGTTTTTTTCTATATTCAATAGATATAACAATTGTCATCGCTGTTGTCGGAACAAGAAGGAATGAGAGAAGAATATTTGAGATGAGATAAATACGGAAATGGAAGAAGAATTTAACTTTTTTTATTATTGCATTTGTATTGGAAATATCAATAATAAATTGCTGAAATATTGAAATAATTTATGACCGAATCGAAATACAATTTGGATTAAAATAATTCTATTGCATTGGATATTCATAGAATAAAAAAATAATGATGATGATTCCGGATCTTTTTTTTACTATTTATTTTCCAATGTATATTTTTTTGGAGATGAATCGTTTTGTTGCACAATTGTAAGTCGAAGAATATGAAAAAGTGAAGAATTAAGAAGGAAAAGAGAAAGAGAAAATCCTGATGTTGTAATTTATGATCGTTGGTATTGGCCCTTTTTATTGTTATTGCCATTGTCGTTCAGAAGGAAACGTGCATCGTTTCAAAGGAACCTTATCCTTCAATAATCTTTTATCCTTTTAGAGGAAATCTCTTCTTCTCTTTATTCTCTTGTGCATAGTTTTTGGTAAATTTTTTGCATGGAATGGGAATTTTGGGTGTCTGACTAGCTATCATTAAGCATTCAAATTTAATTTTTTTATTTTCATACTTGACAGGATCACCGTTAAAAATTTGGATTCTGTAGACTAAGATAAAGAAGATCCAGTTATCCATTTTGCAGTACCAGAGGGGGGGGGGGTCAAAAATCACGAATGTCGAAGAACGTAAGTAAACACCACATAATATCATAGCAAATTTTATTTCACTAGTAAAAAATGCGCTTTAACCCTCACCTCATTCAATAATTCTCTAAATACCTTTTAAATTCTCTTAATGCAATAAAATGCACTAAATTTCATCTTTGTTTATTTTTCTTCTCTAAAAAATGCAACACACAAAGAGAAACAAGAAAACAAGAAGAAGAGAAATTCCCTACAAATGGTTCAGGTAAAATGCGATATAAATTATCAAATTAGAAAAATGAAACTTCCAAATAATCCTTAAACGCTTCTAAATGGATTACAGGATTGACTTTTAGAGACTTCTAAGCAAATGACAAAATTTTTTTGAAAGGCAAGAAATCATTTATCACTGGGAGAACCCTTGTACATGAACACACATGGATCTTCCTCAGATTATTGCAGGTAAGAAAATAATAATTCCTTGTGACTCTTTTAGCTGCAAAAAAAAACTTATTCAACATTTGATAATTTTTCTTACTTCATCGGGGCATTTGAAATAATTGATTTTTTTTATTTACACTTCAATTCAATTAGCAATCATTTTTCACAAGCGTGATTAAAAACCTTTCAATTCTATTTCTTCTCGTTGTCATAATGTACATATATCGTTTATTTAGCTTATTGATAAAGTTAGAGTTGAATTTTATTTTGTCTAGTCGTCGATTTTTGCATTTTTTTGGAATTTTGAATGAGGTGTTCTTTTTTGGCTAGGTTAGATGAGTTGACATGAAATTTGAGTGTGTTTTGTTTTTAGAGTAACAAAATTAATTCTCGACCTACCACAAAAATCAGCTTATATTGTGAATTTACTCATTTTTTCAACTCTACCTCTAACAAGTAAAGAGCATATTCACTTTTTGAGCGTGATCAACTATACTTACTAAGTTTGCTATAAGCATGCTCATTAATATTCAGGGTTATTCTTTTTTCTCTACCCATGTGTTTTCAGTAGACAAAAATAAGGGAGTAGCAGAGCTGATTGCTAAATACATACATGTAGCGTTACAGATGATAAAGGTGCTAATATATGCACAATATAGATAAGACGTTCGCTGGATTAAGGCTTGACACGTAATCACAGTCACATCTGTTATATAGTTCTGGTATGTGCTTCAAAATAACAATTATGCGTCTAAAAAAATAAAAATCTACTTAAAAATGCGCCATAAACTCAAAATAAATCAAAAACCTTCAAATCTTCCCACCAAAATGAAACTTTCGAGGGATTTTCCGCAACAGATATAGACATCAATCAATCGTGTATGTGTAATTGAAATCAATATTGATTTACTAATTGAAACTGATAATTCTTAAAGCCTCAAACATGTTTCTTGCCTTTTTTTCTGCTGTACATGTACATGGAGTACAAATAACGAAAAAAATTTTTTTGACAGCATTTAAAACGGATGATAAAAGATAAGAAACTTAGTACTTAGTTTTTCATGTAGAAGCCCAAAAAAATGAAGAGTTGAAAAATGTATTGATAAAATTAATGTGATTAATTTAAAGCGATAAATGAGCGTTGTATTTGAGTCAAGTGGCCGCTCAAATATAAGTCACAACAACAACAAAAAATCGTCTTTGACTAATTGTCATTCGACGTCTTATCACTCACTCGTAAATAAGTAATAAATATATTGAAGAACTCAATGACAATTTATCTATCTTGTCTTTCTTTTTCTTTTTGCTTCATATCTGGCAGTAGTCAAGTCGCTTTGATTTATTAAAACAACACACCACTTATGATTTCACGTCTATTTACTCAACAATTTATCTATATCGCTTCGTTTTATTCTGATATACCATCGTTGATGAGCAAGAATCACATTTTCCACTTTAAATCGCGCAACTATTCATTTCATGTTTAGAAATCTTTTACCAATAATCGTGATATCGTTTGATAAGCACTTCGTGTAACTGACTGTGTGATTGAATTAAATAAAAATTTATTTTATGGAAAGGAATATTGAGTAATGAGGTGTGGATGAAGTTTTCAATTTTTTTTAACACGCGCTATTTTACTTTAATTGAGGGAATTGGAGCTGGATTTGTACTTTTGTCTGGTCTGCACAAAATATTTAGCTTTGAGGATTTATTGCAAAATGAGAGCCATTGGGTAATTTTAATTCTCTTAACTTTCTTTAATTCTCCACTAAAATGTTCGACATCAGAAATAAAAGAGATGTAAATTTTCATAAACTTGAGTTCATTAGACATCTAGAGAGGTAAATAACCTCTTAAAATAATTACAAGCTGTTCAGACCTTGATATTCATAAATCTCCATTTAATATCATGTTTAATGTATATTGGTAAGTGTAAAGAGTAAGGGTCCACCAGATATTATTATTGACCTACACATATAGCTTAAAGTGGGATCTGAACCTCATCTTTGATGACATTTCTGCATGCAGGATATACAAAGGAAGGCACGTTGCGGCAAACCGAACTTTTTTCCGTAAATGTGGACAAAAGACATCGTAATGACGACATCAGGTCACCCCCATGTCTTTTTGACGTTTTGCCATTACAACGTCAACGTAATGATGCCCTAATGACTATGCCGTTTTAATCTGCTGAGTCTCGAACTCATTAATCTCTATTACCATATGCATTAGTCAGAAACCGAAGAACTAAACCATTACACTACCAAGACACTTCAGCTATCAAGTAACCTCTAACAAAATTAAAAAATCACCAACAAAAGAAATTATGAACAAATCTGAAATTTTATCTCAATTATTCCTTGTCAAATTCCCAACCGATTACTGCAGATTACAATTAGACTATTCCGTAGAACAACAGAGAAATTACTACTCATCAGATCATCAAATTGCGCCTTTATGGGTCATATAAAACCACCTTAATGCCGACCATGCTTTTCTCTATAATAGCACAGTGCTTCTCAAACTATCTGGCAGATCACTTGTTAAAAAATAGAACATCACAACATACTATTCACAGCATACTTAGCTTTACATTTTGGTTATTAACAATAGAAATTGTGAGCAGCTCTTGCTTATATTGTTCCGCAGAACATAGTTTGACAGTCACTGCTCTATCACCTAGCATATGTGACAGGTTTGTGTGAATGTAAAAAGCAGAAGAAAGAAATAAAAATTCCATAAAAAGGCGATTTAATTGATCATGATTGATTAAAGTGTCGGCAAATTTTCTTTTTTGTTCTTCAAATAATTTTTTTTCCCTTCCACTTCTTCTCGTGCCTTCCTTCACGCTAACACAATTGTAGACGCATACATATATGTCGATAAATTGTATAGCTATTTAATTAAATTTCTTGGCGCATTTTACGTTATCATGTGTTTGATTTCAATCACAGAAAAAATTATTTTTTTATCAGTGTAAAATTATCGATATTAATTTGTAGTCTAGGGAGGGGGACTTTGGAGATAATTGTGATTTTTTTTGACTTTTTGAAGTTACTTATGAAATGAAAATATTATTTTGTGAAAAGATTGAAATTTTAATTTTTTTAAACATCTTAAATTTTAATATTAAAAAAATAAATTTTTAATTTTACAAACTAAATTTTTAATTTTTTATTGATTTTTTATTTTTTCAATTTTTTAAGTATGAAAAAAAAATTAATTTTACAAATTAAATTTTTAATTTTTTATTGAATTTTTAGTTTTTAATTTTTTCAATTTTTTTAATAAGAAAAAAAACTTAATTTAAAATTGAATTAAAAATTTAATTTAAAAGCAAAAAATACACTTAATTGTGATAATTTAGTTAGATAATCAGTTTGGTTAACAAATCAATAATAGATTCCGAAAGATTGAAAATTTTAAACCGAAAGATTGAAAATTTGGGATTTTTTAATTTTTAACTCCCAAATTTTTTTAAAAAAATTAAAAATATGAAATTTTATCTCTAAATTGAGATAGTTTGTCACTATATCACTAACATAGCTATGTGCCTGATGTAAAGTATTTTAAAATTTGATTTTTTTTTCAAAAACTTTGATTTTTCACAACATTTTTGCAATGTTTTCATTAATTCTCTTTAAAATTAGCTTTTTAATTTCAAAAAATAAAATTTTCAAATAGGTTCCCCACCCTTGACTTATTAATTTATTTGTAACTACAAATATATTCACGCTGATGTCATAATCTGATCGATAAGTGTATCAAAATAATCAAAGCCAATCCCAGCTTTATTACATGCATTTAAATTTATTTATTGCACAGTCCAAAGAACTGAGTATTCTCAGTATAGAGTGAGGAGGATAAGAAATTCTAACAATAAGAATAAAAACAATTCTATCCTCCTTCTCATTCGTATTTGTATCCAACACTCAACAGCACAGAACTTTTCTTATTCAACTCGACTTTTTTTTCTCATATATATTATTGCAGAAAATCTCACAAATAAGAAGAATTTAAATAGTAAAAGAAAGGAAGATGTCTATAAGAAAGCAAAGCCCGTGACTTAATAGGTTGGGTTTTTCCTCGTATTTATATTCCTTTTACTCTCTACCACTACAAGAACACCCTTAATTAGAGAAGGGATGGAAAGCAAAAAAATTATGTTCTTCTCATGCGCACTTGCGAGCTTTTTTTCTTCCTTTCTTCTTCCGTTTCTGTGCATGTGAATGAGTGAGAGAATTTTTTTTCTTCTCTGGGTATATAAGGGATAGCTTTTCAGATATGCGCTTTTATAAATATCTTCTTATTCTTCTTATTTTCTTGAGAACGAGCAAAAAATTCATCCTCGCTTCATCTTCATGCTCAATATTCTTCCATCTTGTGCTTTTCTTCTTCATTGACTCTAATCAAATAACCATATTTTAAATAGAATAATGTCATTACTTACACAATGTATTTTCTGCTTCGTCTGGACTTCTTCATCTGACACAAATGACATGCTTGCGAAAAAGCTTTTATGCATTTTAATTCCGTTGCTTCCTTTCTGATATACAGCTTTCTGATATGGAACTAAGATGAGATGTAATGTAACTTTTCTCTTTGCTATTAATACTCGTCAATCTTCTCATTAAGGAGGAAAGAAATGACCTAATTAGTTGCTGATTGCTAAGTTTAGAAAGAAGAAATATTAAGAAGATTTTCTGAGAAGATTTTATAGAAAGTCTCTATTAAAAGACTTTGTCTTTTTATAGAATTTCTCGATGGCTGATAAGCAGATTAAGAAGGAAAGAAAATTTTCACTTAAAGTTTGTTAATTTAAGCTTTGAAAATTGACTTAAATTTTCACGAACTGTTGATTTTATTTTATTAATTTTTGTATATATGCACTATATTTGTGGGTATCTTGAGAAGTTCTTAGGTGGTCCGCGAATTTTTTTCATAAAAATTTATATTCTTAAGTCTAAGGTTCTTCAAAATACCAAGACATTTGAATTTTCACGACCAGAACCATGCAAATTTTCGATAATTCTCGAGGGAATCTCAGGAAACTTGAAGTTCTGGTTGACTTCAAAATTTCTCTGGCATATAAAATGCTTACCATCACTGACTACACCATTTCAGGAGCTCTGTAAGTGGGGTTGGGTCCAAGGAATTCAGAGTTATTTGAATTGTCATTTGATCGACAGTTTGAACCACTTTACATTAGTATTGTATTATAAAGTCACAATCTGAGTATGCTTCACATAAGGTATTCATTTACGATCCGAACTTTGTTCCTGTGTTTTCTGAGTAGAGTGGAATCTGGGGTATCGTACCATATGTAGGCAAGTAAGGCCTCTGTGGTCGAGTAGTGAGGCACCAAACTAACAAGTATGTGTCACTCTTTTTGCAAATATAAGGGTACGATTCTCACCAGAAGCTGGATCTCTCAATTATTACATGGAGTGTTATTGATAATGACTAGGATTCATACAATGCTCACGACTACAGTTCTAATATTACAAATTTTAATCTTATATTTTTTGAACTAGTCCGAATCACTTACAAAACAGATTTTAACATCAAAAATATTTATAAAGCTAAATATTTATGCAATACAATGTCTATACAGGAATGCTAACTTATATCATGCCAGGCATTCTAATAATTTTGGAACATTTACCCTGAAATAATTACAAAATCCACACCTTTAGGTGAACAATTTTTAATTAATTTTACACGTGCTTAAATGTGTTTCAACACTTGCACATGAGGATTTATTGTCATTTTTCACACGTTAAAAAATTACTTGAATCGGAAATCAACCTAATAATTAACTTTCTGTTCAAGTGTTTTGCAATATTCTCTTTTTTTATTTTTAAAAAATTAAACACACAAACTGATAATATCATGTTTTTAGACTATAAAAATGTTTTTGACAACAGGATGACAATACCAAGGTGTAAAATATTGATTAAAAATTGAGTGAAAATGGTGGAAAATGTTAATTTTATTGCTTATTTTATATTATCAAACTAAGTATTATCAACCAAAAATTAATTACATTACGATGCAAATTTAAATTGGTAATTAGAAGTTGTTTGTAAAATATTTAAAGGAGGTTCAAATTGCAATTTTAAAATTACAAGCTGTACAAGACGACAAAACAAGTGTAGTTTTTAATTTCTCTTTTAACACAAACTGTTTTTTTGAAAATTATTAAAATTCATTAATTTAAATTCAATTTTCTAATTTTTGAAGAATATTATTATTTTCAAAAAAGTCAAAATAAAGTTGAGACTTGCTGTTATGAAACATGTGATTGAATTGAATTTCTGCTTTTTTTAAACTTACATCTTTATTTTTGTTTTTCTCAGTATTTACAATAAAAATTTAATTATATTATCTTGTTTTGGTTTTTTTAAGGAACCAGACTTGCAGTATTTTCGTAACATATTATTGGTTTTTGGAGATGTGAGACTGTTTGTCTAAAAAATCATTAGATGAAAAAAATTTAGCTGTTTAGAACTTTTGACCCATAACTGTGCGTTTTATTTGGGTTTCATGACGATTGGTAGTTTAACGTGTGAGGTTTTACCAGACCAAAAAAATCATAGGTCATTCTTTAAATTAAGTATCAGTTCGAGTATTAGGCCATATCAGTTCGAGACTCACCCCTTTCTCACCAAATTACACCCCAACCACCCCTTGGTGGCTACTTGCCTGGATTGATGATTTGTTTGAATTTTTCAGGTGACTGCCTTCAACATTTTTATCTACCTTTTGTTTTTTGAGTCACTTTAGTAAATTTTTTCTATTTTTCTAGTCCAAAACTTCTAAATTCAGAATATTCTTATCCAAAAATCACCCATTTAATACATTTACTAGTAAAATTTCTCTGTTTTTCTTGTTTTTACAACCTACGCCTGGAATACTGCTTTACAAAAAATTATGTGAGATGCTACAGATATTACGTAATAAAAAGACAGATTAGAGTATTGAAGTTTCATATAAATTTTGTGACAATAAGGAGTCTGAAATTTTCAATCTTTGCGTTATTTATTATGGCTCTTCCTCTTGTGAGAGATAAATAAATAAATAATAAGAACCCAAATGACAAGCAAAAATGTACATAAACTAACAATTATCAAGCTAAAGATCTATCAAAATGTCATTTTCATACACTCAGACATCCAGCAATGCAAAAGTTCTTCAGTAATTCATATTATGCTAATTAACTGCAAAAAAATTCTCAGTCATTAAACTTTTTGAGCAACAAGAAGGAATGTAAAATTTCCAAAGAGACTCACGAAAAAAAAAATCTCCAAAATGAACATAAAATAAATCGAACGTTCACTTTTTTAAAAAAATATATAATTTTCATTCCTTTATCTTTGTCAATTCTTGAGACATAAGAATCTCTATAGCAGCACAAACACTCAAATAGAGACACAAAAGACAAGAACAGGAGGAAAAAAATCAACTCATTTATTATACTTTGTACAAAATTAATGCAAAAAACTTTTTATGTGTCTGTATAACATTAAAAGCTTTAACGAAAATAATGGAAGAATGGGAGATGGAAAATCAGCACGAGAGACGTAAAGGAATTTTCAGATGAGAAGTACAAGGAGTATCAAATGAAATTTTAATTGTGCATGAAAATGAATTTATGGCAATGAAGCTTTTTTTTCGGTAAAGTATGGAATAGAAAAAAATTATATTTTGCCATTATTTGTCACTAAAGCCCCATATCACTATAGTCCCAAGCATAGAAGATGTTCTACTTATTGTGTTAGTACTTGTCATGTACCAGAAGATTCTTCTTTTTATTTCTTCTTTTTTTCGAATGCAAGACAGAGAGAGAAGCAAGTTGATCACACAAAAAGCATTAATAAAACATTAAATTCCTCCAGAAAATATTTTTCTTATTCTTGCTATTTCTGCTGCTGTTTTCCTGTAGATTAATTTTGGCAGAATTTATTTGTGGAATTCTTTTAGGCTCGGTTGCAAAGCTGCATACATATATTTTTGGTTTTGATCGCACATGATCTACATAAAATCGTTTTTAGGACTATAAATGTTCACTTCTTCTATAAAACCCACAAAAAAATCATTAAGAAACTTTATGGTAATTTAGGTGCTCTTAGGTAATTTCTTTTTTAATCAAAATTTATTCTTATGTGGCAGTCCAGACCAAAGGTGGTCTAAGATGATCCGTAATCCCTCTCAAAAGCAAGCGATACAATAAAATAATTAATATTAATTAGGGGTCGTTCACTTATTATCAGAGCTCGAAATCGACTCGACTCCATACAGAATCTGAGTTGACTTTGAACTCTGCTTATTACCTAGCGCGTTCCAGGGGTGAGGTGACTCTAAGATTTTGTGACATTTTAAACAATAGTATTTTTTATTTGGAAAATTTATTCCGGGGCATATCCAGGGGGTATTTTGAGTGTCAAAATACAGGTTTCTAAAAAAAGTTTCAAAGCACCCCTCTTGAAAAATTTCTCACTACGCCTTTGCTCTGAGCCTTAAGAATTAGTCATTATAGTCTTATTACCTTACTTTCGGCACCAAATCAAAAAAAAATTTAAATTAGATTTCGGACCGTCTTGTATAAATCATCTGATACTCCACCGCTTCAGGTAGATAAACTTTGATCAAGGTTAAAAACGTTAAAGGTCAGACAACGTTCAGCAATTTTTTCCTCATCTAGCACTTCTCAGAAACTAACTCAGTATAGTCAAAAGAGTTTTATTGTGACACAATTTTTACAAACCAATCCTAATCCTAATCCAATACAGCTTTTACATTCTCTTATCGTTTCTATTTCCACATCAAGACATTTACATGATCAACTTGACATTGATTTGATCTCTCTCATAGCGATTATGTAATCAAGTTTAATCGTTTCAATTTTCATCAGATTTCCGTCTCCAAATTACCATCTGAAATTAGCCGAAGGGCAGAAGCACTGCTGCTTGTACATATCATTCATTTGCAATGAAACAAGCAAAAGCGATTATATGAACATAAGAATAATAACAGCACCAACAAAATACACACATTTGTCACATAAAAATGAAAAATGTTTAAAATATCAAAGCTATAACGTTTAGCACGCAGGCAGAGAAGTGAGTGAGAGCGAGAGAGGGAGCAGAATGAAGTTATGTAGAAGAAGAGCCAAATAAAAAAAGACGAGAAGGAACCAAGCAAATTTATTACACTTTTTGCACAGCTTCTTATTCATTTTCTTAACAACAATTTTTCGTTCAGTTCATGCAGGATAAAATTGCACGAAGAAGAACATAAATTAATGAAAATAAGTACAAGTGTAGGAACGGCAAGAAGAATAAGAATAAGACATAAAGAAATATCGCTTCCACACACCAAAAAAAAACCAGCAGCAGTAAAGAAATACGAAAGAAATTTTTTTGGCTTTATTTATTGTGCAATTTTAAGCAAAAGCGGCAAGCGGGAGTTTAGTCCAATCGCAATCGCTTTTATGGGAGAAAAGGGCGGAGATATTTTTATTTAAAAAAAATATATACACAGCAAGCGAAAAAAAAATGTTGTGTTTTATTTTAATCGAAAATGAGATTTTTGTGTGTTTCGCTTTTATCGTCTGTTTTTTTTTCTTTTTTCTTTTCTCTTGTGTGCTATGCACAAATGTCTTTATACACAACAACAAGTTGAGCAGATATCTTCAATGAATGTACGTTAAAAAGAGAATAATGAAGAAAATATACATTATCATCATGTGACAGGAGTCGGCTTTTGGTGCTTGCCGTAATATTATTGGATAATGATAAAGTATTGGAATTGTCTTGTATCCAAACAGACAGCAATGGGTCCCAATTTTTTTCTCTTCTTCTTCTTAACACACAAAAAAATAACTACTTTTCGTTTCTCATCCGAGGATTTCATTTAATGCGCACGTCAAATTCATCAACAAGTCAAAAGGGAATTGTGATGTGAGAGAGAAAATGTTGCGGAATGCTCTGCGCTCAATCTCCTATTTATATACATCTACAATAACAAAAAAGAGGGTTGATGATTAGAGATAGAAAAAAAAATATATTTTTTTGCTTCCACAACATGAACAGAAGCAGCATGAGATTCTTATCCATATGAGATATATTTTCGGTTTTGTGTTACGTCGCATGTCACACGTTGCTCTCACATTTTCTCTCTCTCACACCAACACACTCAAATGATGACACTATTTATGAGCTTCACACAAGTGCGCACTGAAATAACACGACCGAGTTTATCCGATAATGATACGAGATGAGTTTTTCCTTCACTTCTTTACATTTCCTGCATTGCTATGCTTTTGTTCTTACATCTATTGATGATATTTAAGATAAATGTTGCAGATGAAGTCTTTTGAAATTTTTATGAACTACGAATTTGAAGATTTTTCATTATTTGAGGGAAAATTTCTTTATTTTTAAGGATTTTTCTGGATAAAAATTGAAATTCTGGAAAATTCTCAATTTTTTAAATTTAAAATCACAGTTTTGTTCCAAAAAGTCTGTTAAAATTGAAAAGTTTAGTATTTATTTCAAAAAAAGTAATACAAACTCAACTAGAGTCATAAAATCAATTAAGTTAACCTCGAAAATATTTTAAAAAATCCATATAATTTCCTAGAAAATCAGTCATTCATCAAAGAGAGAAATGAAGCCATTCAGTGCTGTATTAACGAAATTAATTTACTACGATTGATTAGGGGTCATTCGCAAATTACGTCACGTCCTCTCCCTTGTCACAAATTTTCTAAAGAACAAAAAAGTTTGTACTTGGAGTGTCACAAATTCTACAACCCCCCTCTTCCCCCTGAAGCGTGATGTAATTTGCGAACGACCCCTTACCTGAATTCAAGACAATGATAATCCCCATCATAATCATTTAATCACAAGGCACTCATACGTGTATAATAAATTATCAATAATCAAACAAATTTCAGGTATAAAATTTTTTGTTATCATCATGTTTTTTGCTTTTGCATATCTTCGTCAACTTTCTTCACACATTTTCATAAAAACAGACTCTAATATTAATATCTTAAATCTAATCTCCATAAAGATTTACAATTTTATTTATTTTATTCTTCAAACAATAAAATCGTGCCGTGGATTTAAAAAAAACACATCAGAATTTCAATCTATTAATATTTTTTTAAAAAACATTCCTTCGTTAGATTGTGAAGAAAATTTCTTATTATCATCGAAGTTATGGCTGACTTAAGACTCTTAATGCTAATAATGTTTAATCAGCTTTGCATTAATTCAAGTTTTAAGTCTTAAAATTTAGGTGTTAATCATCAGTTTTGCATGAAATTTCTTCTGTTTCTGGAAGACAAAGATCAACAAAATTCTGTTCAATACTAAACTTTAATTAAATTTGAAAGGATGAATATGGGGTCGTTCACTTGGAGATCGTTCAAAAATGACGTTCAATTTTTAGCCAGGGGGCCTGACGCTCTGTGACACTTTTGTATGAAAATTTTGTGACAAAGGAGGGAGGGGGTTTAAAAATATCTCTTTTTGCGTGACGTCATTTATGAACGGCCCCTTGTCGTATCGAACTTTGTGTATGCGAATCTGCCAGTATGAGAATCAGTCGAGTGTTAACCGGACTGACAACCTATAATTCTCTACTTTGTGAGGACGTGGGTTCAATTCCCATCAGGTAATTGGCTCTTAATCATTACATTAGATTCAGTCCATTTAAACGTCCATCAATTAGAGACCGGATTAGAAGGAGAGGTCTGTAGCTGGTGTTTAATATTCAACGGTGTAGTATGGATGCTGTGATCCCGAGTACCTTGGGCGTATCCAAGGAGGGGTTTTTGGGGTCAACCCTCCTATTTTTTGAGATGCAAAATTTAATATAATGAAGCAATTTAGCCCCATGTGGCAAAAATCCTTTCTACGCCACAAATTTAGCGACATGAGACAATAATTTAATTTCTCAAAAAACATCATTAATGAACGACCCCCAAAGAGCTTTAGAGGAACTAATCGGACAGCAACTTTTGAGGTTGCTATACTCCTCAATCATAAAAAATCCAGTCCACAAAAATTGTTTTGAAATAAACACAAACACGATTTTTTTTCTTGTTAATTTTTTTTTATTTGAAGGAAACTGATTTGAAGGTAATGTATGTTAGTCACTAAGTCTACGTATTCAATTTTTTTTTTGACAATTTGTTATCATTACTCGATAATGTTGTTTGATAAATGAAAAATAGGTTGATATTGTGGTTGTTTCCAAGAACACCTTAAATTCCCATCAAAATTATTATTAGATACAAAATGTTGTGTCTAAATTCGATGGAATAGACAGTGTGGAGGAAATGAACGGCAGTGATTATTGAATGTTAGTTTTTTTGGGGAATTCTGAATAGATTTTTATTAAAAAATAGTTTATTAGTTGCAAAATCAAAGTATGTGAAGGTTTTAAGCTGTAATTTTGGATTTTTTGATTTTTTTTTTTAAATATTTTAATTGATGCTGGTTTTATTACTAAGAAGTCATTTATTCATAATGTACTGAAAATTTTCATTTTAAAATAAAGCAAAATTATATGTAACTTTTAGTAATTTATCTGTAAAAATAATATTGAAATTGCAAATAGTTTTTTGTAATTTGATTCAAAGCAAAAACAATTCATTCAAACTAAATTTTAATAATTTTTAATTGACATTTAATGATGAAAATCAAATAATTTTCATACTTTTACTAAATTTTCTATTATACTAAATTTGTTTGAATCGTTAGTTCCAACTCCAGTAATTTTTTTTATGAATTTGAAAATATTTTTCACCTGTCATCAATATTTTTAAGATTCTTAAAAGATTAACTTTGTTTTCGGATTTTTTAACGAAAAATTGAGCGCCACTATGTCCTGAATACTCCTTTCATTAATAACAGCAACTGATTAAAAAGAGACAGGTAGTCAATAACGAATTCAATAATTATAATTATCAAACAGGGCTAGTTTGTCAATGACGTCTAAAATGTATGAAGAAACTGGGTCTAAAGCTACGTGACACTCCGTGAAATATTTTTTAGTTTGAAAATTTTGTAAAATGATGAAAAAGGGTCAAAAATTCAATTTTTCGACAGACGTCATTTATGAACGACCAACAAATTAGTTTTCTAAATGAGAAAAACAAACCCCTTTGAAGTCAATTAAGAACCTCTAAAATTGCTAAATTGTATCACATTATCTCCAATATTTCAGTATTGTCGCAGTACTCAATGAAAAGCTCTTATGTACTACACACAAAAACCTACACCGATTCAAGTACATAGAATAATTTTTATCATCAAGCACATTGCATTTATTTGGATAGATTTTTCAAATCACAGAAGCAAAAAGAAAATTTCTGTTTTTTTTCTCGTATTTTATTCGAAATCCAACCAGTGAACTGACTGTATCACATTGTGTGTTATTCTTCTCAATACGAAAGAAAGAAAAGAAAAAAAAAAGCGGAGAAGTGCTTCGGATTTTACTGTGTGTATTTTGTGCTCTGTGTGTTTTATTTTCCTAAATTCGTTTGCCGACACAGTTGCACAACAGACGTTGATGTGAACGGACGACTATAGTCGGTTTCATTCACAAGTGCCGAGGCATATGAGCACTTACTTACATTTTTTTCATATATCTACAATTTATTTTTGCTTTTACAATATTAAAAAAACCCAGGTTGTTTGAACAAGATAAAGAAACAATTTTTTTAATAAATAAAGTGTTAATCACAGAAAAAAAAGAGTGTAAAATAAAATAAAGTCATGAACAGATTTACATTGTGTGTGAGGAAATTAAATAGGAAATAAGTGAATAATATTGTGATTCAGACTGAATATTAGAAGGCGGTAAAGATAAGACAAGAGAGCGAAAAAAATAATAATAATAAAATTATTCTAGTTAATTGGATTTATTGGAGCTAAAGCGATTCTGTGTCTCAAATTGTAAATGACATCAAGTGAAATGAACGAAACTTAATTAAACGACATTTAAAAAAATATATATTTCAATTTTTAATTTTTTAATAATATAAAAAAGAAGATTTTTTTTTCGCAAAAGATTTGTTTAATAAAAATAATTATATATGGTTGATTCACTATCAGCTCTTGGACGTGCTATGGATTTTCAAAGTGCAATGGAGACATTCGCTGAAGCATGGGTTGCAGCCAATGTGACACAGGTGAATATTCTATTGCTTATTTTGTGACTAATTTCTTCTATGAGGCAATCCGGCACTTGAAATTATGTGGAAAATTTTATCATGTCTATTTGTGTGTAATTGAGTAATTTCCAAGGACATAACAAGGCATACAAAAAAAATATTTAAAAGGTGTTCATTCCGAAATGTGCATTAGGCAAAAAAATTGTTATTTCTACCTAGTTCACGTCCTTTTTACACCTGAAGCAGGCAATTAAGGCAAAAAATATTTTGTTTCTTCTTTTTTTCTATTTGGACTTCCCGAAAGTAAAGATGGGAAGCCAAAGATCCTTGTTGAATGCTCAAAATTTATTGCATCAACTAAATGCAGATTGTGTGTGTTTTTCCCAGTCGTAGAAATTTTTTTAGGGGGATTAGATTATAAGGATAAGTTGATTTACGTTTTGTTGAGTTTCATTAAGTTTATAGAAGGGATTCTATTGAAAAGGGACTAAAAAGGTCTCAAACTTTTTTCCTTGTGGGTTTGATGAGTTTTGATGAATGAACTAGTTTCGAAGCTGATGAAATGTAATTGATGATTTATTGAAATTTAGTTTTTCAATGAGTAAATTAATTTGAATGTGAAATACAAAATTAATCATGTTCAATTTCATTGAATTTCTAAAATTTATGAAACTATTTTAATTCGGATTTTAGCTTTGTGATTCATTTTTTCGAATATCAAAAGTCAGCATATCAACTGCAAATTTTTAATGATCTTAATGAGAAATTATTTTTCATTTGGAATTAAAAATTTGTATTAAAATTGTTTTCCACATGAAATTAAAATATTTCTAATAAATTTATTTTGAATTCTTTACAATAATTTATTAATTGGAGTCAAAATGTGTTAGCAAATCTAATTATTTTGAAATATTCAATACGATCTGCAAAAACTCGTATCAAGCTGCCAAATTTTTGAACAATTATTAAAATTTTGAAATCTTTTTTATTAGCACTCAGAAATTTCAATTGAATCAAAATAATTTGTTTTTAGTTAAAGATTTTGAATTTAAAAATTAAAATACTAGAATTATAAATTCTCAAATTTGAGATTTTGAATTTTAAACTTTGAAATTTTGAATTTTAAGATTTAAAATTTTGAATTTTAAAACTTGAAATTTTGAATTTAAAAATTTGAAATTTTGAATTTTTGAATTTTAAGATTTGAGTTTTAAATTTTGAATTTTAAAATTTGAAATTTTGAATTTTAAAATTTGAAATTTTGAATTTTAAAATTTGAAATTTTGAATCTTAAAATTTGAAATTTTGAATTTTAAAATTTGAAATTTTGAATTTAAAAACTTCAAATTTTGAATTCGTTTTAAACCGCATTCCGTAGTTTTTGTTGTGATGCAAGATATTTCTTCAAAATAAGCTAGACTTTATACTAAACTATTTATTAAGTTAATAAAATTACCCTTAAAATATACCATAATTTAATTAGAGCATTTTTTGATAATTCATTCATCATGATGGCTAAACATGAAGCCTTGCAATTGCTACTAAAATTTTATTACAAAATAATGAGTAAAAGGATTGTATGAAACCTGATCACTGCTCTAAATTTAGCAGGATTGATTCAGAAATTCTTTTTTATTTGCAACTAAAAATATTTGAAAATTTTCTTTAAATTCAATTGAATTTTTCAAATTTATCTAAATTATTCAAAAAAATTAAATAAATAAATAAAAATTTCTCTGAATATTCTGATCCAGAAACATTCAAATTGCTCATCAGCTGCAAAACAAGTTGTGAAAAAATTCCTATTAAAAAAATAATTTTAAATCCTTAACGGCAACTTAAGACACCTCAAAGTGGCAATATCTAGAAAATGACAGAAATAACCACAATTTTCCTCAATAAAAAGTAGTCATCAGGAAACTATTAAAAGCCATTATCTGGCAATAATTTCTACACAAGCACACACTCCATAAAAATATTTTTAATAAGGTAATTTACCTTATTAAAAACTACTCTGATAATAATTAATATAAATTAAATTAATTTAATTACCATATAAAGATATTAATAATAGGAAAATTATTATTATTATCTAGCATCTTCTCAGCTGCTTGCTACTGTGCAAGAGCAAATCCCCATAATCATTAATAGCCAATTTTTATTGTTGATCAGCAGCTGGATCTTGATAAATTTTCGTGAATAAATATTGGCACTAAAAATTCGTTTATTAAGAAGAAAGTTTTATGATTTTTATTATCTCTTCTGCACACATAATTTTAATTTTAATTACCATTACATTTTTATTTTATTGATCATTTTCAGTCCAACAAATTTTTACAATGATCGTTCCTGCAATTTCTTTAACTTTTATTGTCTCAAAACATACTTTCAGAATTTTTTATTATCTTTTAAGAGGAAATAATTTTAATAAGAGGATTTTTTTGAGGCGATGATCGTTTGATGGATCAAGAAGAAGTGACAATCATTTGAATGAAATTTATTTGTCATTAAGTATTGAAAATTTAATGCCACTTTATGTTGCTATAAAATATAAAAATTTGGGTAATTTTTGCGATAGGATAAAATTTGTTAATAATAGTTTTTGATGGCCGATCGGATTGGTATTGGAAATTTTGATGGATTTTATTGGCAGTAAAAATCAGCGATCAATTTTTGTAGTTCAAGATTTTATTTTTATTGAAATTGGGGGATCAAAGGCGATTTTAATCAAAATTTTATTTACTTTTTGATAAGTATTGAGCATGTATTTTTGTGATTTAGTCAATTTTTATTAAGTTTTGTTTCAAATGTTTTAAAAGCTTTGAAGAATCTGCGAAATAATTGTCAATTTTCTCAAATTTTCAAAAAAAATACAATAAAAAGCTAACGAAAAAATTAAAAAAATTCATAAAAATATTTAGAAACTATAAACTCATTAAAATCAACCAGTTTAGTTCACAAAACTAGTCAAACAAACTCAAAAATCATAAACCAAAATTCAGCAAATCCATACCGAACCACACCCACCCCCAGAGCTCCTCACAAATCACACACAAACACATCCAAACAAAAATGATAATTTAGCGTCACTCAAAATGTTCATTATTTACTAGAAATTGCATTTTATAGCTTTTATGCATTTACAATACAAAAAAAGATTCATACATAAACAATTATCAGCAGCTACGTGACGCGTATTATATGAATAGAATAATATGTAGCTACTCAATGGATATGTGTAAAGTAATAATGCCTCATGTAATAAATTAATTAATCGTGTAATTATCATCTTAATTAAATTTTTGTTGCTATATATTGAAAATTTTATTTGATTTGGGATTATGTTGTGTTGGATTTTTTTTAACTTTTGATTTTTTGGGTATTTAGATTGCAAGCTACTAAAGTTTCCTATCAAACTAGAAAAGTACAAATTTTTGAATTTTATTTTCAGGTAAAAATTTAATTTTTTTGTCAAAATTTCTGCGATTCTTCATGAGTTTAATTGAAAATTGGATATGAAATTATTTGGTGGTGCAGTGGTCCTATAAACGCATTTAAATTAAACCATAGTTTCCCATGAAACTCGTATGAGGTTCCTAGTAGCGTCCTAAGTTATAATGAAGACGATGTCTTAGCCTTGGCCTCGAACGTCCCATACAAAAAGGGGGTCACGTTGAGGAACTATTTTCCTGAAATTGAGTGCTAGTTATCCTTGTTAGTTATCTGCTGAGCTTTGATTTCGATCCTCGCTGAACATCTAACGGTTTTTTAAACAATTTTTATTAAATGTTTGAATTTTAGCATTTATGTAGCTTCTAATTAATAAATTTTCGGGCTTTTTGTTCAAATCATCTGGGAATCGTAAGCCCATTGAATGAATAAGTTTGTGCCAATGAATGATTAAGTTCATTAAATGCTAAAGTTTGAACAGCCGCTTGTAAAAACAAACAAATTTTAACTTAATGGATTAATTAAGTCAAAAGACACAAAAAATGCAAAAAAAAATGAAATTATGTTTACAATAATAATTTTGACACCAAAGATGCGTGAGTTTAAAGAATATTTTGATGTGCATGTATTCCCATACTTACGTCAGTGTAGAAGCGATTTATTGACACGAATGCATCTTGCAAAAAATAAAGTTAAAAAAATTATTTAAAACCAAAATTATGAGGATCAGCAGGATCATCACCCAAAAAACATCAAACAAACATTTTTTTTCTAACTGGGAATTTTTTAAAAATTTGCATTTCAAAATTTTTTGAGTAAGGGACAAAAGCCTCAAAACAACTCAAAAAATGAGAAAGAAAATTGCATTGACATTGGCATAATAGTTTCACTTCTTACTTTACTTACATGTACGCGTTCTTGCATACAAGTTAAAATAATTTTACAGAATATACATGAAAAAAAAATTAATGTTCATGTACACATTGTGCAATTATAAAATGAGAATTTTTTTTAACCCTTTCAATTCCGTTCCTACAATATATAATAATAATACAACGAAAAAAAAGAATAAATATGTCATTCCCCTGTTTCGATTGAATGAACCACTCTAACAGAAATTGAGCTATTACCTTCTTAAAGAGAACAACAAATTTATTTTTCTGCTGTATGTCGAACGATAAAAAATTGAAATAAATAAAGAATAAAACAACAAACATGAATATATACACACACAGAATGTCACAATTTAATGTTTAAGAGAAGAAGTTTATCCCTTTTTTATCCTTCATCCTTTTCTTCTTCGTCTTCATCCGCATTCATGTTACGTATGAAGGGAAAAAAATATATAAAGTAAATCTCTTGATCTCGAGATAGAAATAAGAGAAAAAGAAACAGAAGAGGAAGGAAAATATTTTTACTTCTTGTCTAAATCCATTGTCGACGTCTCTTTCCTTTTTAGCTTGATTTTCTGTGATGATTGTTCAATTCCTTCACATTAAGTCTTGCTAATTTCTCAAAATAATGAACTAAATTGTTTGCAGATTTTTGAGCAATTATGTCCACTTAAAAGACTGATGTTTTCATCGCACACAAAAAAAATCAACTAAACCCTTTCGGCAATTCTGCATTAGTCAAATAATTTTTGAGCCATTAAAGTAGACAGCCATGAAACAATTACAACATTTTTTCGTGTCAAATATTTTTCTTTTGCACTAAATATCTAATTTTTTTTTCAATTCTGACCATTGTATGGGGTGCCTCAGGGTGACATTTGTACCTTCATATTGAATATTTCCTTTTTAGTCTACAAGCATGGAAATTTTTAGGAATTTTTTAGAATTGGGAATGACTAAATAGGTAGAAATTGATTAGATATTAGGGAAAACTGATGTTAATTTCGATTAGATTTGGGGTTTTTTTTTAAATTTTTGATATACTTGAAGGCAGCAAAATTTGAATTCCGTCCTGTAATGGATCCAAATTAACAGTTTCTACTGGTGCTAATTTTGTTGTTTATGTGAGTCAGGCGTGAATTTGTTGAAATTTTTGAGGATTTTTGCCCCAAAAAATCTACATTATCTGAACCACGCTATTAACGACTTTCCTGTCTCTAGCCTATACAAAACTGTTAGCTTCACGTCCTATGATTCAAAAGATAATGACCGAGTTTCAGATAAGGATCTTCGATTCAGGTTTTCAAACCAGGATTTTCTGGAAAGTATCAAAAATCAGGGGTGTATCCATGGGGGGCACAAACACCAACCTTGATGGAAATTTTCTTTAATTTGCTAAGGTTTTTTGAGAAAAAATCCTAAAACAACCCCCAAAAGTTTTGCCGTCCATACAAAATAAAATTCAAAACACTTCATTGGTACCGTTGTTCAAGAATCCTATTTTTGAACCCACAATCGATACATCAGTTACAATGTTGAGGTACCAAAGCACCAATCCATTGAGTCATCGAGTCATCAAGTCATATTAGCTCACTGACTGATACAGCCATGTCCTAAATTCCGAAATTGCTCATATGAGAAATTAAAATCTCAAGGATGCGCCACAACTCTTTCCTCAATAAAATGTCACCCATCCATCGTCTACATCCAAAAAGCATCAAGAGTAAGCGCAGAAATATTATTTCGTCATTCCGTGATTACTAAAAATGCTTTTATAGAGTGCTCAAAATGATGTATAAACAGCAGTAGAAGCAGTAACAGTGGCAAAGCAATACGATTTTATTTTCTATAATATAAAAACATAAAGACGAGATGAAAATGAGAATGAATGGAATAAGTCTACACACAGACGATTCACATAAACTTCTATAGCGAATATCGCTGTATTATCAATCAAGTTAATCCTTAATCTGGGGATTATGGATTTATATATTACATTTTTTTGCCTCTTCACTCACACCACATCGAACAGACTCGCTTCGGATATATACGGATATACATATTTTTTTTATATTGCGAAGTTCTGCTTTTCTAGAAATCCAACAATCCATTTCTGGTTGTATTTGTTGTTGTTGTTACTGCTATATTATAGCGTTATGTTAAGCCAGAGAGAGTAGTAGCATTTTCATGTGGAATTTATTTCCCTCCTCGCAATAAATCTATGGATATAGAAATGAATGTTAATGTACAATTTTACGTAAAAACCAAACCAACAGATAGATCTTAATGCTATAAGCCATAAGCGTGTGTATAAAAGCAGGGCTGATGGGTGTATATGGATGGATGTGCGTGTGTATTGTTATTCTTATTACGAGAGAAAAATGGGAAACAGAAATTTTTTTCACTACCACACAGCCATTCACAGACATATAATCTTTTAACGGATTAGGGATAATCTGATCTGATTTTAATTAAAATAATGATTTTTTTCGTCTCTCTTTCTGTTTCTGCTTCCTCTGTTCGTCATTGATGTGTTCAAGTTTCCCCCTCATTCTCTCAATTTATTTCTCTCACTCTCCCAGTCACTGTATGTTTATATTCATTCTGGCATGTAATGCCTTTTTGCATGGATTACGAGAAAAAAAACTTTTTTTAGCAGCGATGACGACAACAACAACGATGATGATGATGTGAATGGTGGATTTGGATAGCAGATTGAGTAAATTGGTGCTGAATTGACAGAGAGAAACAAACATTTGAATGTGCCATGTGAATTAATGTGTACACACATAATTTAGACGCGCATATACACATAATAACATTAAACAGATGGAAAGGAAAGGAAGAAGACGATAATCCCAAATGAAATAATCCCCCATATATAGAGTAATATTGAATTTCCGAGAGACGCTCTTTATGTGTTGTCTAAGGTGCGTAGCGGCCTTCGTATCTTGTGCTCTTAATCTTTGTATAACTTTGATCCCATCCATCCCGTATAAATCCATCTCATGTATCACATCAAATTTATACATCACTTTTGTGGAGCTGTTTATAAGTGACGTCTGTTGGAAATTTTATTTTTTTGCACCCCTCCCCCTCCCTTGTTACAAAACAATAACCCAAAAATAATATTAAAAATCAAAGCTTTTAAAAATTGACATCATTTACGAAAAGCCCCACAATCATTAATGGATTTTTTAGCATATTTTTCAAGTGAGATGATCTTGTTCCATTATTGATTTGTCTGCTTGAGTGGGTAACTAATTAATTTTGCCTTTATGCTGAATAACACATATTAACAGTAATTCTTGATAATACACAATAATGCATTTAGATTTTGCTCAATTGACACTCAAATTGTGTGCAACAATAAGCAAGAACAATTGCATTGACAATTAGTACGCTGATTTTTTTAAAGATTAAATAGACTCGATAAAATACTCGACTGGAACGGATTAGAGATTATTTTTAAAACACAAATTGAAGATTATTTAATGTTCTAGACTGAAAAAAAGCAGATTTAGAGATTATAATTTTGTATAGAGCATGAATATTTTGAAGGAGATTAAGTGATTAGCGAATCGCGACCTTGATCTCGGGTCTTTAATACTTTATATTTTTTGTCATGCAAGCTTTTTAGAGAGGAAATAGGCTGTTTTAGAATTGTTTAAGTTTGTTTGTTTTTGGTAACGTAACCAGATCAATACTTCTATAGTCACGTCTACAGTCAAGATAAAAAATCAAAAATATTCTATGCCATACTTGACGCACACAAACCCCTAGTTCCTCAAAAAAACTTCTCTTTTGACATTCCTTCCATTCACTAATCATCCATCTCGTTGCCTAAACATACAAATATTTACACGAAATAGACAGATACACTGAGTATATGTATCCATCCATCCAGATATATATAAACTGAAGCAATCATTTAATCCCCTTTAATTCATTCATTTAGAATTTTATATAGAGACGACGAGATACTTAAATTCATCTTATCTCATCTGAGCTTCATCCCATACCTTCCCGTACCACCCCCCCAAAAAATATTATTTTCTTCGTTCAGCCGTCGCCGTTTGTCGAACTATACATCACATTCTTAATGTCGAAAAAAAGGAACAGAAACAAAGACGAAGAAGAAGAGAAACAGCTTCTGCTGTTGCTGCTGCTACTCGGTGTGTGTTTTTTTTTCTTCTCTCTTTTCTTTCTTATAAAGTGGGGATGAGACGGAGAAAGAAGAGTAAAAAGATTAAGCGCAAAGCTACAAATTAATATTTTGAACTCGCTCTTAATCCTTTTTACATTCTTGAAGAGTTTTTGCTACAGGATTTCACTTTCTCTCACTTTAGCAGTGAGGAGATGAGACGAGATGAGGAGGGAAAAAAAGAAGATATAATTTTTTGTGAAAGAAAACTTGAAATCTCATCGTCGTCGTCGACAGCATATCAGGCAACAACAAGCAATTTAATATTAATTTGTATTATATTCTCGAAAATCTGGAAAATAAATATAATCTGGAAGGATTTAAAGAACACTCGAAACATGTAGATATACTTTTTGGAGTGGTTTAGTTATGACGTCCTGTTTTGGGGGTGTTTGGAGGTTTGTGACATAGTTTAGGGGCAAGGGTAGGATGACCAAGGGTCTGACTCCTTACTCGGGTGTCTTCTTGCTGTTCTACTAACTTGACACTCCAAAAAATTTTATTTTTTACCTTAATTTTGTAACAGGTTGGTAGGAGGGTCTGAAAATCCAAACCGTAGCTAGACGTCATTAGCGAATGATCCCTTAAATGAAAAGTTCATTCCTTACTGTTGTTGTTTTTGGTATTTTTCGCCTTAATATAAAGGAACACATAATACTTTCGTATATAGCTTATAGCTTATTGAAGAATGTAACGAACGAGTTGGAAAAATGAGAAATAAACGAAAGACGAAAGAGAGAAAAAAAATTAATACAGATTTTAGCGAATTAAGTTTAAGACAAAATACTAATTTTTCAGCCTTAACTTAGCGCAACGAAGCCCCTCACATTTCGCGTCTGTCTGTGTGTGAAATTTATAATCCGAAATGTGATTTTCATTTCTTCTTTTACGCCCGGAATGGCATTATGAATACATTATTTGCTACCATATACATGTGTTATACAGCAACACATTCTAAGACATAGTCAAAGTGTCTATAATAAGATTAATTTATTTATAAATCGAAAATATATGTGATTTTTGCCACCGCACTTTACCGTAATCTAGTTTTCCAGTCTGTGTTGTAATATTTTCGTTTATTTTTTTATGGGAAATATTTGTGGAACTAAAGTCGGAATGTGAAGTATTTTTCTTTCTTTTTCTCGAAAAAACAAATAATATAATTTTTTATCTCCTTCACCCATTCTCCTAGGCACTAAATAAGTGGTGTCTAATGAAAGAGATACACATTTGTGAAAGAGGTTATAAAGAAAATTTCAAATTAAGTGAAACAGATAAGTCGGATTAAATCTTTACCTTTTCTGTCTTTTGTTTTACGAGATATAAAAGAGATTGTTAATTGAAGAAAAAAAATAATATTAGTAAAGCGATTTAAGATTTTTGTTAGCTGTTTAAAGAAATAGACTCGAGAGAATTTTTAGATGATCAATTTTTTTTTCTTCTTTTTATGTCTGTTGATTTTGTAGATTTGTGGCTGGAAAATAGTCCCAGTTAGAGAAATTTTGTGATGGTGCTTTGAAAAAGTTTGAGGTTAAGGGTAGTTGACATAAATGACGTCCAATTTTAGGGGTCTGATGCTGTGTGACACTTCCATATAAATAAAAAAATTTGTGTGAAATTTATGTGATAGATGGGGGAAAGGGATCCAAAGAATGGCTTCTTAGGTTGTTTGATTTCTGTTCTAGTAGTCATTGCTACACCTCTTAGCTACAGAACCTTAAAATGTGTCCTAAGCTGATTCAATATTTTTTATCTTAAGATTTTTTTTTCTAAATAATCCGCTGATGCATTTTAACCATTAATGTCTTTAACAAATGATTAGATCTCAAAGAGGAGGATGAAGTTCATGCCATAATTTTTTTTGAGGGGTTTTTGACCTCAATCCACTGGAAATGCTTCTATCTAATACCAATTTGAGTAAAAAAAATTTCAACTCATTGAAATTTTAAATTTTTTTTCTTCAAAAATTCAAATCTTTTTTAGTGACATTAAAAACCCCAAAACAGTAGCTTTAAATAAATTTTATTAACCTACAAAATCTCCATCACAATCACCTCACACTCTTTAAAATTTTGTCCTCAACTGATTGACATATATCACCATAGCAATGCTAGACATCACAAACTTTAAGTCATAATCCCATAAAAAATATTTCATTTCTTCATCTTTCATTATAAAGAGATTAAAAAGTATATTTTTTATGAAGCTTATTTAAATTTTTCTCGCAAAAATCACTAATCAGTCGTTAATTAGCTGGGATGAATCAGAAAATTCTATCCTATAGCAAATGAAGATTCTCAAGAAAGACTTTAACTAAAACTTGACGTTGCGAAATTTTCAATCCCCAATATCGTTCACTTGAAGCTTAATACCGAGAGAGAAGCAAAATACTCAAAGGTTAAGCTGCTTCAATTCGATTCGAATATCGTATTTGAGAAGTAGAAAAAGATAAAGGAACAAAAAAAAATTTCTTTAAATAGAGAGAAAGAAATAAAATTATTACAAAGATCCGGTGAATAAGCGCTATTAAAATCATTTCGTGCATTGTATGCTTGTGTATTAGTTAAGTCGCTAATGAAATATATAAATTAATTATTTAAATCCGATTGGATTATTTTAATTTATTGTATGATTAATACCACGTGAGATTACTGAAAGAAGTCTTTTTTTTCTTTTCTTAAAAAAATCACTTCTTTCCTTCTTTCTCGCTTCTTTTTTTTCTCCGTCTTGTCTTGTCTTCTCTTCTCTTTTTCTGCATTGAAAGAGATCATGGTCTCTAATCACATCACTCGTATACAATGCGATCATCTTCTACATTCATTTCACTTACTGTGTCTACTGTCTCTTTGCCCGTTGTCTCATTTCTTGTTCCTTGTGGATATTCTATTGATGTCTTGATGTTTGATACTTCTGGGTGGTTGTTGATGGTGATAGGGATACTTGAGGGTATTGATCTGTATTGAATGATATTAATTTTTATTGGAGTGACCTATCTTAATCCAAAATGTCCTATAAAGCAAAATCACTTGTAAATTAGGGACCAATAGCTAGGGTTACCAGACATTTTCAAGAAAAATAGAGGGCATCCCCCATGTCGACTAGTTTTATTCGTTTTCTGGATAAATTACAACATTACAAATCTTTTTTATTTTTGAAAAATGAAAAAAATAGAGGGAAGTCCTCTGAAAAACCAAGCAGATGGTCAGCCTACCAATAGCTTATGATGGGTCTAGAGCCCTTTCTTTGGAGATGATTCTGCCTCTAGCTTACAATGTGAGACTGTAAACTTAATTTCTAGGTATCCATGATTCGAAAAATGACAAGCTGTTATAATTGAGTCTCGAACCCAGGATTCCTAGGTCTTCGCAGTAGAATTTAGATCTTGAAGTACTAAACCACTTTGTCAACGAGCCATTTCAGCTCACAATATTCATGAAAAAAATCTTTAAAAAAAATTGGAATAAAATTTAATAATTTCAAAATTGTAACATAATGTCGTGATGGGTCATCCACTTATGACGTCTATTATTAAACTTTTTTGATGAATGTACATTATTGACTTATATTTGGCTAGTTTCTGATGAACTTTTAGAGTGTTAGCTTAAAATATTTCGAAATAAAGTCAAAAACTCCTCAAATTTTTAGAATCAAAAATTTAAAAAAAATATATGTCTGCAAAAATAGATACACCCCTCATCAGCGTGGAAGTTCTTGCCGTCCTATCATAATTTGATCTCATTCGCATTCTTTATCACATATTTTATGATTTTAATGTCGTTGATGATGACTGGCTTCTATTTACTTACTTACTCACTTACTTACGTACTTACTTATTTAGAGCTACATGACTACTCTAAGTGCATCTCTTGCCATCTTTATCTTAATTTTTTTTCTTCTCTTTTACGGAAAATGAAGCAAAGTAGGATAAATAATTGCATATTATTAAAATGTGATTAAGACTAAAATCCCTCGGCATCTGTAGCCAACTTTGTTGGTAATTTTTCTCTTAATGAAATCTCATAAGAAATCAAAGATGCTTACGATGAGCATGGCTGTATTGTGTGAATGTGAAATAAAAAAAGGCAAGAAGTAAATTTGAGATGAACGAAAAAATTCTCTTGACGGATATCTCTCGAAAGACATGCGACTTAAAGAATTAGCAATCTTAAAAAAATACTCCCTACAATTCATTCTTGATTTTGCACAAAATAATACACATCTATATAATTTAACAAGTGTGAAAATTTAATCTCTTTCGCGGATAATATATTTTTTTCCTCGTCAAAAAATAAATATTCGACATGAACAAGTTTAATGAGTTTTGATGAAAAATCAATGACGATTTAAGCGGCTATTCCTCCTAACTGTTGAATACTTTAACAAACAGAGGAAAATTTAAAATATTATATTTTTTTGTGAATATTATAAATTATAAATAAACATCTCACACTCAATTGTGAGTGAAATGATCTTTCCTCTCATTTTTTTAATTTACAATTTTTTTAATCTGTTGACATCGAAAAATATATTTTTTTTTTTTTTTTTCACTATGTGCGGAGATGATATTAATTTCATCTGTGGGATTTCATATGAAAAGTTTTTTAATCCTCACACGGCACAAACAAATAATCATTTCTTTTAATTTTTTCTCTATGATTTTTTTCTTTCTACAAAACAATTTATTTTATTATTTTTTGAGAAATTAGCTTAGGTGGAAAATTTGCGGGATTTTTGTGAGTGGATGGGAATAGAGCGCATTTTACTGCAAATGATTAAATATAGGAGTCAATGTTTTGAACATACAGTGCTACTAATTATGTGGACATGTTTTATAAAGGGGTGAAAAGGCCATGGAACCCATCTTAACCCCACTTTTACTTAAAATGATTCAAAAATTTGAAGCCTTTATCCTGAAATTTGCAAAAGCTGTAAACTCTTATGTTTAAGCTATAGAATTACTTGAATATTCGGCTAATGGGGTACAGTGTCAACCAGCCGCGTAGCCAGAGGAATTTCGGGGAAAAAAACAAAAAATTTCAAAATATCCCCCTTTGTCGAAAAATTTCTGGCTATACTGCTGGGGTCAATGGAATATGAAGACCAATAAGGTGTCTCAACAGGATGTGGGTTTCCTGGTATCTCAAAAACAAGACATCATTAAATCTATTAAATGATTTTCTAAATGGTATCAATGTCAATTTTAGGTGAGGTACCCAATCATTTATAGGTTCGACCCCCTCGTTAGACATCAAACTTGTAGTAAATCTCCATAAAATAACTGCAGTCAACTATTTAAGCCACCAATCATTCACCTTCTGTCCACAACATTCCAACATGACTCAAACCTCCGCTAACCCAATTGACTTTCAAAAAAAATCCACTTCAACAACAAGCCCTGTCAAAATGAGAAATAAGCATAAAGCGATTTAGGAAAACCCGCTCAAAAAAAATAATTCACAAAAATGATACAAAGTGTGTGTATGCGAGTCAGTGAGTGAGATGAGACGAGAGCTGAGAGAAGAAAACAAAGTCGGACTTGAAGAATTAAGAAATATTTATTACATTATGACACTGTTGTAGATCCTCCATCCAATCATCTTAATATCTTTTCTTTACCAATTGCCATTTCTCTCCATCTCACTTACTCACTTATTCTTGATCTGTAGACTTGATTGCCTTAACGCCTTAAGCCCATCAAATTCGATATATTTCGTTATGGGTGTTTAACTCTCAATATATGTATATACCTCGATATGGAATTAATTTCAGCTTCTTTTTTTAATGAAAAATCTTCAAATGACTTTTCTTTCTCGCTCTTGTATTTTTTGCAGCTCAGTATTATTGCTTCTGCTGCTGAAAAAAAAAGTTAATTCCTCACGATAAAATTTATTACACTTATCATGATTTTTTTTCGCGTTTATTTTATTTTTTTTTTGTATAGAAGAAGAAAGAAGAAAAAAATGGAATAAAAAAATCGCCGCTAATCCATGATATATGAAACAGAAAATTCGGCCTGTTACGTGTTAACATTTATATAGTCAATTAATAAAATCTTGGCACATGGGATTAGCCTCAAATGTATGTATATACACACAACGCAGGCCGAAACGAAGGAAAAAATAATATTTGTTGAGTATTAATTCGCGATATTTTACGTTTTGTTTGCTGTAGAAAGACGGTATCGCTTGTGTATGATTTTTGAGGAATTAAATTCTTAATTTTTTTATAGTTAATCCATCAAAATGTATATTTCAACTACCACGACGGAAAGAAAATTAATCTCAAGAATTGCTAAATATGGGCAGGGCAGGTGAGGAATTCGAATGAGAGGATTATTTTTTTTTTATAAATTCAGGTGATTCAGGTATTCGTCTTAGGGTCTGGGGATTAGTGGATCGTGAATAAATACTTTTGAGAATTATTCATAAGAGTTGATGTCTTAGAGGATTAAATGGATGAAATTTTGTGACCTTTAACAATTGAAAAAAATTCAAAACTGCTAACTGGTGACTTTTAGTCTAGTAATTTTGATTTTTGAATAATAGAACCAAAAAACTTTATTGAATTCCCAAAAATTATACCAGACAAAGAGGGCCATTCACATCCGACAACCTAAAAAAATAATTTTGCACCCCCAATTTGATGTCCAAAACACCCCAAAAACTCAACATCCAATAACTATCCCATTAATTCCACATCATCATCCTCAACCCTATCCCAATCGAATTATTAATTCTCAAGAAATGTCTCATGAGTCATAAAAAGCCACTCTAAAAAACCGTTCATCCTCTTAACTCGTGTACAGACTTTGAATCCTTTCAATCTTTTCTGTTAAGTCACAATTAAGCAACTAAAATTAAGCATAATTAATTCCATTTTGTAGGCGGTGAGAACACGTAAAATTCCCTCAAATACAATAATACTAATAGTAATTATCGCACTGAACTTAATGCGGTGATGTTGCAAAATAGCGGCATTATTAAATGATCGATTGATTTACGATTTCGATTTTGTTGTTTTTTATTTATTTGGATTAAGACTTTTAAAGCTTGAAATAAATGGGTGAGCGCAAGGTTCACAAAGTAATTAATGCCTTAAATCACTTTGTTGAGGTTTATTGAATTTTTTTGAAGGTATCGTGTTTGGATAAGAATAATGTGATTTGAGGTTGATGTGATTGTGTGTTTGATAAGCTATTTTTGTGGGAATTGATATTTTTGGCTATCGGTTGGTTTGAAGTTTAAAATCTGGAGTGTTGGTCTCAAATTGGAATTTGGTATTGATCTTAATGAAGGGACTCCTTCATTTGAAGGCATTTTAGGATGGTAATAGCAAAATTCTTTTTCAGCCTGAATTTTAGGATCTTGAAACAATGATCCTTGTTTATTAGGGTACGTAACTGAATCAAATGGCAAATGGCAAATTTCCTGTGAGGTTGGTTAAGCTCCTGGATAAGGGGTATGGGTATATTCCCAGAAAACTGATTATTATCATATCTAATGATGTGTACTATTGGTCAGAATTTTCAATAATCAATGGATAATTCCATCAAACTGACCTCAAATAGCTCGAAAATGTTTAAAAATAAAATGTCTATTTTTAGTGGTTACTACCTGCAAAATTTCAATCCCATCAACCCAATTACTTAGTCCATAACTTTCCACGAAAAATTTCGCTCATTAAAAATGCACCCGACTGGATTTCCCCAGTAGCATATCAAAGTCATTCCATTTTATCGTAAAAGAATTCCATCAAAATTATAAACTTTATCGCCTTAAAAAATTTTTTTTCATCGCTCCAACTTCTTTTTAGATCAACAAATTAAAATCTAATAAATCATAAATCATTTCTACTCTTTTTCCTAATAATCTGATTGATAGATATTTTTATCATAGTCGTGTGATTTCATTACTTTGGAATTTCCAGCTAGTGAAAAAAAATTCTTTCACATTTCTGGAAATAAATGATAAGACAAAATGGCTCATCCGATACTAAATAAAAATAAAAACAATTTCATGTGTCCCCAAACAGTCTACAAAATTGTGAATCATATCTAGAGTGATGGAAACTCTAGAAATAATAAATATTTATACAAAGTCGATAAAGAAATGTAAAAAACGAGTTTTGGATGTGCCATCAGAAAGTCATTTTGTGGATGATAATCAAATTAATGTTTACATTTCAACAGCTAGCTGCCACACAATAAACACATTACGCATGCAATTTTGTAATTTTTCATTATGTATATTTGCCAATTCTAGAATTCAATGGTTTAATTAAATATAATACACCAGAACAGGCAGAACTGTGCCTCACAATGTCATATCACTTGCTATTTTCTTCTCTTCATTCTCTTTCGTTTGCTGTTCTGTTTTCTTTTTCTATTTGAACAGTGTGCAAATGACCACCATCATTTTGCTTCCTTAAATGGCTCAATTGCACAGATAACTATCATAATAGTATGTAAGCATACTCACTCACGTTGTGTAGTATTATTTTTTTTTTGAGTTTTGCTTGCCTTTTTTACTTTTTCGAGTTCTTTTTTCCGCTCGCTCGCTCGCTGTTCACTTCAAGTGGTGACAATTAAATTTAGACCTAAGGACTTGATACTCTTTATTCATAGTGTGTGATGATATGATAAAGGAAATGATGGAGATTTAAAAATTTTCATAATAAATGCTTTGGATGATGAGCTTTTATTGGTTAAGGATGAATTGATAGGAATTAGATTGACATTAATTGATTGAGCTATAAAGTCAAGAAATTGGGGTTTACTTGATATAAATTTAATAAATTACATGGTTTTGTACGGAAGACAATTACAACCATCTTCAACTGTATCATGCTAGCTTTTGGCTTTGCTTATGCATTACTTGACCATTATCTAGAGTCTAGGTCCTTGATAATCACCAAAACTGAAGATTCATTTCAGAAAATATATTTTAAGTAGAGAATCCAAAAACTCCAATGCCCAGTGGATTTTTCGTGCCATTACTATACATATTTAGAGTAGTTTTTAAAAAATTTAAGTACCAGAACCTACACTGAAAAAACCACTGTTCTTAATATTTTTATAGAACTTATTGGGACTAATTTGATATTTAACTTTCTTATTTGAGACTATCAAAGATTCAGAGTCTGAATCAAAGGTTTCTCAGTGTTTGTTTCAATATCTGAATCTTTCGAAAATTACCTTAAATGTGTATGGTACCGGTGAATTTCAGACTGTTTAACAGTCAACAGAAAAATATTTTTAATTGAAAGAGATGTTTAAAAATCTAAAGAAGGTCAAAAGAAGGAGGTTCATACTCTTGGACCACAGCATCATCAAAATTTAGTCAAATCTAATATCCTCAGTAAGATTTTCAACACTAATACCAAAATGTATGCAGCACCGGTGCGAGTACCATCATTATATTCACCCCAAAGCCAATTCCTAATTAACTTAACAATTTTCCATCCACACATAATTTTTTTTTGTCCTCAAAATTCATCCGCACACTCGATAAAAAAATTACATTTTTAAAAACAATTGCATTTAACTTTTATTTACCGAATAAAAAAAAACTCATTCCTTGAGAAATGAGACAAATGACAATTTCATGTTCATCACTTCCTGCGCATGAAAAGAGACCATGAGAAATAGAAACAAAGAGAGTTAAAAAAATTGTAATTTGCACCTGTTTGTAAAGGCTAATGTCTAATTTCTGGATGTACACATTCTCATATTACAAATGAAGAACTTTTGTTTTATTTTTTGGTATTTTTGGGATATGTCGCGCGAGCGTCTATTTCAATAATAATTGACAAATTTTTGGTTGTTAACCGTTAAATTCGAAAAATGAATCGAATGTAAAAAAAATTTCACATGGGTTAAGTTATAAAGAATTATTTAGATAATAGACATGAGTTATTCATGCACTCAAATGACGACGACAATAATTTCTCGTAAAAAAGGGTTAAAAAAATGCAATTGAACTTGAAAAATAAATTTATGTGTTGGAAGCAATGAGTTCATGTTTATTGAAGCGATTCGGGTAATGACGCTATTAACCATTGTTCCTAGTTACCTAAAAAATACTTTTTTTTTGTCTTTTCCTTCTTAAAAGAATTTTTTCCCTTTTATGACGATTATTAAAACCAATCAAATGAATCAGGATGATATTTTATTATATTATTATTGTGAAGGGCTTAATAGCTTTCCAAGCCTTTTTTCTACCTTTCATATGCCATCAACTGATGGCATTTAATCATCCTTCTGAGTCTAGAAATAAAAATTATTTTGAAATGTAATAATGAAATATCGCATATTTATCCAACTATGACAATATAAATGAACATAACTACTTCCGATTATGCTAAAACCTTTCTATTCTTCTTCTTCTTTAAAATTTTAAGATTGTTAGAAAGTCATTTGTTGATGAGGTTTGGGGTGAGTAGAGCGCATTTTGATGGAATTTTGTCAGATATGCTAGAAATCTAGAAGACTTAATTTTTTAAAAATTTAGTTTTCAAGAATTTCTATTTTTTAGCTTAAAAAATTTAAAATTTAATATATAAGACTTTTTTTAAAAAAATAATTAATTTTTATTTCTGTATATTAAGCATGTAAAAAAAAAATTTAAAATGCATGTTATATAAGAATTTAAATGGAATTAAGTACCATTTGGGGGGATTGAAGAAAAATTTCGATTTTTCAGTAAACATCAATTGTGACACAAGCAGCTCCAAAAAAATCAGCCACAAAAAATATTTAAGGAGACGCCACGGCTCTGTCACGTCACCAAAAATGCATCAAACCCTAAATTTACAGCCACAGTGACTCAGATCCCAATTTTTGTTCCAAATTTCAATTTTTCAAGTAAGATCCAACCCTAAATTGTAATTTGGTCAAAGTTGAGGTGGTAGCAGCGTGAAGTCAGTCTGTTGCTGTTTTTATCCTTCTGCAAGGCTGCCTTTTAATTGTCATTGGCATGGAGGCTGATACATCGATATGTGGGAGCGACACCACAGCAACAGAGCAGTCATTGTCCCTCTGAAACTCTAATCCACCCAAAATGATGCTCAAAGTTCCCCAAAACCTTAAAGTCCACAAAATAATGCACCCAAAAAAATGCATTGTCGTTGTTGCTTTCAATAAAATAATAATATTAATATTAGCTATAAGAGCAAAATGTGCACCTACAAAAAAACAACAACTGAATAAAAGAATGAAGAGAAGAAGGAGGAAAAGAAACAAAAACAGAAAAAAGTACAAGAGAAATGTATCGCAGCTACTATGTAGGAAGTTTTCACATATCTACCCCTTTTATATTTCACAAACATACATCCAGAAACAGAATTATCCAACATCTATCTTCATACAATCGTTGGTGTGTGACGAAATGCATTGAGGCTATTCTTCTTATTGTTATTACATGCTTATTTTATTGTGTACTATTTGTAGAAGTGCCATCGTGTTCAAATTATTTAAGCCTGAAATTAATTCTTAACCCTGTGTTTTTTGCGGATGTTTCCCATATTACTTACATTAACGAATTTATTTATTTTTTTATTATTTCTTTTAACGGTCAGGAAATAATCGAAGAAAATTCTCTTTTTTATTTCTATTCCCATTGTTAGTTCTTGTTCGATATATTTTTTTAAGGGAGTTGGTCTATCGGAATTTCTCATTATTCTTTATTTGAGATCACATTTTAACGTCTTTTAAATGAATTAATTTGTTTTATCGAATATAATCGTTTACTGAAGCGTTAAGTAGCTTTATTGTAATTAGCTTGTACTTATTCATGTAGTTAAAATTTATTTTTTCTCCCCATCATACAGGCACAAACAGTTTAAACTTTAATGCTTATAATTTGCATGCTAAATATCAATAATAATAATAATTTGCGTAAATTAAAAATGAAAGTTTTTAATATTAAAAGTTCAACTCTGTAAGAATTTATTTTATGTGTTCTTGATAACAGTCGACAGCTGACGATAACGGAACATTTTATAATGTAAGAAAAAAATTCATGTGGAGTGGCTTACAGTAATTTTTTATTTGATAACGACCGGTGGATTAAGCTGAATTTATTTTAGCTGGATAACCTAAATCCTTTGAGTGATGTCTTTGTTAATATGGCGGGAAATGAGTGAGTCGGCAAATTTGTATGAATATATGTAAAAGTAATGGTTTGAAGTTGACTGGATAGAAATTAAATTATATTTTTGAGTGAGTTTGGATCAAAGCATCCTCATAGCTGACCAAACTGAACTTTATTGAAATTTAAAAATATAAAAAAATTTTTTTTTGTTTTCAAGAATTTCTTAAGATTTTAAATTAATCGTGGATTAAAATTTTTACTTAATGGAAAAATAAGTACCATATTTAATCCTTATTCTCGTTTAAAAATTCTTAATAATTTTTTATTAAAATGTTAATCTTTTAAATAATATTTACTCTTCACTCACGAATGAGGACGGAGGGGTGGGGGGGGTCAAGGCTTAAACACTTGGAGATAATAATTCTAATTTTCACTAATTTTTTAAAGTATCCAAACTTTGGGAGATTGAAAAGATGCTTCAATATTCCATAAAATCTAGCTCAAATAATCCAAAAATTCCATTTTACATTAAAAAAAATCAAGACATTAAATCGATACCATCGTTGCTCATTAAAAATCAATCCAAACCTTAATTCGATCAACAAATTTCGAACCATTCAAATCTCAAATAGCAAAAAAAATATGACTAAATAAGATATCTTAAGTCCTTTTAATATGCCAAAGAAAGAGATTTAAATTAAATTAAAAACTCGCCATCATCATCATCAACGCAAGAGATATTAAAAATTGAATCTAATCTGTTTTGCCTCTCCACTCGTATTTGTGTGCCTAGCCGATTATTATTAGTTATGTGATTGTCAAGAATTTTCTAAATCTTCTCAAAAATCCATATAAGTTAAATAAAAATCAGTCACAAAAACACCTTGAACGAAAAAATTTGAGATTTTTATTTTATTATGAACAAAAACCGCTTTTGAAGCATTTTTTTCAGCGATTAAAGTATAAGAAGTGTCGGCAAATGTTTCTTGATGTTTTATTATTTTATTTACTTCCATTTCTTTTTTTACACGCGAATATATGGAACGATTTGGATGGTTTTTATTATTTTTACAGTTGTGGATTAATACTCTGTCGTAAAATCCTTTAATACGTAAATGTTGACTAACCCAACTGTAAATGAAAATAATGTTTATAATAATATCTTTTTTTGTATTCTTTATCTTTATCAATCAATATCAAATGAACCGAAATGTCGGCATATAAAAGTGAATCGTAGAGATTTATACACCATAGAGATTGCGATTCACTTTCATATCTTGTCTATATCTATTTTCTATATCTATATCTCTTCACACAACTTATTTACACACATATTAATATGTGTGAATGTAGATTAAATAAATACTACCAACTTGATCTAATTAATTTTTTGTTTCTGGTGCCTTGCGCTCTGCTTTTAAGTGAGTTCAGAGTGAAGGTGAGGCATAAGATTCAATAAATCTCTTTAATTTCGTTGACTAAATCCCATAGGTCATTGGAATATTTTATTTTTATGTAGCTAAGATTTTTGTGAGAAAAGTTTGGAATGATTAATGCTTTGTCCAGTCGGATGTATGAATTTCTATATCTGTACTGACTCAAGGGATTTTTTTGTCAATTTGATAGAGATATTTGTTGGGGTAAAACTGCTAAATCTACCCCTAAAAATGTATGAATTCCGAAAAAGTGAAATTCTTTTTTAAGCAATGATAATTAAGTAAGCAGCTTGGATCTCGCGAACTGCAGAGTAGCCAGAAATTTTTCAGGGGATTTTCATGTTTTTTTTTTCATAAAACCTTTGAATTTTTGGGTGAAAAGGGGGTAGAAAACCCCCTAGCTATGTAGTCTGGTCATGACTAGGGTTCAGAACTTAAATACAAGTCTGCGCAGACAGATACAAGTGCTAGAATTTGCATGTAATAACAGCCTCGTGACTCACGACACTCTTAAAAAAGTGTCAGTCATAGTCACTGGATTCAAGTGTTTCTTTCAATACAACTACGTTCTAATCTTAAAAAAAGTAATCGGAACTGAGATTTCAAGTGCTTAATTTATTTACCTGCCGGGTTTCTATAAAAACCTTCTAATCAGTACTTAAAGAATTATCTTATTCAATGTTATCTGAAAGAGAAATTCTTCAAGTAAAGCTACTGATAATTTTGCAATTTCTCTACATATTTCCTGATCAAACCTACTAGATATGACTACTAAATCCATAATCTCTTCAAAAACCTGCATTCACACGCCGAAATTCACAATCCGTTCAAAAAAGTGCGCCTCAAACAATCACAAAAAATTTCCTCACTGCCTTTTATTATTAAACACGCAAATAAAACAAACTAAAAGGCCGAATAAAGAAGACCATAAGGTAAGGCTATGTAAGGCCCCCATAAGCACAACTACATTGAAGACAGAGCAGAGAAAAGAGTTATAATCCTTTTGCGAGAAGCTTTATAAAAATAAATTTTATGAATATCTCAGAGAGTTAAGCTGACTGACTGGAGGATTAACTTTTAGCGTTTCGGAATTGGCATTTTTTTTCATGTACGGACGGTTACACACACGCACATATGAAAATAAAAAAAAATATTCGGGATGGGAATTAATTTTTCTTATAAAGCACCATAAAACATAATATTAAGAAGGTGGATGACTATTTCTTTATTTTTTTATTATTATTTCTTGATGTATTTTTATCACTCAGCGTGTGTATAAGTAATTCTATAAATTTAGCTTTGTTCTTTACCGCATATAAACACATTGTGTGGATTTTTTATTTTTGGGATCTTATCAAACCAGAAAAACATTTTTAACTACGCGATTAAATCACGCATATGATAAGTGCAAAGTCATTTATTCATCCACAATATTAGGCTTTGCATTTTTAATTTTTATTCTTCTTTCTCGACTCTCGGTTAATATTGTTGTAAAAAATAATATTATTAATATGAGAAAGAGATAGATGGACTGATGAGGAGCTTAACGTTATTTTTTTAAAGTTATAATAAATAACTTATGAATTCTTTCGTTCGTTTAATCCTAATAATTTAATATACTTTTCTGAGGAAAATGGAAAGAGGACAGGGCTGATCATTAAGGTTAAGTTATTTAGAATTTTTTAATCAGGATATGAAAATTAATTAAGAACTTTATTTTTTTAAAAAAAATTGACATTAAATTTGATATTTTTGAACTCAAACTACATTTGAGTTGCAAGGCAACTGGTAAAGCCATAGCTGAGTTCAAGTAGGTTCAGACACCCCTTGGAGGTTGAAGGGTTCAAATACCCCTCGAGAGGTAAGACCACCTTAAAAAAATTCAGAATCGATCAGACTTTTCTTTCTCTAAAATTTCAGATAAGAAAAATTATTTTCACTTGAAAAAAAATATTTCTGCATGCATCCCTGATAGGATCCAAAATAGACACTAATTTTCCAAAAAAAAATCAAATCCTCACCCCTGACCCACAATAATGCAACAATAAATAAGAAACTTTGCATTAAAAGATTAATTTACTACTGAAGATGAGTGAAATTAACGTGTGTGCTGTTGATCCATCACTGACTTTAGTGGAATTATTATATTTATAATCTCACACTCAGTTTTGTTTCTTTCATTTCATTTAATCGACCGAGCGACACATATCCGGTGACTTGCAGCAGGGGTGTAGCCTGAAAAAAATTAAAGCTGGGTTAAAATTTTGTTTTGTTTCTGCACACTTTGTTAATTTTAAAAAACAAAATAGCTTCAATAAAATTTAATTAAAAAATATTGAAAAAATGAAAAAATTAATTGAGAAAGAGAAGCTTACGGCTTCATCCCAGACCTACAGTATGTAGGTTTCAAATCAATCATGAGTTTGAAATTAGGCTACGCTTTAAAATATTATATATTTGTTAAAAATCCTTAAATATTAGTAAAACCTAGACTAGACCATGGGTACAAGAAATATCCAGAAAGGCACTTTAAAAAAATGGCATTTAAAACCGCTTTGTAGCCATATCCACTCCGGTCTAGTGCCGAATTTTTGTTCATTCCAGCACCACACTGGGTCTACCTCAGGATGTATCTTATAGCTTATGCTACTCGGGCTCATTATTAAATATTTTTACTCTTCAAAAAAACTTTTCTTTCTTCAAAACAGAGAGGAAAAAAATGATTATTTTTGCGACTGCATCATCGCGGCTGAGATCAGCGAAGGCTATTTGTTTCGAGTCTGTAATATAAATATATATACAATAAAAAAGACAATGTTAATCTCAACTTAAGTGCATGATTTATTCGTCAGATTCGATTGCTAATCTACCTTTAACATACTTTATAATATGATATTTAAAAATATTAATTTTCATCTTCTCTTCTTCTTCATCATCATCATCAGTTTCTATATGGATTAAGTATATTTATAATGTGAATATAGAATATATATTTCTAACATCTAATGCCTCGTATTTTCATCATTCGGATATTTTTTTATTGTGTGTTATTTGTGAATATTTTCGTCGACTTAATCACATTTTAAATGACAACTTGATAGACCTCACTTGAATTATTTGTTTCGTGGGGAAATTGAGGAAAGAAAAATTGTTGGAAAAATATTTTTCCTCTGTCTTGTGGAATTAAAAAAATTTCATATTCTTACAAGAGAAGAAAAAAAAGTGAAAAATTTTCTAAGTGAAGTGTGAATTAATTATAAGTATGAGTATTTTTTAATAGCCGACGAAAAAAAAATGAAAAAGAATTTATAGTTCAAGATAAAAACATGCTGGCGCGTGTGGAGATGCATGAGGCATTTTTTTCTATTCTTATCGTCATTTTTCAATTCTCTTGAGAATGAATGAACATAATTGGATGATAGGCGGCTAGACTAGTTGAAGGTGTGATGGTTAATGGTGTTGTTGATCGGATGGAAGATAAATTGCTGATATTTAAGCTTATTGAGCTTCTAGATTGATTTTATTATTGATTAAATGTGCATAAATAAACCATGCATGATGAAACCCATGTTTCGATGGGGTAGAGGCACTATGATCCTGTTTGGTATACTTTTAAGTCCCTTTCAGATCTATATGATCAAAAATGGGTATTTGCTTAGAATTTTTGGGGCTTTGGGGTAATATGCTTAGTATTGATCATCATTTTATTAGAAAATTGACTTCATAGCTCAAGGATGTCTACCCTGCGCCAAATTTCATTCACCAGAACTCTCACAACACCCCATAATCAACAAAACCTTTACAACTAATCATTATATCGGAATTTAATTAAATATCAAAAAGAATTTTTCCTTATCTTAAACTTGCACTGCATTATCTACAGCCTATATAAATACATTCCGAAAATTTGATAAAGAAGATCAAAGAATAATCCAAAAAAAACATCACACAAGACAAAATTCCTCAAGAAATTCCATACAAACGAGAACAACACAGAAAAATGTTTAACCGAAAAAAACGAAATATAATTTATCTTGTCTTCTAATCCGGCAAAGTAAACGCGGCAACTGATCATCGTCACAAAAGCTGTAGAAATAGAATTTTGACATTTTTGCATTGCATGCGGAGGCTGAAGAAAAAGTCATTAAGAAGAAAAGTCATCATTTTTTTTGGTGCAGCTAAAAACGACAAATTCTTCTAAAAATTATTTTACAAAAAAAAAATATTTTTAACAAAGAGAGAAAAAAGGACCAAAAACGCAAAGTACGAAAAGCTAAAATAAATGATAATAATGATAAAAATGCATAAAAAGCTGTGTAACAGCTACTGGTTCTTGCATTTTGCCTCGATCCTCATCCCATTTTCGTTTCATGTGCATTTTCATTTTGGCACTGAAATCTGTCTACATCGTCAAAAAAAAAAAACAAAAATCAGCAAGCAAACATATTCTCGCGAACAGGAGACAGAATGAATGAGACGAAGACAGAGATATTGTAAGTATTTTGTATTTACTTCATGAGACATCATTTGGAAGGTATATGCATGTATATTCCGTACCGGGAGAATTTTTTTGATTAATTTGATTCTCTTACATATCTCCACTGTCTTTCGGTCATGTCCACAAGCAGACGACGATCGTACTTAATTTGTTTCATCAACAATAGTCTTATCTCTTTGCCTTCTTCTGTTGCCGTTCCAACCCCGTAAGCTCGTTCTTGATAAAAAGAATTTTTTTTCTTTCGTAATTCGATTTTTTTTTCGTATTCCACACATTCATCCAACGCAAGAAGCTTAAAAACGCCAAAAAATTATGATGCATGATATATAACAAATCCAGTTAATAGTCCGCGTCGCATGTTGTAATTACTTACCTTGCTATACATGGCATTTTTTTCTGTGGCTCTCTCTCGTGCTACTGATTTTATTTTTCCTTCTTTCTTTTATTTTTATTTTTTTGTTGCCATTCACTCCGCTTACTTGCTACTGCTGACTCTTTTTCCTACTTCTCCGTTCATTCTTGAGTGTCGGGATCGATTCAGGGACAGATCATCACCTTCCACAATTATTGAATAATTTTTTTTTCTTTCTTCATCTCTCCTTATTTTTGCGAATGATCAGAGAGAGAAAAATATTTAATGCATGTCTGTTGCTCGCAGATTTTGCATTGAGCCTCGGGATTTTCTTTTGAAAATAATAATCTCTGCTTTTTGGGAAGGATGATGAAGGAAATTTTGGGGGATAGAGCGCATATTTTGATGGAGGAATGTTGGCAATGTGAGTTGAAGGGAGCTGAGATTCATTTGAAGTCAACAAAATTCAATGATTGTCTCAAAGCTGCATATTTTGCTATTTAATAGAAAAAGTAGGTCATCATTTGTTCTGAAAAATCAGATGTGGTGGGTTTCTCACTTATCTCAAAGGATATACTTTAAGGGTATTCCAAGAATGTTCATTAAAACAGAACTATTTGGATACCCAGCTCATGTAAAATAATCTAAGGCATTTTAAGGGATTTCTAGTGGCCTTGGGTCACATTCAGTGAATTGTAATCAAATATGTCACTTAAATATCGTGATAGAGATTGCAAGTCACATTTTGTAGAAGAACGTGATACACAAGTGGTCCTGAAGCAGCAAAGATAGTGATCATCAGAATTTTAAGATCACCGTGCCTTATGAACCTCAAAAAAAACCCCATCATACATCCACTCAAACTGTCAAAAATCTATAACATCATCACCTTCAAAAACAGCTCCATCCAAAAAATTAAAAATATTTTTTTTCTGTCCTCACTGTGTGTATTCAACTTATGTATAAAAACATCAAATAACAAAAGGAAGCCAAAATTAAAAGAAAAGAGAAAATCGAATTTTTAAGCCTGAAGCTAAAGTGAATTAGTCGTTTGGCTGCAATTTACGTTAGGAACATTCATCCTCATTGTCCATTCAAAACGACTAAAAATTACTGAATGATTACATGAGTTTTTTATCTTTTTATTCTTCGTTGCCTTCGTTTCGATGGCTGAGACTCCCGAAATTGGCCAGAAAGAATTGCTTATGTTAATTTGCTATTGGGGATTTAGGTGATCAATTTTTATAATTGCTGTTGACGTTAAATGCGAGCATTAAAGTAAGCAAATTTGCAGCAATATCCTCAGCCTTGAGACATCTTCATCATATTAGCAGTTGATCTAGTTGAGGCTAAGAAATGTGACTTATTCGTTTCCCGCGCAAAACAATTGTGTGTCTGCTGTCATCACCAAATGACATTTTTAATGATCTATAATCGTAATGCATCGGACAACACAAAACCGCGAAGAAGAAATGGAATAAAAAAAATAATTTTTTTAACGCAACGAGCAGGCAAAATTCACTTCTTTAATATTTAAGAATTAATTTTTTTTTCTCTGTTGCTCCATCTCACTCACTCACATCGGTTTGTGCGTATAACGACACAAAACAGAATACACAACATTAAAAACTCTGCTACCGAATTCCTCATTCAAATTATATTACATTTTTTCCTCTTCTTCTTTCATCATCATCGTCGCTTTATTTCATTTTTTTTTTGTCTTGTCTTGCTTGCTGCACGCTGTTGATGATGTTGCTTACAAAACTCACTACTTGTGTGTTGGCTGCTTGTTTTGTGTCGATGATAAATTTATATACACTGCCTGAATGTATGAAAATCCTCCTCAATAAAAAAGAAATATATGTGTGCATATTTTTTTCCTGAGTTGTTGTTGTTTGGGACATCAATAGCCGAAGAGCATTTTATTCGTAAAATGCAGTGCAAAAGAATGAGATATTATTGAAAAAAAAAACAGAAGTAAAAGGAGAAGATGCTGCTAGCATTTTATATTATAGCGACAACCGACAACACATGATAAAATACAATTTCATTTCGATACGATGCGAATTAAGCACAAAAAAAATATTAACAGAGGGACTCAAATTTTTTCGCGTCATAATTTTGAGAAACAAAAAATTTTTTTTTATTCATTCATCATCCCATTTTTTTCTGTGATGAGGATTCTGATGAGCTACACAGAAGATGATTTAAGAAGGACAGGAAATTGATTGAAAATCCTTTTTTTGCATGGTTTTTTAAATTCGTTTTTGTTTTTTGATCGATGATTTATTACGCAATTCCACGCAGCACACATGATCATGAATTATTATGGAAAAGCTACTTGTTTATATATTTTTTTGAAAGTTTATTTTAAGTCTCGTCGATGGTGGAGCACCTTAATGGGATTTATATTAAGTAAATACCTTGATTGTCTTTTTCTTTATCTTACTTGGCACCTAGAGATGTTTAATTTATTGCGAGATGCTTTAAAGGAGATTTAAAAACGACTGCGAGGAATCAGATGAATTGGATTCTGACGTCATGAGTTGTCAATGAGTGAAATTGTGTGACTTTTTAAATCTGATTTACTTGATTTTGTAACAAATGACATGAGTTTTTATTCAGATGCAAGGACATTGGGGCAAATCTTAGTTATTTAATAAAATAAATGAGATATTGGTCTGTATTCGGTCTGTATCTAATCACGCTGGCAGATTTGCATACCTATGGCTTGACCCCAACGTACTCCCCAACGTCTCTCTCCACTCCATACTCAAAACCTTAAAATAATTTAGCAAAATGACAAGCAATTCAGTAGTTTGTCATCAATCTGCAACATCATCTCACTATCTCAATTGAATCAGATTTTTCCATAGCCACTTTAATTCAAAAGGTCAAAAATTTAAAATTTTAAGGTGATCACACCACTAAACATCAATCTTATAACCCCCTTCTCAATCATATCTCTCCTCCATACTCATCTTCTTTTAATTTTTCTAATAGACTCCGAAGGTTTTTTAATCAGTTGAGTATTATTGTATATTTAAATGATCATTGATTCAATTTATTTAAGTAGATTGAAAATTGAGAGCAGTTTGCTTTAAATGATGCATGAAACTTGAAAATACCGAGATCATCGGGTCAATTTTCAATTGAAAAATCGATTACGATAATAAATTCTTGAGTTGAGTAGAGAAGATAAAATTATTTTGAAGGAGAAATTATCGCATTGATGATGGTTTGAGCATGAAAAACAGTGTTTTCTATAGTTTGTAGTCAATAGACGACCAAGTTGATTCAAGCAGCAATATTCCATCCCTTGACTTCTCCTCGATCTCCCCCGTCATTCATGCATATATTCGTATTCAAATTCTCGCATAAATCTTCAATAAAAATGATTCTTAAGAAGAGAAAAAGTCCACAACAAAAAAATATTTCATAAATGTCAATACTCATATTTTTTCATGCACATACAATGGGCATTAAAGATCATCTTTTTACCAGATCATTCGTCATTAAAATTCGTTTTTAAAGAAGAAATGTGAAGTGCATCGATACATCTATTACTGATGATGGGAGTTAGAGAGATGAGAGGCAGGGGCGGAGCTAGAGGGGAGGGGGGTGGTATTTGGGTTCGAATGGAGTTCTTTAATTTTGTTGAAGAATTTCCTGTCCTATGGTGGCTTGACCCCCTCTTAAGTGCACCCCTGAATCAGGGCCTTCAATATCCAACTGGAATATTATTTTTTACTTATGCTACATAATGCAATATTGCATAAATGAATAAATAATTTATTGATTCCTCTACATTGATTATGAGCATTTGAGGATGATGGATACGAATGAGAGACACAAAAAGAGACATGAAGATAACGCTCACCAAATGAAATATTTCATGTGTACAGTTTTTGGACATCTTTTAATGAAAATTTTCATTTTTCTTATCATTGATTGATCATCGGGAATTAGAAGTGCAGAGACATCAAACTATCAAAAAAAATATTGAATGTAAAGAGTGGTCCATTATATCATTAAATTTGTCTCATGTCCACGCCATCGAACAAAAAAAATCTCTTCTTCTTGGTCCTGTTCGATGGCATAATTAGAACTCTTTGGCATCGATATATATGATGATACTTTGTTATCTGAGTTTCTGGCTAGAATCCCTCAGGACACTATTTTCACGAAGGCCTCGAAAGAATATACATAAGAAAAATTATATATGCTATAATACGAAATAAAAAAAGACGATCTCAAGAGAGAGAATCTGTGATGGAGGCCAGAAGGAGACTGATGATGATATTTGCATAAAAATGCAACTTCCAATGAATAAAGCAGCAATTATGTCTTTAGTGATTCCTTTTATGATCGACAGAAATTATTTTATCTTAAATATATATGATTCTAGAAAAAAAATTATTTGAATTTTGAGCGAAATATGCAGGTCCTAAAGCTACACAAATTCCTTAATCAATCTGTCACGAAAAACATAAATTCCATTTACCTTAAATGCAACCATCCATCGTAAAACACACACAAAAAAAATTATTTTTCATCATTTTTTTATTGTTGCATCTCAAATGAGCCAATATACAGCAGAGATTTTGACAAGCGAATGGTTAAGGCAAAAAAAGAGCAGCAACAAGAAGTCTTTTTATTTTATTTTTTTTTTCTCTTCTCATTCGTGGCTCGAATTGATTTAATTTGTTTTGGTTAAAGAGACATTTTCTCATATAATATATCAAGCAAATAAATATAAACATGTACATCCGTAATAAGTGCAATACATTTATCTTTCAATACCTCATTTTCGATCATCGTTCACAAATAAATGTCCATCCAGTCAACGCTGACGAATGAAATGAGAAAAAAATTAAGTTTGAAATTTGAAATTATATTAAAACATATTTCTGTGTGCTTTTTGGGGGTTCATGTTGTGATGCTGGGAGGTGATTGATGAAAATTCGGAAATAGGTGGTATTTTGTGGATTTTTAGGAGGTTCTTAGCTGAAATTTTCATAATGAATGGAGTAAAAATTAGATCTAAAGAGGATTTATTTTATGTGGGGTTTAGTCAATTTTTGGAACAAAAGGAACATCCCAAAAGCACCAGCATCCCATAATATATCTTAAAATGGATTGAGTTTGAAGGATGGCTGAAGAAAGTAGGGTATCAGTCCATTGTTATGCTTCTAAAGTCCTCATATATAATACAAGTCACAAGAAGGGTAGAACCCAAAATTAGTGATTTTTACGTAATATCTAAATAACCCCCTCAAAAACTAAGGTGACATCCAAAATTTTGACAAGTTTTCAACTCAGAAATCAATCATATGCCTTCTGGCATCATCAGCAATCCTCAATTAACCTCCAATTTATTTATTACCTCAAAATATGTCCCCAAAGTATCTCCATCAAAAAATTCCCGAAATATAAATAATTTGGACACCCCAATGAAGCAAAAATTACCAAAATGAGCCATGTGTATGAAGAAATATTATTCTACCAAAAAAAATAAACAGTCCAACTGCAAAAAAAAACGCCAAAAAGCTTGTAGCTGCATAACAACAAAACATGATGAGGAATTTGTATGATGAAAAACACCCATCGATGTTAATAAATAAAATAAAATAATGAAATGTATTTATTTAGTATAGAGCACGATCTCTGTCTCCCGATAAATTCGAGAGCGAGAAAGATAAAGAGACAAGAGGGCAATAACACATTTTTACTTATGCTTCGTTTTGGATTCGAATTCAAAAAAAAAACAGAAGAAAAAAAAATCGACAGAAAAGAATTTTTTCGCGACAAAATGCAACAAGACAAGAGCAAAAATTTTGTGATGAAAAGGAATTGAAATATTTTGATCAGTCAAACATTCAAACAGGCAGAGCAAATGATCGAAACACTGCGAGAAGAAAATTCATACGATCATCATAAGTACAAATAATTTATTTTTTTCAGTGTACTTACGCATAAAAAGTGATCATCTCGACATGTTTTTTTTTCTCGATGGACATAACTTTTTATTGGCATTCTTATTTATTGCTGAATTTTCTTCTTCTTAGACTCACTTCTTTTATTCTGTTTTCACATTGCTATGCTCCTCGGCTTCCAACTTACTTACCAAAAATAAAATTCTTATGTATGGTTCTTCTCTCTTCCTTGCTTCTGATCTAACCAATGCATATGTATGCATGAATAAGATGAATTACATTTTCAGATATCTTTCTTTACTTCTTTTGAATTTTTATTAAATCGATGAAGTGGTTTAACTTGATCGGAAATTTTTTTTCTTTGTTTCTTGTTAACAAAATAATTTTTCGCTTTGTGATAAGCTGAAGAGAATTTGATGGTAATTTTTGTGAAGACTTTTTGTTTTGAGATGAATTGGAGATTGTTTGGGAATGTAAAGAAAGTGAGCAGTCTTAGAGATATACCTTGCTTTAATGAGACTTATACCTAAGATGTCCATTTGCTAGATCTTTCAGAAAAGTGTTCTTTAAGTTTTTCTTGTTTTGCAAATATTATCATCCTTCTATTTGCAGCTTCCTTCTGTGAATTCCATGGTGGCTTAAATGATCTCTTGGAATCCTAAAATTCCATCTTACAGGCCATAATAAATACAGTTTTCACAAGCAGTGGCGTAACAAAGGGGGGGCGACCGGGGCTATGACTTCGCACTCCATCCGAAAATCTCCAAAAATTCCATATAAAGGGGTACATTTTTTTAGAGGGCGCCCAATCTTATTTACGGAGACGCAAATTTTTGATTTTGGCCGGGGTACATAACCCCTTGATCGCCAATTTTTTTTAAAAAAAAAGAGCCCAACACGCTAACCACTACGCCACAGCTGCTTTTCCACTGCTTCCCTGGTCACCACTATTCACTAGCCTTCTGATTGGATATCCTCCTGATTGAATAAAAGCCTCTTTACTTGAATGATTTTAAAATGTTCCATCTAATTTAATATTCAATATTATATTAGCATCTAAGACAATGCTAACTTTTTTGATACTATTTTTTTTTAAAAAAAAATTGGAAATAATTTTTTTTACAAACCCCAACATTTATTGATGGACATCATTTATAAATGAATTTTCAATAATCAGTAGCTTCATCTGCAAAATTTCTTGCAAGAGAGTCTCGCTTTTTGAAGAAAAATCCCGCTTTGGGTCAGCAGACATCATAATGACCTTCAATAAGATCTTCCCACAACGGAAAAAAATTGTCAACATTCACAACTTATTCAATCTCAACCCAAAGGCATAAAAAGAAGAGAAAAAAATGCCAAAAGCAAAAGGTGCAAAATTTTTAATCTCAATAATTTGAGTATGATAATGTGGTCAAAAAACGCCTATATCCTGTGATTATTATGAATTTTCAGTCTCTTGAAATCATTTTCGTAGCATATTTTATTAAATCTTGTGGAATCGCTTCTGTTTTCGGTGATGAATTCTTTTTAGAAGAGCCAAAAATTTATTTAAAAGAAATTTTTTTTTCATTAAAAATTCTCCAAAAATTAAATCAAATGATGATGCTGAGAAAATAAAATAAATAAATGGCAATGAAGTAATATTATTAATTTTTATGAAATTTATGATGGTTGCACATAATTTTTTCAATAACTTACAACAAAAAAAAATTATTAAGAAAATTAATATTAAAAACTCGTCCGATATAAATCACCTCAAACAGCTTCTGTATTCCCCATTAAATGCTGATGAGTGAGTGAGTAAGAAAAAAAGACAAAAGGCACAGTGAAAAATTTATTCAATCATTCGTCAATCGAGTCAGTCAGGAAACAGCAGTAGCAACAAGCGTCATCATCATTGTGTTGTTAAAGATATAAGTATATCGTGTAAAACCAGATTTCTTCGCATTATTTTCCTCTTTCGTACATTTTTTTTGATAAATAATCATCACACAAAAATGAGATTTTTGCTGCTCAAATTCTTTAGTTTTTTTTTCATTTCTCCTCCTTCTGTCTTTGCTTGGTGATGATGATGATGCACTGAGAAATACTTTTTGGGTTTCTTTGGATATGGGCATTTTTTGAGAATTTTTTAGGCTAAATTTTGCTGATCCACTGGCTTTTAGAATAACTTTTCAGAAAAATTGACAGCTATTCTTGGAATATTGGACTAAAGTCCAATAAATGCTATAAATAGCACAGTAAAATACGAACCAGAGTGAAATTCTTCTGAGCTATTCGGTCCTATAAAGTATGTTGATACCCGGTATGTCGATATCATCCACTAATTAAGAATTGAACCCATGTCTTGTATTTTCCTGTCACATACTTGTATAACTAAGTAACCAGGGGCTTCAGAATCAGCTGAGAAAATGCTAATTTTGACTAATCGACGTACACTGTTAAGGGGTCATTAGGATATTACGTAATCTTAAGGAGGGGGTGTAGAGACCCCACTTTGTTACGCTTCATATTAAATTTTCTAACAAAATTTGTTACTTGTGAGGTGTCAAAAATGGCATTTTTAGCGTTCAGTAATATCAAAATGACTCCTAAAAGGTTAAAAGTATTTTTCATTTTGGATGACACCTTACTAAGTGACATTCATATTACACACTAGAGTAATCTCCAAAAAAGAGATGCAACTATTCCTGAAACATCAATTAAATAATCCTAAACATTACTAATCAAACCAAATTCATAAATCATCTTCAATTGCCCCCCCAAAAAACTGCGTCATAACCACAAACCTTCAAATTCATGACATCCAAAACTTCCTCATATATTTCTCGATCTCAAATAACAATTTTTTTCCACTCAGTTGCATGGTCGATGGATGATTTGAGATGATGTTTTTTATTGCCAAAATTACTGTCGTCGTATTGATTTAAACTGTTCAATTATGATAAATAATTACGCGTAGAATGAAAAGTTTGAGAAATTCTTCATTTCATTTGAGAAGCAACAAATAAAATGAAATGAGAAATGAGCAAGGAAAAAAAAGCGCGCGGGGAGATGGATGGCTAAATTCTTATTGTGCTCAGCATTACGAATTGTTTTGCTGAAAGGGACAAATAAAAGAAATAAGAGTCGAATAACATTTATGAAGATGACTTGAATCGGTGGACAATTTGAATTTTTCCAGCCACGCTGCGCAGCTGGTGATTGTATTGAATTTTATAATAACGCTCACTCAATTTCTTACATTTTTACATACATATTTGCACAATCGTATATATAGAGTATCATGGGAATTGCATTCTGCTAAACAGTATCACTTTATTATGCCACATACATAGATACATTTCAGCTATTTCAATCTCATATATTATTGATTTTGAATGATGCCAATGAAATGATATATGTTGAAGATATGAAAATTTCCATACTAAAATCATTGACTCGATCGAATTAAGCGCATTCGATTAAATGATAATTTAAATGTGTAACAGATATTGTTCGTGATTCCATTTGACATCGATTGACCTTTTTAATAAAATTTCTTCGGAGGCAAAAAAATGTGTTTTTTTTCTTATTGTGTACGAGCAAAATATTTCTGAAGAAACTAAGTCAGGCATGCATAGGGTGATCAGATGATTGGATTTGAATAGACAAAAATTTGCTACGAAATAATAAATTTTACAATAATTTTGCTATAACTTTGTAAGTTTTGCTATAATTTTGGAAATTTTTCTATAATTTTTTAAATTTTGCTATAATTTTTTAAAATTTGCTATAATTTTTTGTAATTTTTACTACAATTTTGTAAATTTTACTACAATTTTGTAAATTTTGCTATAATTTTGTAAATTTTGCTATAATTTTGTATATTTTGCTATAATTTTGCAAACCTTGCTATAATTTTGTAAATCTTTCTATAAAACTTGCTAGTTTTGCTATAAAACTTGCTATAATTTTTAAAAATTTGTTTGCTTACTTTTTGAAATTTAAATTAAGCAAAATTAAAATTCTAAACTCTAGGCACCCAAGTCGGCATTTCTTCTAACTCATAAACATAAGAATAAAAATCTTTTTAAAATTTTTCATGTGATAAAAAATTTATTTGATCTCCAACAAGAAAAAAAATTAAGACGATTCGTGTGTTGCGTAATCTTCATCATCATCACTCAATAAAAAAGAAATGAATATGTATATTCAGTAGTATTTATGGAGGAGATTAGTATTAAGTGGAGTTGTGTGTCGCGACAATTATAACACATTCTTTGAAATCAATTAATAAAGAAGAAAAATTCAGACAATTTCACAATAATGTTGCTCACGACGCTCCTCTGATGTCATCAAAATGTGACTATAAAAATAATTTTTTATTCCGAGAAATGAAAATATTTTCAATGTCTTTATTATCGTCATCCCCTCATCATAGATTGATGATTTTTATTTATTTGTTTAGTTTTTCATTAACTCATTAATTGTTCTCAATGAATTCTGTCTGTGACAATCAGAACAATGCACACTTCATACAGTTTTTACAGCCACACATATGTACACAAAAAGATGAACTTCTTCTCACATTTTTTTGCTATTTTTATGTCGCTTTAATTTCCTTTATGTCACATTTTCGGGATGAAATGGGAAGATTGCATTGATATTGTCTATAAGAGGGTTTCTTGTCTCATTATCTGCATTTTCGAGCTCTTTTCATGCTTCATTTGATTTTTTGAGATTTTTGATAGTGTCAGAGATATTTTTTGGAATGTGATTTTATTTATTTTAGAAGTGGTTAATAAGGGATGATTTTTTATTGTTTTTTACGGTGTTCTTTTCAGGTTCATTGATTTTTTAGGAGGGAATTGGTATTTTTAGATTTATGGAGAAATTATTAATCGAATATTTGAAATTTGAGATCTAAAATGGCAATAAATTATCACACAGCTTCAAACTCCTTGCAATAATTGCTGGGAATCACAATCAGTCAGAGGAATAGCCTGAGGAGCTCTTGGTGGCCCGTACCAGCAATCCTAAAATCCAAATAAAAACATTTTTGGCTACACCCCTAAGCAGTTACAAAACATAAATTCATAACTCAAAAATTAGCACTCTTCATTTAATAAACGAGGGATCACCAAAACACGCTCTCCTATTATTTTCAAATTATAAAGAATAAACAAATTTAAACAAATTTTGTTATAAAAATAAATAAAGAAACTTAAACATTACAAAAATTAAAAAAAAATCAGAAAACATCTTCAAAGTCCATAAAAATCAATCAAAAACCAAGAACACCTCATCAGTTCCACATAAAAAATTCTAATAGATTCCATTATCTCATCAGATCTTGTTATGATCATACTTTATCTTGTAATCAGTCATAAACAGAAGCTGCAAACAAGACCACTCATATTTAATGAGTAATTTTTATAGCAATTTCTACAGCGAATTAATTAACATAAGTCAATCAACTTGGGAAGATCAGTTAATTCATTTATACATGATAATATCATTTACAACACGTAATAAATGCACAACCAATAATCTAGTTGTATAACCAGAAGAACACGCCATAAATTCTCCGATAGCATTTCTAACTGAATGTCTGTCTGTTATTTTTTTTATATTCGAGTATAAATTTATGCATCAAGCTCCATGCTTAAGCAATCGTCAAAAGAATCTTTCATCGATTTGTTCTTCATACGACAATAAATATTCATATAAAGACTAAAAAATGTATGTTAATCTGTCTTAAGGCAGCCCAAAGAATTTCATCTCACTCTCGAATCGTCACCGGAATTTGCGAGAATGCCGAGAAAAGTCATAATAATAAACATTTATGATCTATAAAAGTTTTTTTATTGAGTGCGAAATTATCTTTCTTATTTTTATTTTTTTCGGTTCATCATCTTTTTGCGCGCGGCATTTTGAGTTTAATGTAGATGTATATAAATTTATACTCACGGTTAATCTTTCTTATTTGATCTTCTCACTGTGTTTGTCATTCAGTCGTGGAGGAACGATAATTCCAACACAAAAAATATATATAATGTCATAAAGTTAGAGAAATGAGTTAGGAGATGCGATGTGAAATGGAAACAAATTTTCTTATTAATAATTTTTTTAGCTACTGATACTCGCGCGACTGTTTTATGAGTTTTTGGTGTGTTTGGGTTGACCCCTTGTGGGGATGTTTTTTTGAGGAATTGTTAAATTTGTGAGAATAAATTCTAATTTATCTTGAATTTAATTTTTAATTTTTTTTGCGTTTTTCGAAAATTGGATCCATTCATGTCTTTGAATTTGATTTTTAAGCGGGTTTGGGAGTCACCTTGTTTCAATTACCACCCAAGACCTCCTTAGAACCTAATTTTGATACAAAAGGAACCCAAATTTGAATATTTAGCAGAAAAAATTAAATTTTCGAATAACGGTTCACGAATGGGATTCGAACTCATAATCTACGATTCCCAGTCACATGCTTCTAACTCTGAGCTATCGAGGGTTACTCAGAAGCCTGGCAGTATGGCAATTGAAACTATTATATGCTCTAAATCAGTGGTTTTAAAAAAATTCATTCATTTATGTTAAGATGTCAACTTTTTAATATTCTAAACAATATCTATTTAGACCCCATTTTTCAAAAATGTTGGACGTCATTCTAGAGAAATTTCAAAATTCTATTTCAAAATTTGAAAAAAATCTCAATTAGTTCAATAATATTCAATAAGATTCCACCACAAGGGTCCACAAAATGGTATTTACTGACACCCATTCAGCTTCCAGTTATTCTTCTTCATCTCCAATATTTTTACAGTATTCTCAACTAAAAAAAGTTATTTCTTCTCCTAAAACAAAGAAGCAGCAAGAAAACTTTTTCCTCTTGTCGACGATAAGGAAGCAAGAATTTCATTTCATACCTTTTGGCTAATCTCTCAATTCAAGGCATCTCAGTTTGTTGTGAAAGGCACTGTCAAAACTCTAATGATTTATGGAATTAAATTAAAACTAGAAAAATTTTCTCTCCAACCGAAAAAAAATTGAGAGATTTTTTTTAATGTAAATGAAAGAAAAAAAGAATTTTTAGATAACAATTTTCCACAGCAGCAGAAGCAGCACAAGTTTTAAAATACGAGAAGAAGTAAAGCTAGGGCAGAATATTAAATGAACATTAATGAAGTGCGCGCACAATGACACAATAATCTAAATCATAAATTAGAGGAATTCTCATGAAGTGAAAGGAAAAGAAAAGAAATGAAATAAAATTTTCATAAATCACTCAATTGAAATTTGAAATAAAAAACCATAAATTCAATAAAGCGAAACCCCAAGCCATGAATCGCGTGCTAGACTTATTTAAAATACGAGTATATACAGTCATTTATTTTTTTTTGTGTACGAGGTTGATACAAAGCAGAAGATATTAGTGATGTTAGTGCAATAACTTGCACTTGTTGTTTTGTTCTCCGTACCCCGAAACTGACAATTGCTTAAATCCACATAAATTAATCTTCAAATGAAGCACATAAAAAAATCACTCACAACGTTGACATTTGACTGAATAAATTTTTTTTTATACGACATGACGTTCATTAATATTGTGGGTGATGCTTGCTACTTGCCTTGTTAATAACGATTTATTTGCATCATTTAATAAATTGTAACAATTTTCATTAATTTTATTTTTATTTCATTCTCCTTTACAGACACAAGCGTTGGCATTGACCCGACCTAAAACACCCAAGAAAGAGCAATCAGGATCTCCACCTGGCAGTAATCGCGAGAGACAATGTGAAAGTTTGAGAAGTCCAGCAACAGCAGATGGTCAACATTCACATTCACGATCGAGTTCAAAGACACCAATACATATTAATTCAGGTGATGGAAGTGAAAATCCAAATATAGCAGGTGATATGAATTCATCGATGTCCAGTTCAAAATTCACATCAACACCCGTACCGTCAAATGAGAAATTAAATCATCATATTGGCGATAATCCACATAATAATGGCATGAATAATAATCACAATCAGCAATTCCCGAGTCATATAAATGGTCCAGAGAAAATTCTGCCGTCACCATCCGTCGACAGGAAGGACTTTGATGTGTCGAAGATGAACTGTGAGTAAATTTCTTTGTAATTTATTTTTATATTTTTGAGGAATTGAATGATTGGAATTTTGAAGATCAATATTTGGTCTTTTATTGAATGAATGGAGGTGCATGTGAGGATTTAATGATTTTATTTAATAAATTGTTAATGGGCTGAAGATAATGGATCATGATCAATTTTAGTAAAATTTATACACGCACTTTTGAGGGTGTTTCCAATTGTTGAATGGGGGACTCAAACACTTAACAGTATAATGGGCTATCGAGGGTCGGAATAAAATATATTGGTTTGGAATGACGCGGCTTATAGGTCAATATAACGAATTGGAACAATTTAGGGGTTCAAATGACTTAATAACATGTTTTTGGGACACACATAGTTTTCACAATACTTGTAATTTATATTTTATGCACCACTTTTCCATAATATTGTCCTGGGCGCTACAGAACCTCATTGTACCCTTGAAACTACCTTCATCTGACTAAAACAGGTTCTCAGGGATACCATCTGGTGTACTCTCATTTTACTGAAGCATTAAATTAATTTTTAAATAAAATTGAAAGGTTCTGTTGCAAAATTCGATACCCACGATGTGCCTGATGGAGCAAATACTGCCCTAGACCCCCAAAAATATCAAATTTAACTTCCTGAACAACTTTAACAAGCCCATCAATCTCAAAAATATTTAATAACTCTAACGCTATAATTACCTTTAATTAAAATGATGAAAAAGTTCTCAAAACCTGAACAAAGTTAAAAAACAACAACCATTTTCTTTAATGATTAATAATTATAATGCTTAAGTGACGTGAAATTGCAATCATTTATCAAACAAAAGAGAGCTACAAAAAAATTTTCAAAAAATAATTTTAAATCTCATTTTACAATTGACATTCGAAAAGCGAAGAATTATCATCATTATCTATCCCCTCTCGACAAAAACTAAAAAATATTTTCACAATTACATACACCAAAAACGTGTACGCAAAAATCACAACAGACAGAGAATAAAAATCACCCTTTCGCATTAAAATTTATCATCCCAAAGTCTCAATCCCTTTTTGTTGCCTTTGAAAATATATATATCAATCTGATGATGATGAATAAAAAAAGTCTCTATTCAGTTTAGTCTTTATTCTCTTTCACTCTCAACGAATTGGATTTTCCATTTTTAGGGATTTTAATGTGGAATTTATTCATGCATAATGCTTGAGGGATAATCGTAATCTCCTCGCTTTCGGATCTCATTCGCATTTTTTTATGTTACGTCATCTATACACACATATACATGTTACTTTAAGATGAGGAAATTGTGAGTGAGTGTGAGGTTGAGAGTTTATCATGAAAATACATCTGATTCCGAAATGGATGGATAAATGGATGGATGAAGGAAGGAAGGAGGAGGAGGAGAGGATTTTTTTGAGTTATTTCCTGAAAATCCAAAAAATGGGTTTTATACTCATACAAAATATATACAGACATATATCCCCATATATACGAGTGAGAGACGACTAAAGTGAATGTGCGGGGTATAGCTAATGTTTTGTATTATGTGATGTCAGTAATCCCTTAAATCCAAAGCAAACACAATGGAAAATTGTGAGAGAGACACGTTGATATCAACATACGAATTTATACATATATATATAAAAAAAACATGGATAGATATAGAAGACGGCAGCATCAGAAGCATATATACATGTGAAGATTAAAATTCGCACACACACACACGCTTTAAGACATACACACGACGACGACAAAAAAAACGGCAACAGAAGCACAAACAGTAATGTGAAGCACAAAAAACGATTTTCTCGATAGAGATTATGGATTTATTTTGTCCCAGTTTCTCTAATCCGGCATTTTTCCGATCTAAGTTACAATAAATCTTTTCTTCATTCTTCGTCTTCTTTAACTTTTTTCCCTTCCCCATCCCTTCATCATCATCTTGTGTAGCTTTAGCTCTCTCATCTCATCTCAGCTCAGCTCTTTGTCTGTGTTTATTTCTTTCTTCATTTCCTTCTAAAACTCACTCAGCTACACGTTTCCTTTTTCCCATTCATGTCACACTTTTACACAATGAAACTCATCGATCAAAGAGTTTAGCCTTCGGATAAGAGACGGGAATGGAAATAAAGTGTTTTATGCATGCGAGGATACTTTTTTTGAAATCTTCATACGATTTGCTTAAATGAATGAGGAACTTAAACTTGAAATGCGATTTTGTTGCAGTTCCTTTGGAAATTGAAAAGTAGAGCACAAGGATGTTTATTTTGGTTGAGGATGAGAAGATGCAAATGTGTGTTATTGAGAATGTAGAGGAAAAGATTGGACAACATGAATGCAACAATTTATGCTGGGGATATGGGATTAGGTATATTGTTACACAATGTAGAGGAAAACTTGTTGTTGATGATATTTTTTCTAGGAATATATTTTTAAATGGAAGCCTTAAGAAGCATGAAGGTCATTTTATAGCTACTTTATTTTTTAGAACATGTGATTCTCTTGTACGCTTATTAAGCTGAAATTTGGGGGGGGGGGGTTAGGTTTGAGATCATGTTAAAATATCTAATTGGTTTTTTTAGAGTTTTCAAAGATTTTTAATCGAGTTATATTTATTTTTTCATCAATTAACAAGTGATATTGACTTTAACCATCAATCGCTTCAAACAATTTTGATCATACCTTCCCACAAGGATTAAATGTCTAAACAGGGGTGTAGCAAGAAATTTTTCTGTCGAGGAAGGGATTAGTCCCTCAGTACTAATCCATGACTACGCGCTTGTGTCTAAGCAAATTTTTTCTTAAAATCATTTAAACAAAAAGTAGAAAAAAATCTTTTCCACGTATCTCCAGACCCCTTCCTCATCATCATTCCCTCCACAAAATCTTAACTCATTTAACACCATCATTAAAAATAACAAATCAAATGCAATCACAAGGACAATAATGGAAGTAATAACATCAGATAAAGATTGAGATAAAAGGGTATTTTGCCTCAAAAAAGGAAGCAGAGTTTGAAGAAAATTTCAAACATTCGATATACTTACTCCCAAATGTATACTTCCATTTCATCCAAAAAAAGAAGAAAAAAAAAGTATTTTTCCAAATCCCTCTGAAAAGGATTAGAGATTTGTGTGAAAGAGGAAAGAAAAACTCAGTTGAGTCAAATCCATGAAAATCTGCAATCATCGTTCTCAAACACACATAAAATTGTATCCAACAAATACAGACAGAAAGTTCCACGTTGTTTGTCAATGCCATATAAATGTTGTATGTCACACACATAAAGAAGAAGAAGAAGTAGAGAATAATAAAAGTTTAAAGCAAATTGTTGCAGAGAAGATGTCGAGTTAAAAAAATATTAAAACAAATTCCTTTTTGAATGTGAGGGGGGGATCAAGATCCTGTTGATATTGCCTGTTTTTTGTTCAATTTCTTGATACTTTTATGATATGATAAACATTCACATAAGCATGTGATTGTGATAATAGTTTTGTTGTTGACTGTTGCTTATTTTTGTTGTCTATATTTGTATACACATAGATGCCTCACTGCTACAGAAACATGAGTCGTTATAGACACATTGTGGAAAATTTTCAATCTCTAATTCCATAGAATAAAAAAATATATATCTACGTATGTGACAACACACAAAATGCATTTCAATCTGTTGCCTTCTATATTTTACAACAAAATAATTTTCATAAATTTTATCGCATCCTATTTACATTAGGATTACATTCCGAAGAGAAACAAGCAAAAATTGAGCTTTTTTATTTTTCGTCGCGAAATATTCCAGCATAAAATGAATATTTTGCCCGCAGTTCCATCAGCAGCTTATCAAATACATTTGCAACAACACACTGATCCTCTAAATTAGATATGAAATAAAAACTTTTGAGGGAGTGAGTCCTCAACAGTGAGACGGACAGACAACACACATAATGTGATTGATTATATGAAATCTAAATTGCAATTTGTTGTCATCATCATCAGCATCAGGACGCTTGTGTGAGAAGCAATTTTCCGCGAAAAAAGGATTTAATTCTGCTCAAAAAAAAGTCGCGCTGGCCACTGAGATCTATGCGATGTTAATTATCATTTTTGTATGTCCTGTATGTCATCTATTGAGCTAAACATGGAGGATGTTAGGCCTGTTAAAAGCATTTCACTTTGATTCATTTTTGCACCTTTTTATGGCATCAACGTACATACAATATTATTAGAATTTAGAATGAAGCTTTGAGAGGGGTTGAAAAAAAAGTCGCGCGACATAAAGCTGATGACAGAAAACTTTATATAGAGGTGTTAAACGCATACGCATAATAAAAGGTATCGAGCAAATAAATGAAGAGGAGCAAGCTGATGAAACGAAAAAAAATCAGTTGCGAAAATCGCATTGGAAAGTATTCTAAAGCCTTCATCAATAAATTTTTTAGGGAGCAACAACTCGTCCGCAACGCGACAGATTGAAAATATTCAATAATAAAAAGCCAGGCAACTACTGATGTGTGTGCTGCACCAAGCAGTTATCTTCATCGTACGCGGAAAAATATTCATTTACTCACCTCTTTTTTTAATTCTCAATTTTTGTCTAACAAAATTTAGAGAATATGTTGTAGCCGCTGCATGAATGACAATAAAAAAAAATTAAATATTTGTCCACAGTCCAAAAAATACTCAATGACCATTCGCGAATAATTTAGAATATATATCCAATGTATTTTGTTGTTGTTGCATCATAAAATATGTGTTATTCGCAAATAGATTTATTGTCACAGTCTCAACTCTTATTCTACCAATTTTCAAACCCATTGTTCAATGTCGTTTTAGAAATCCCCCCACAGTTTGCCTTTTTTTCCATGCCATTTGAAAAATATTTTACTGCTATATTGTGCTACTGGCCCGTTCAAGCCTAAGCCTAATAGTTAAGCATTAAACGGATTTGAATTTGAAATTCAATAGATTAACGAGGAGCGTGTTTGTATGCACGCACATATTTTTTTCCTCACATACTGTATGTGTGTGTATGTTTGCTTGGCGAAAGCGACAAAAAATTTGCCATTAAGGATTTGCGAGTAGCATAGAGCAGTAGAAAAGCATTAGTAGTAAAAAAATATGTATATATATATATATCGGAAATGCATTTGATGGACAGTCCATAGGCATTGGATTATTGTGTCGTCGTCATCGATTTAGAGCTTTAGAGATACAGAGCAACAGAGGCAGTGATGAGAAAAAAAATTTTTTGGAGGAGAGATATAAACATTCAATAAATGCATACACGTATGGATTTAACAGTTAGAGGCATTTAATAACAACAAAAATATTTCTCACAACACGCACCCCCCACACAAAAATTTAAAAAAAAAATGTGTATGCACATCACTCATTGAATTGATGGATTACTAATCGTCCTCCACAAATAATTTTCATCATCATCATCATCGTCGTTGTGATCCAAAAATATTCTATATAGATTTAATTTGATAGTTGTGATGGCAATAAATGCTTCTATTGCTGAGGATATTTTAGAATTTCTGATAAAAAACAGAATATTATTATTCATCGACATATAGCAATAGATGCGGAAAAAAAAAGATTTAAATTCATTTAATAGAAATCAAAGCGAATAAGGGGATTATATATCATGAAGGGATGAATATGCATTTATTTTCTCTAATTAATTCTATTGCAATAATTATACCCTTCTAATAGTCGTGTGTGTGTGTGTAGTCAGGATCGCTATCACTATAAAATTTATCTTCCACTTTTATGCTGCTTAATCCCTTATTAAATTTATCACAAACAACTACAAATTTCATTTTTTACTTCTTTATTATTTTTCAAAAAAAATAAATTTAATCACAGATTTTCTGGAAATATAAAACGATGAGTCTTTTATAGCATAAGCAACAATAATAACAGAAATTTTATCCTTTACAAAATCCATCAAGAGTAAAATTCCCTTTTTTTGTGTAATGGATTAAAAATATATTTTTATACGCTTCTATTATTTTGTGTGTGTATGTACGATCGAATGCAGATAACGCAAAGTGGTCGTCATCGAATTTCAGATTGAAGGAAAGATTTTGATGGATTGATGTCAAGGATGGGATACTAGAGATATTTTTCGGAAGTGACTTCTTTATGGTATCTCTGGGCCTTAGGGTATACCGAGAAACTAGCCCCTGGATGTTTTGACAAAGACATAGATCAACTCTTATACAAATTTACATGAGAAAAGTGATCCAAAAGACATAACCTAAAGTGGAGCCTGCATGGGGCTAAATTGAGTTTTAACAAAAAATTCTTTTATTGCCCACTTAAGAGTTACTAATTTCAAATGAATTTGTAAATGAGCTAATCTTTGGTTCTGCCAGGGTAGAGTACCTAAGATGCTGGCCACGGATGTGCCATCCAGTGTTAACCCCACATTTTCTGGACTAAAAAATTAGTTTGACCATCAGTATCTGAATTTAGTCTTGAATAGGGTCTGAAATAGACATAATCAATTGAAGACATCAAAGTCGACTCGTATTTTATATGGAAAAGTCGACTCATGTTGACTTAACTCCATACAATATTCGAGTCGACTTTGATGTTTGATCAATTGTTTTAGCATACAACTGAAATGGACCAATATTTAGCTGTTTTCCTGGATCAGTCTAATTAGTGATGCAGGGATGACCGGGATCTAAACTAATATTTTTCAATCCTGTCACACACAAGTCAACAAAAAATTAAATTCCCAACATTTAACCAAAAATCAACATACAGTCTACACGCCTGTGTGAAGTACGCCGGTCCAAGTTTGAATTTCGAGCTGAAATTTTCCCTGTTTATCGACACTTTTGCGACACTTTTCGACAACTATTTAGTTTTTTTCGACACCCCATAGATTTGGAGATATAGAGGGGTCAATTTTTGAGTAAAAGACCGGCGTACTTCACGTTTTCTGCCGGGCTAATTTCTTAAACCAAACTTTTATAGACATGTTATATATCAAAATTATAGTACTTTTTTCGACACTTTTCGACACGCAAACAGTTTTTGGAACCGATCATTCCTTGATGAGTTATGGCTTGTCAAAGTTCTGCCTGTGGACCAAAAAACTACTTTTGCTATAATTATCCATTTGTAATAAAATTTATATCAAAACACATCTACTTTTCGTGACTAATCTGAATCTGTAAAAAATTTCTCAATCCAATTATCTGGTGCCGAGTTATGGCCGGTCAAATGACCTGTCAGGTAGCTAAGGTCCATTTGGAAGATTTTTTCTCGACATTTCTCGACAAATTTTAATTCTAACACTTTTTATCACTTTTCTACAGTAAATTTGTCTCATAAATCCAAATCTGAAAAAATATTTTCATTTTGATATTCGTGTGCTGAGTTATGGCTGGTCTAGTGACCTGCCAGGCAACCATGGTCCATTCAGAATTTTTTTCTCGATAAAAAATTAGAATGTGAATAAAATTTTAAAAATTCTGATTTATTTTGAATTTTATCTTTTTGACTTCAAATGAATCCATAGTTTTTTACAATTCGATGAAATACGATATTTAAAAAAAATGTTAAAATTTTAAATTTAGAAAGAATATGAGATTTGAGATTTTTATTATTGTTTATTTCAAATCTTTGAGATTTCTTCTAAATAAATAAGATTTATTTTGAAATTGTGGACAAAAAATTCAAAAACTTTTATGAATCTCATATTCTTTCTAAATTTAAAATTTTAACATTTTTTTTAAATATCGTATTTCATCGAATTGTAAAAAACTATGGATTCATTTGAAGTCAAAAAGATAAAATTCAAAATAAATCAGAATTTTTAAAATTTTATTCACATTCTAATTTTTTATCGAGAAAAAAATTCTGAATGGACCATGGTTGCCTGGCAGGTCACTAGACCAGCCATAACTCAGCACACGAATATCAAAATGAAAATATTTTTTCAGATTTGGATTTATGAGACAAATTTACTGTAGAAAAGTGATAAAAAGTGTTAGAATTAAAATTTGTCGAGAAATGTCGAGAAAAAATCTTCCAAATGGACCTTAGCTACCTGACAGGTCATTTGACCGGCCATAACTCGGCACCAGATAATTGGATTGAGAAATTTTTTACAGATTCAGATTAGTCACGAAAAGTAGATGTGTTTTGATATAAATTTTATTACAAATGGATAATTATAGCAAAAGTAGTTTTTTGGTCCACAGGCAGAACTTTGACAAGCCATAACTCATCAAGGAATGATCGGTTCCAAAAACTGTTTGCGTGTCGAAAAGTGTCGAAAAAAGTACTATAATTTTGATATATAACATGTCTATAAAAGTTTGGTTTAAGAAATTAGCCCGGCAGAAAACGTGAAGTACGCCGGTCTTTTACTCAAAAATTGACCCCTCTATATCTCCAAATCTATGGGGTGTCGAAAAAAACTAAATAGTTGTCGAAAAGTGTCGCAAAAGTGTCGATAAACAGAGAAAATTTCAGCTCGAAATTCAAACTTGGACCGGCGTACTTCACACAGGCAGTCTACACCTCGATCCCTTCATCAACATCTCACTTATCCTTTATATCATCTCCCTATTCTTTCTCATTAGAATCATCATTTCTTTTTTGTTTAAATCACATGCTCATATTGATTCATTCTTCTTCCGACCTCTAGTGCTAAAGAAAATAAAGACAGATTCTTTGAAAGAAATCAAAAATAAAAGTTGCGGGGAATCTGCACTCTTACTCACAGAACAACAATGAGTGCGAACGACAATGAAACGGAAATTCTATCTAATAAATAAATGTATGAGGGAACCGATTTTTTAACAAGCTGCTGCCACTGTTGTTATTATTGGGTTGGTGACTTAATTCTTGGACACTTTTGAAGCAATTTTTGAAAATTGAATATCTGTGCAATGGAAGCAGATATCGAAGTGAAACAAAAACCATTTCGAGGTAGAAATCTAAATATATTTTTTAATTAGTTTTAGTTTCCCAAATGTCTAAGGAAAACTTTCTGGAAAATTCGGAAAACAAAGTAACGTCAAAAAAGATAAGACGATTTGTTTCAAACTCAATTTTCTCTGAAGTTTTCCACTACGGAAAATTCTTTCTCTATCTTAAAATTTAGTTCCTATATTGAACTTAATAGTACTGTAACTTTCGAAATTTTTCCTTGAGAGATTTCCACGTGACGTCATTTTAAACTTTCCATGTCCGATTTTTGAAAAAGTGGAAAACCTTAATTTTCTCTGAAACTGCTTAATCAATTTAAAATCTGTAAATGCAGTTAAAAGCAGCATGACTAGTATTAAATTTTGGCATATTAAGATTTCCGTAATTTGAATTTGCTCCTGGGGTCTGTACGGAGGGTCCGGAAAAAGTATCGTGTTTTCAAAAACTTAATACGCAATAATTTTACAATGGCTATTGCACATATAACTGCATTTACAGATTTTAAATTGATTAAGCAGTTTCAGAGAAAATTAAGGTTTTCCACTTTTTCAAAAATCGGACATGGAAAGTTTAAAATGACGTCACGTGGAAATCTCTCAAGGAAAAATTTCGAAAGTTACAGTACTATTAAGTTCAATATAGGAACTAAATTTTAAGATAGAGAAAGAATTTTCCGTAGTGGAAAACTTCAGAGAAAATTGAGTTTGAAACAAATCGTCTTATCTTTTTTGACCTTACTTTGTTTTCCGAATTTTCCAGAAAGTTTTCCTTAGACATTTGGGAAACTAAAACTAATTAAAAAATATATTTAGATTTCTACCTCGAAATGGTTTTTGTTTCACTTCGATATCTGCTTCCATTGCACAGATATTCAATTTTCAAAAATTGCTTCAAAAGTGTCCAAGAATTAAGTCACCAACCCAATATTATTTTGAAAATATACACAGTCATACACACACATACACGCTTGTGTGCATTGGGAACGAAGGGAATTCTTTTATCCCTTTATCTGGATTTATTCTAATCCCATCAGTTGAACGATTCAATGGATTTATTTTAATGTGCTACGAATATGTTTATTGTGAAATATATTTTATTTTTCTATAGATTTTGTGCATGTGTGTGTATTTGTGTAGATGTGAATGAATGAATTTGCTGTATGTGATGTAGATTTTGGGTCGCGTGAACAATTCTTTTAATGCTATTTTGTGGATTTATGTGTTTTATTCTCTTGTTGTGCAAATCTTCTGAGTTGCCTGATTTGAATTGAATTAGAACGAGAAGAGTTGGATGAGTAATTTTGGTAATTAGGGGTGGGTATGGGGGTCCTAGAGTTAGAAATTTGAGGTTCTGTCTGAAATCTGTTATTATTGCGAGAGATTTATTTAAATTATATTAATAATCACTCTGTGGGGTCCTAGGTATGAAAAATTGTAGTTTAGACTGAAAATTCCTAGTATTTCAATTTTTGCTTCATTAAATCATGCTAAATCTTCATTAATTAGCACTTAGTGCCTCCAAAACTCATAATCAAAGAAGAGTCAATGCAAACAATTTCAAAACTGCATTTAGCCCACCCACAGCACTAATTACCAATCTATTCCATAATAACATCAAAAATTGACGAGATTTATCCATCGCGCTAATAACGTCCATCAAATATGAAATGAACATCGAATTATATTGATAATTTTAATTAATTTAAATATCCCAAAAATAATAATAATAATGAAGTGGACAGAAAAAAGTTTAAGCTCATTAAATGAACTCTTTCTAGCTAGAATTTTCAGTTGCTGAATATAAATCAACATTTGATTTAAAATAATGCAGTGAAAATAATAAAAAAATGTTTTTGGGTCTATTTGGATGGAGATGATTAAAAATTACTGAAAATTAATATAATATGCTTAACTCTTAATTCTAAAAATTGTCGGAGGGATTAAAATTTATGCACGTATACAGCACACGTTGAAACCCACACACATTTGCGAATTCAATATTTTGGATTATTTCAATGAAAATGCTGTCTGAGCAAAAATAGTTTTTTTGAGGATTTGTTGATAACTTCAAGCTAATTTATTAATGAATACTTGATAATTATAAACAAGAAATAATTTTATGAAATAAGAAACAACTAATTAGCTTAATTTTCATCATAATTATCAGTCTTAAGCATGTCAGTTTTCATGAAATATTTAATTAAGGCACTTGAAAGTCAAAATCATTAAAGAATTGCTATTGATACAAAAGGATTAAGCTTCGTCTCATACATTTTGACTTTCAATATATATTTTATCGGATTTGTGTCTCAAGATACAGCACAAAATTCCTTCAAATCGCTTTTTATCATTCTCATATTTAAAAAAAAAAATCTCTTCGATAATATTCAAATACATATTATGCACACATGTGAACTCATTTTGAAGTCACAGCACAGTAAAACTGCAACGTTAAGCTTTCGCGTTTTCTTTAATCCTCTTATACTTATTAAAGAAAATTTTCTTCTCTTTACATATTTTACATTTTACTTCCTTAATCAAATAAATCACTTTTATTGCATACACATACACATGTAGACACATTTTGAGCACATTTGCTTGATGGATTAAAAAAATTGATGTAAATATGAAATAGGGGCAAACTTAGTCTCACAATTCGAATCTTAAAAATGTGAATGAAATTATAATTTTATATTTTTTATGTAATTGCATTGAGCATTTAGCATTTTATGGAACGAATGGATTTTAAACTAAATTTTTAACCCTTTTCTCTTTTGTTTGTTGTTATTGTTAGCTGCTACTGTTGTTGTTGAGTAGCAAGATTCAAGATTTGAGGATTTTCTGATGGTTTATGAGATTATTGTTGAGTGTAGATTTTAATGAATGAGAAATTTTCTTATTCGGTTTTGAAGGAAATATTTTAAGGGTGGAATGAATGATTTTAGATTAAAATTGGGGTTTATTGATCAGTTTTGTAGCTGATTTGTTTATATTTTTTCATGACTGAAAAATTGCATGACATAAGTTTGGGGTCATTAGTACAAAAATTTTAATTTTACTGAGATCATGGAAAATAATTGCAATTAGTATCGAAAAATGAAGCTGTAAGGTATTAGCAGCAAGTGCACCTATATCATGTACCCCACAAAATTGAAATCATAGCCAGGACACTACCCTATGCTTATCATAATCTATGGTCCTACTACTAGAGAGACTCTTTAGCTTCAAAGACTATATTCATGTCTACAACCCCGAAAAAATTAAAAATCCAACCAAAACTACCCACTAGCTCCAAATCATCAGCCAAATCCCTTAACTAAATCATCACCAAAAGATTCTTCTCCAAAAATAACCACAGCTAATTTTGCCATCACATCATCATGATAATGTAATTTACCTCGATACATGAATTTTCAATAAAAATCAAGAGTAATGTAGCTCCTGATCTGTCTATAAAGAAAATTGTCTTTTATGAATGAACATTTTCTGTTGTTTCTCTCTCTGTGTTTTAGATCTCCTAATCCTTTTCCTTACACCCACCCACACTTCTTCGTCTTCTATGCAATAAGAAATTTATGTTCCTCTTGAATTTCTGTATATTTTCACAATCGAAATCAAGTTTGAAGTTAAAGTGAAATGTTTTAGGATTTTACTCAATACAGACATGGATTGGGGTTCGTTTTGATATAAGGTAGCTCAAGGGTGTAGTCAGGTAGGGTACCCCACTCTTCAAGTTGAAAATTTATGGGAAAATAGTTTGAATTTCTCCTAGAATCTATCCAGCACCCCTCTCGAGGGGACAGTAGCAAAAAAATGTAAACCTCCTACTTAAAGTTCCGTAATAAAAGAACAACCCCCAAGAATAATGTGTGATATTTACATACATATGTAGATTTTAAAAGGAATATATATCTATGAAAAGTGTGAGTTGATAAATAATCCTGTTCAACTTAATTCTCCATATTCCAGTCTTCCTCATTTCTTTATGCAAGATTCATGTGTGTGTTTTTACGTCTTAGCATGTTGTTTCTGCCTTCAACAAGATTCAAAGATTTTCCAACCATTAAGATATACAATACAATATGGCAATGATGATATATTGTTGTACATATATGAGCCCTGCATAACCGAGACGAGATGGAGATGAGAATGGAAAAAGAAGGAGTTAAGAAAATTATAAGAAATGGCTATCCGATATAGAGCAGCATATATCAGCTTTACGAAACATAAATATTCAAAAGTTTTAAAAATTTTCCACTGTTGTTGCTGCTTGCTGCTACTGATGCTCAAGTACAAGAATAAGAAGATGAAAAATAAAAAGATTTAGTGTATTGAAGATGTGTGTATAGCATTTGAAGAAAAAGAAAGATAGATAGAGTAATATGATGATACATTTATGTATGCTGAGCAGCAGCAATGAGATTGTAAGATTTTCACAAGATAGCTCTTAGCCATCGAAATATTGTGTAGAAGGAAGTGAGCATATAGTTCGGGGTAGAAGGAGTAGAAATAGTATCAAAGTCTAACAGGATTAAAGCATCCAAGCAGGCGGATTTGTTTCGAGAAGCAAAAGCCCTTCTTAAGTATAAAACATGCTACTTCAATTCACATGTTCCCTTCTTTACTCCCTTCCATTTCCATCATCATCATATCTGAAGCTAGTTAGCCTTAAAAACTTCACACATTCAACTATTGCTTTTTGTGCTGAATAAGGATATGAAGAATGTGAGTTGTTTGGATGATGATGAGGTGGAGGATTGAACTTCCAGGTTTGTTGATGAAAATGCATGTCTTGGACATATTTCATGTTCAATAGACAATAAAGATGTCAGATAAAAAAACCATCTGGTCAGGGGCGTGTCCAAAAATAATAATTTAGGTGGGGTCAAAAATAATTTTTTCGTACTGATTCCTTTTGTGAGGGGTCCAGGTAACCTTGGACATCAGTCTGCATCTGCATCTGAAGATCAATCCATTTTTGTTTGGTCGAAGATGGTCCAAGAGGTAAATCAATGTCGATTTTGACCTTTGCTTAATTTTAAAATTTGGAAAAGAATTAAAAAATTATACATTCATGTCACATTCAGCGCGGAAGTCATTATTCATACATTTTTTGAATTGCCATAAATAAATTAAATAAACAAAGAATAAATCTTATCTGAGGCATTTTTCACTTGATGTCTTCTTGAAATCTCCTTACAGCATAACAAGACTTTCCACAAATGATCATTTCCCATCCAAATGAACACATGAATTATGAAAATTATGAGAGGGTGGGCATTACGGTCGTCCATAATCCTTCTACATATATACACATGTTGTTGTATATTTTTCGGAGGCAAAAAGGTGAATTTTAATCATCAGAAGAGTCCGAGAGGGGAGAGATATTAATTAGAGGTTCCTTAAGACATTTTCATAATACCCAAAAAAAAGTTTATTATTTTCTTGACCAATCTTCCATTTACCATTCTCAATCATAATCATCATTATTGTTATGGAAAATGCTTTTCTCCATTTTCGGACAGTATGGAAATTTTCTTGAACCTAAAATACTTTTAATACCTTTAGGAAATGAGTAAACACCTATCATCTCCTCATCTATCTCTAACAACTTTCTCCCCATTTTCTTCTTCTTGCCAATAATCTCTTATCAGAGTTTTGAGAGAAAATTTTCATTCCATCGTATTTTCAAACTTGAGATCTTCTTATAATGAATATTTTAAAATATAATATTGTGTGTTTGCGTATGTGTGTGTGTGTGTCTTATGATATAAATCTTGATATAATCATCAATATGTATTTATATTAAGTATAAGAATTTCTCTTATTTATTACACAACAAAAACTACCTGAAAGTAATCATTTTGATGATTAAAATTAATAAAATCATTTCCTACACATGTGTGTGTTTGTAAGATTACAGTAAGAAAACTAGGTGGTCGATCGGATATTACGTGACGCTTAAAATTGCCATTTTTTGACTCCTTTGTATAATAAAGTATTAATTGAAATTTTAAACAATTTAAGCCCCCCTCCCTATTAGTGTTACATAACATCTAAATGACCCTTAACAGAAATCGTCTTCGTTATAATTTCAAAGAACAAAATCTGTGTTTATGAAAAAAAAGAATCGAGAGAAGAGATTAAGTTTTTTTTGGAAATGAAAATCTTCTTAAAATTTTTATAATAAAAATCGAAAAGGAATTAAGGGTATGATGGTAATGCCTGATGATGAAAAACTTCCTTCGATTTCTTCTCTGCCATCTTAAAGAATAAAAAAAACTTTACATACGTATACAGAAATTCAATCTACTGTTAACAACATGTAGGATTTAGCAGATTGTTTAATGAACTTTAACCTTTCTTTTCCTACTTATTTTATTTTATTTTTCAGCGTCATTATTGCCGAAAAAGATCTTTCTTTCCGTTGAATTGATATAGAGCGAAGTGAGGAGATACTTAGCATATAGGCATTATCATTATCCGTGGTTTTATTTTCTCCATAGAAATCTACTCTCGAGGGAGTTGTAATAAAATTTATATTTTTCTCGATAATCACTGTATTGTTGGTGGGTTGAGATGAAAAGTTTGCGAATTTGACTTTTTGCTTAGATGGGTTATTTTTATTATTAAGCAACTACTAGCAGGAGCGTAGCTAGGGGGATTTGGAGACAAAAATTCTTTAATTTTCTAGGGTTTTTGAGGGAAAATATTCAAAAAAATTTCCAGTCTAAATTTTTCATACAAAAAATTCGAAAACCCTCCATTCGAAAAATTTCTGGCTATGCCCCTGACTACTAGTAATGTAAAATATTACGGCACAGTCCTCCCTCTCCAAGAGAATTGTATAAATTTTTTAGGGGGTCTCTTTTTAATCTCAAAGACTTGTCATTTCTCCTTTAAACCCTTCACCCCCTTAGCAACTTCAACCGCCCAGTCAAGTAAGGGGTCGTTCACTTATTCCTCCTCGTTACAAATTTTGTACGAAAAAAATATTTTGTTTGACCAGTTACAAAATCTCAGACCCCACTCCACCTTAAAATGCGAAAGTAATAAGTGAACGACCTCTAACCAGTGCTGTTACATAAATCCAACAATTTTTCACGTATTCATCAGTTTTGTTGGGGTACAGACAACTTGACCACTATGCTGCTATGATGGCCTACTTGACTTAATTTCTATCATGGCTAAGGTTAAGCCAACATACTAGAACAGAGGTTTAGGTAGTGGGTGACAAAGACCACAGCTCCCATATAAAATTGATTAGACTTTGGGTGCCAAAAATCCATTCGTTGGGTACTAGGCTTCAAATTAAACATTCAAGCAAGTCATCCACTAAAAAATACATCGATCCAAATTCTAATAACAAACTTCCTGAAATCACAAAAATTTTACCAATAAATCTCACTAACAGCACACAAAAATAGTAAACTCTAGCAACATTTTCTAGCAACAAAATTTTTATGTGGAAATAATGCGGATTAATTTTCTGGTTTAACTTAAGTGATTTGAGAGCACATCCACACATACACATGCTCGATGTTTAGTATTGGGAAAAATTTTCATTTGTTTTCAAATCATATTTCGTCATCATCGCAACATGATGACGCATTTCCTATGCTGAAGGAATTGTTTTAAAAGCAATTTAGGATTTAAAAAAACGAGAAATTGAAAAAATTTATTACATTTCTTTTTTTTTGCTGAATAATGTGAAAATTCCACATATTTCTCCTTACTCGGCTTATGATTGAGACATAAGTCTTTCGAGAATTTAATGAGTTTGATAAGAATTTAATCGGTTTGTCTTTGTGGAAGACAAACTTAAGAAGTTTTCCCGAGAAAAATTTTCTTTGTCTGTTAGTTGTGATGATAGAAGTTCAGACATATTCGAACTAATTAGAATGGATAAGCTTCTCCTGACACTTTGTACACATTTTCATAAGTTCCTCAGGTGAATATGGAATTTGCAATCAATTTTACTTCTACTATTTTCCATAAGACACAGAGCAGCTTATTGAAGGAATTTGCTTTTTTAGATAAAATTAAAATCATAGCATCAACAATTGGAAGATTTTATGAGAAATCTATGAATTTATATCAATCATTGCATATGCATGTAGATTTCAAGAAGATTTTCTGCATGTTCAGAAATGTGAGAAAATCGTTTACGGTGAAGTGCGAATGAATTTTTGTGATGTTGTGACTCAGGATTGGAATTGAAGTGATGTTTGTGATTTTTGGGGGGTGTTAATGACCATATAGGGATTGAGCTGAGCGTTATAGAGGAGTAATCTCGAGCTAAGCTACCTCATGGGTTAACCCTTCATTAAGGATGCTCATTTGGCTCATAACTGTGAATAATTTAAAAACTTGTCATACCACATCTTAAATATGCTGCATTATACCACTTAAAATTGTAAATCAACTCCTAAATTTTCAGAAAAATAAAATTAAAAAAATTATGTAAAAAAACCTCAAAATTCATTTTAAAAAATGCAAATCCACCACCATCACAGTCATCCAACCCTGCCACAATTCAATGACCAAAAAATCTTAAATTTCATCATCATTTTCCATATTTCACCCCTCCTCTCAATTATCATACATCTTAAATTCTCTCGAAAATGTTTCAACTTTTCGGTCAAAATATCGATCAGAAGAGATTAAAAAATTTTTTTTCATTCTACTCTGAAAGAATCTTCTTATGCAGAGAGATAGATAGATAGATAAATACACTGACTGACTAATAGATAGACAGATAGCTCAGATTGAATGAAAAAAAATTGAAAGCAAGAGAAAGAGAAGAAAATCCTCACAAATTGTTTCAAATTATCAGTTGATAAGTGAAGCACGAGCGACGTTCAAAGATTAGAGTTCATAAAATTTAATAAGGATGGGTTTTCGTGGCTCATTAGATTTTCATTCTCTTCATCGTACGCATAGACTAGCTATAGAGACACTGTATGTGTATGTGTGTTGCGGTGGGGATGAAAATGTTCTACTGCTCATCTAAATAATCAAACAAAAATCTTCTCTCATAATACTTTGGGAAAATCGACTTAGTACGCTGTAGATATATATATTGTGATGTCAGCATCATTATGATGGGCTAAAAAAGAACTTAGTTAATAGATAAAGGCAATAAGACGAGAGTTTCATAAAGCGGCATTAAATTAATACACTCAACAATTTTTTTTCTGCTGCTACTGCCTCCTTCCTTCCTTTCTCGTTTAGCTTCTTCTGCCATGATAAGTAACCACATACAATTGAATGTAATAAAATTCGACATTCCATGTTACCCATGGCAGAGTCTTATTCATTGTCTGTTCAAGAGAGGAATAATCCACAATAACCAAGCAACTCGCACACTCGTCAATCCTCATCATTCTTATTCATTATCGTTATCGTTATTATTATTAAATGCCAACAATAACATAAAAGTTCAGCTGAGAAAAGACTTTTTTTCTCCTTCGTTCTTGACAAGCATGAAATTATTTTAAGAAGGCAAAAAACTCTGACTTGATAAAATCGACAGTTTAATGAAGAAAAAAAATTTTTTTTTTCTCTTTGATGAAGCTAATCAACATGAAAATTTTGAGGGATGTTTTGGGGGGTTCCTTTTGGGTGGAATAGGACTTTAATGTTTAATTTGTCCTTGGATGAACATTGTGGATGTAAGCTCAATTTGACAAAGGTGGGGTGTCCATATATGTAGTTCAAACAGATCAATTGAATATTTAGTTTTAAAGCCTCCCAATCTGTGTAAGTTTTGTTCTTGTTGGGTATACCCTGGTACTCTTTAGAGCACTCTTAGTGACACCCTAGTGTGTTGATTAGGGGTCGTTAATGAAAGACGTCCAATGTTTTGGGGGGGGGGGCAGTTTTAATGCTATGTGACACTTTTTGTCCCTTAGATTTGTCTCGAAAATATGACGACATAATGTATCGTGCTCGAAATACTTTAATAAATACTACTTTAAGGTTATTGTGTCTTGTAAGGGATAGAGAACGTCTCTAAAATGCCCATGTGTCAAAACACTTTACTCCTTCTCGAATAATCCATGACTCAATGAACTTTCTGGTCACTAAAGTCAACAAACGATTAAAAACCTCCAATCACAAAAAAAATAAAATAAAAATTCCTTTTCAAAATAATCTCAATGATTAACAATCGAAAATAAATTTCAGTATTATCTCCGAAACCAGTTAGAACCTCTAGCATCGATGATGTCTCATTACAACAAAGTCTCGCTGTCTCATATTATTTTTTGTTTGATGATGAAAGATGCCGCACTTCGGATTATTTTCTCTCTCACTCACTCATTCATTATCATTGTCATTTCAATCTCTCTAATCCGCTACTGTGTTAAGTTATGCTTACTTATTAGAGAGTCAGAGACATTCGAGATGAAGAAGAAAAAAATTTATCGTCTTTAATATGAAGTGAATTGACAGATAATAAAATTATAGCGGAATATTTCAATTTTTTTATATTATCAGCGCCTTAACAGCGATTCAATTGAAATTCATTAGAGAGAATTTCATTCTTCCCCATTCCCACAATTTTTTTTCTTATTTCTGAGAGAGTGTGGCGTCTTGCTTTTATCCTTGCGCGACAATTTTTCATACTTTTAATCTCTTCAAGACATTTCAGAAGAAAATCGCGATCAATAATCTCCAATTAGCTTTCTTATTTTTTATTTTTTTTTCTACAAAAAGTCTGGTTTTGCTTGAATGCTTCCAACTACTTAGCTATGTACACACATATCTCATGTCTCTATGTTGGTTTTAGTCACAAATAAACGTACACAAGTGTATGTAAGAAATCACGACATTACGCTTATAGGATTAGTGAGAGAAAGGCAACGGCAAGGTGTACTTTATTGGATTAAAGCAAAAAAATCTCAGCTTTACATTTTTTTTCTTCCTTCTTATTCACTCTCATTCGCTCTTAAAATTCTTCGTTGTAACTCTTTACGGTGCCTACTTAATGTCTTATTGTGTCTTTTGATTTTTTATATTTTTTTCTCTTCTTCGCTTCAACTTTGTATTATAAGTCACTATATTTGCTTATGGAAAACTAATGGAATTATCCAACAACTCCTTACTCGTACCCAAAAAAAATTAGCTGAAGTGAAGATCAGAATGGGTGAGTTTGGATGAAGCGCTTTTGCTTTTATGCTTTTATGCCTTTCAGTCTTAGTAGAATGCAGTTCATGACCTCTAGTATTTTAATGTAGTATTCCAATAAGAATAAAAAGGCTAGCTTCATGCCAACTTTATGTCAAATTACAATTGCATCCTCTTCACGTCAACTTGATGCTGGATTCATTTTCCACCAGTACCTTTTGTGTTTTAGGGGTTTATTGCACCTCAAACGTATATCAATAGTTCGATCTGAACCTAGTACCAATGCAATAGAATTCAATGAATCCAGAATTTGACCTGCTGAGTGACAATATGTCGTGAATATTATTTTTGAGATTTAAACCATCGAACCACTTCATCTTCAGGGGGGATTTTCAAGTTTTTTGTATAAAAAGTTAAGGAGGGGATTTTCAGTTTTTTTTTCAAAAACCCTAGTAAACTGAAGAATTTTTGAGTAAAGGTCCAATCTACTAAATTAGATTCAGACATATAGACGAAATTTAGACGAAGTGACCAACATACTCCTCAAAAAATGCTAAAAATTCCGTTGAATAAGAAAATGTTCACTTCGTAGGTTCCTCTTATGATTTTCGCAATAAATATGGCTTCAACATTAGCTTATATTATATTGAGAAGGCTCACAAAACTTATTAGAAGCTCACAAACATGGAGAGTCCTCAAATCAAAATATAATTTACTGTAAAGTAGGCTGAGTGAGATTAAGACAATAAATGAAATGGTCAATATAATTATTGTCTTATGGAAATGAATTAGATTGTAAATAGCATGTGATTTTCACAATCTTAAGGCTTCTACATACATTCTTAAGTAGGTAGGCAATTTGAATACCTATTGATTAAAATATAATGACAAAGCTATTTTAATGAGATTACAATTTCTGCTTATAACCCATTCGACTACATCATGAGACTTCTCTTTCTTGACAAACTTTTGTGTGAGCTCCTTAATAATCAAAAATGATGATTGCAAAAATTTTTTGTGTCTTTAGAAAAGAACCGAAAAAAAGAATCTTTTTATTTTAGTCGCTAGCAGTTACGGTAGAATAAATCTCATCACAACCCTCTTAATCCTTTTAAACTTCTTTCCATTTCTTTTACGACAGATTTTGATTCGATTTTATACTCAGCTCTTGTGTATATGCGCTTATGGATGTGTGTGTGTGAGAGAGAGTCTCAACAACCCCTTTTACATTTAATTCTTAATAATATCATTTTATGCGTTATGAAATATTGAAAGATTTTTGCAGCTATCGCTAATGTGCTGTGCGCGGTTTTTTCACTCTTTTTAATATAATTTAAATGTATTAACAGTCAGGGGTGGTGATGCTGGGTGGTTTGTAATAATTTAATTTTTTCTGGAGTTTTGTAGCTTAATGGATGTAGAAACTGCTATTTTAAAACTTGAATTTTAAGATAAATGCAGTAATATGAACTGCACTGGAGCCATATGACCAAAATTGAGAAAAATTCACTTGGTGGTGTAGCTGGTTAGTGCTTTTCTGCATATTAAATTATAACTTCGATCATCGATCATGGGTTCGAATCTTGTCAGAGCAACTTGTTATGTTTTCGAATCCCTTGAATTAAAAATGCCAATAAATAGGTTAAAGACGTGCAAAAATAGAGATTTAAGGATGGACTGCACATGATGACTAAAAAATTCCAAATCATAAAGAACGTCGTCTTAAGAGAACGAATCTTAAGAACTATCTTGATTTTAATCAAATCACATCATCAGACCAGGGTACCCTAGGTGTAAAGTAAGGGTAGGGTAAGTGGGGTATCCCTAGTAATCCAAGAAACAATCCCCAGATGCAACTAGATCAATATCTAGCTCATTAAAAATATTCCCACATTCATTAACAAAATGTTCACCACCCCTGGCACGTCTCACAGGAGGAGACATTATAAATAATTCCACATCTATTGTCTCAGAAAGTAGAATGGGGTTAAGTCATTGATGTTGTAATTTTCTATTAAAATTTTTATATTTCAACTATAATTCATTATTATATTCCTTCCCTTTAACGATATATATCCTTATTGTCTTGAGTTCAAAGTCATTGAGGATGAAAAATCGTACTTGAAAAGAAGTCGAGATGAAGAAGAATGAGAACAAAAATGTGAGCAAAAGTCTGTAGCTACAAATCCTTAATCCTTTATTCTCCTCTTCTTTAGTCATTATTATACACATTTAACCCCCTTTACTTTCCTCATTATGCGATTTATTTTACGCAAATTCATTTTCATTTTTCATTTCTTCTTCCTGAAGTACCGAAACAAAAAAAAATATAATAAATTTTTTCCAAGAACATTTTAAACGATTTTAAGTATTTAGCGTGTCTGCATAATCATTGCGAAGATGAAAAAAGATTTGCACAATGAGGCATGAGGCTGAAGCAGATTTCTTTATGATTGCATAACATTGAACCCCTTTTTTATACATGCATAATTCTTTATGGAGAGAATAGAGAGTTTAATAGAGAGATCTGGATATAAGCATATATTAAGATCTCTGAGACTGTTATTTACATACGAATATGAATATGTATGTGTGTTTATGGATAGACGATGTATGCTTTCTCGGACTTTAAGTGCTCCACTTTAAAATATATTTGTCTTGCAAAACATATCATGTGAGGGAGAATCACAGGATGTTACATGAATGAGTGCAAAGATAAATCGTGCAGTTAATCTGCTGAGATTATAGAGGGGTGGATACTTTATTTTTAAATTAAAAAAAAAATAAATTTTAAAATTTTACATTATTTTTTCTAAATTTTCAACTTTAAATTTTAATTTCTTTTAATTCAACTTTGATTTTAAAAAAATTTTCAATAATTTTTTCGACTATTCATGACTAATAGGATAATTTTTTAACTTTTTTATAATTTTTAATATTTTTTTAATTTTTTAACTTTTTTATAATTTTTAATATTTTTTTAATTTTTTAACTTTTTTATAATTTTTAATATTTTTTTAATTTTCAAATTTTAAAAAAATACTTTAAATGCTTTTAAAATATACTTTAATTATTTATTTGAATTTTTCAATTTATTTTTTAAAATCAAATTTTTTAATATTTTGAAATTTAATATTTTTTTGTTTTTTTAATGTATTTTGTTAAATTCTAAATCCACTTGAAATTTTATTTTGTAGAATAATTTTTGTAATTTTTCAACATTCAAAAATTCAAGCAAAATAAGAATTTCCAAAGAAATATTTGGATGAGTGTCCCCAAACACCACTTACCACCCCTATCCCTGTTGCTTTTGATAATATTCCTCAACATAGCGTAAACATCAATGAACATCTCCTCTTTACATTCACATTATGCCCTTCATTGTCTCCACTTAATATGATCTATATAGAACAAAAATGAAAAAAAAAATACAAAACGCATTTTAATGTTTAAAATATAGACTCTTTTCAAAGTGAAAAAAATGACAAAAAAAATATTTTTTTTGTGCATATAAAATGCCAATTCATAGTGAAGAGTATGAAAAGATAAAATCAAAATGATCAAAGGAGAAAGATTTAAGCACGTACCTAAGATAAGCTTTTTGCAATTTGCTTCACTATTGTTTCTTAGCTTCTTTGACATTTCGTATTTAAGTGCTTGAATTATCCCCTTTATAAATTCATTCGTGAGAGATACAAAGTAGAACAGAAGCAACAACAACAACAGTAACAATGTGGAAATGGCAAAGGATTTAAAGGAAAAAATGAAAGAGAAAAAAGTCAAATCTTTAATCCCTTAAAGTCTTCATCCAAATATTGAGACTGAAGGATTTCAGTTCATTGATGAAATCCAGTATGCAATATATTCATTCCAAGACTCCTTTATTTCATCACCATCGTCCCATTCTCTTCATAATTGATGATAGGAAAGTTGAATGAACAAAAGGAAAAATGAGAAGGAGGATATAAGTTGGGAAGTTATTTAAGTTAGAGAATAAAGCGCATTTTCAAGGAATTTAACATGCACAGCACCATTTCAGACGTATTTAGAGCTGCAATTTAAAATTGTGTCAATCTCTTAGCACTACTATATGCAGCCACAGATTAGTGTCAACATATATTCAAATCAGTCTTCTAGTCAGTCAAGCTAACTTATCATTAAGTCAGCTTATTCATTAGTCTTGTCAGTTGCTGAGTGAATCACAAAAAAATTCTGCCTGGAAGCTAATAAGTTCTAATCAAAATAGAATCGATCACCGAAGTCAGCCACCTGGACGATCCAGTTCACATCCTTATCCTCAAAAAACAGACTTAAAAGTTTCAGAAAAGGGATAAAAATTTTTTTTCTCTAGTAGATATAACAAAAGCTGTACGAAGATGAAGAAGAAAAAGCAGAAAAAAACTGTTTAAATTTCGTCTTATGTGAATGTTGTCAAAGAGATTTTGAAGGATAAAGAGGAAAAGGCTAATCCTTTAAAAGCAAAATCCTTGAATCTATCGGAAGGAACGAGAAGAGACTGATGTTAAGACGAAATGGGGGGATGAGATGTTAAGTTCATGAGAATAATGCGGAATCCACTTGTAAAAGTATGAAAAAAACCCGCAAATCGTGTGTATGATGAAAAACTTTTACTACCCTTCCTGCTTCCGTACACAAACATTAAAGTACTTATGTTGTGTTTATTTTTTTATAGTTTTTTTTTCTCAAGATAATAACAATCACTTGCTGAACCAAAAACTTTGTCTTTTTCTCTCAAACACACACAAAAAAAGAAACTTCCTTAATCATAAACACTTGCTTGTAAATTCACACTTATTCATAAATGAAGAACTTTAGAGCGCTAATGAGAAAATTGTCATTTGATGATGACGAACACTCTAGTTGCGATCGAGTAAAAGTTTTTTTTTTTCGAGGAGACCCCCTCCCCTTTCCATAAATCTTATAAACAATTTTTTATCGGAAAAAAGTTTACAGCAAGCAGGCATCGAAGAGTAGCAAGCTGATGAAGAAAAAAAATTTTTGTAGAAGGATTATTTTAAGAACAAAATTTTAACCTTAATTCGAGCAGAAATGTGGAAAATCTTAATCTCCTCAACCTAAAGAGAATTATTATTTAAAGGAAGGAAGAAAAATTATTATTGGAACTTGGAATGAGTGTTGAATGGGGATGGAAGGAGTTTTTAAAAGGTTTCTCCTTACTTTACTTACACACTTTAGATTTACTCAGCCTTTCACTTCCACAATTGAGTTTATGTCTCTTCTTCAGCTAAAAATCAATTCCGATTACATTTTTTTGTGTGACATTTTTCCACTGTCTTTCCGTTTCTTCTGTTTGTTTGGATTATATTTATTTTTTTTAAAGGAGCATAAGTGGAATGTGATTGCTTGCTGTGATCGATAAATGTTGTGTAATATTGTGTAAGGCATAGAAACAATGAACTGCAATGAACTTTTTGTGTGTAACTAAAAAGCTTTTCATTGATTATTGGAAGATAATGTGGAAGTAGTGGATTAAAATTAAGGAACTAGTCAGGGGCGTGAGAGGGGGTTTGGGGGGTCAACTGGAACTAGTTGGAACTAGTTAAAGTTGATAAGTTTATATTTAATTTGAAGCACTGTTACGCAAAAAATGCTCCGCGATACACCAGGAGCGTAGCGAAGGTTCATGACGCCCAGGGAAAAATGTTGAACCATTTCTATTTTTTGGTTAGAATATATTTAATTTTGTACCCCCTAATAAGAGACTATCTGGGCAAATGCTACATTTTCCCCCTTTTCCCTTTATTAGCAGTCACCAGAAGCTGACGCAAAATCCGAACAAAACCCAGAATCTTCATCAAATTCGCAACTTCATCAAGAATCCTTCATCCAATAAAAATCCACAAACTCATTCACACCTTCCAAAACCCACAGAAGCCCAAACATACAGCAGATTCATTTAACAAAACACAAAAAAGTGACAACAGCAGCAAAAAATAAAAAGATATTCGAGAGCAACAGATTAAATGTGTAACATCAACACATCGCGACATTGAGCTTTTCTCATACATCCGTGAAAAGCTTCATCTTCTTCTGCTTTATTTCCTCTCTCTTTCCAACTAACTAACTCTCTCTCGAATTTTTACTTCTTCTTCTTCCTTGTGCATGAGTACACACATGATTGTTGCTTGTTTTCTGCTCTCTGTGGCTTCTGGTAAAACAACAAAAATAAAATAAAAATATGAAGAAAAAATTAGCAGACTTTGTGTGTGTCTTTACTTATCTAAATCAGAGTGACGATGTGAAAAAAGCATTCAATCCACATATGTGAGTGGCTTTTTAAATGATTTCAATGAAGCACTCGAAAATCTTTCTTAATTCCCATTTTTAACTCATACAAGTGCCTCGGTTGATGTCTCTCATTTTGAGACTTTTTCTCATTCCTAAAAATATGAGAAAATCCTTTCTTTTAATTTTAATAAATCGAAAAGCTAGTTTAGTCCTCTGACCATTGTTTCTATCTCTCACACCCCCAAAAAAAATCTACAATTTTGAATCTTGTGTCCTTTTTCTGAAAAACATTGGTATGAGGAATTTTTCATCTGCATTTATGCCAAAAAGAATCCTCTATCGGAACTTTTGTGCACAAAAACACTTTTCATAACACACAATTAAGAATAGTTTGTGATGGATTTGCATAAATTTCAATTTCTTTTTTATTTAAATTTTGTGAAACGGACAACCGACGTAGATGATGAGTTGAGGGGATAAAAAAGTTTATACTTTTTTTTTCTTGTTGGAAAAACTTATGGAAACATTCTGTTATCAATATTATTAGGTCTTAAGGATTTTCTTCTCTTCGACTATTTCTTCGGACGTTTAACCCCTTTTTCATGACTAAATAACTAACTAACTTCAAGACAGGACTTGTCTTGTCTCGTCTTCTACTTCTTTCAATCCTGACTTAGTTATGTAAATGTTTTAGATGAAGAAAAACTTAATATCTTAGGTATGGAGAGATGGGCAGGTGGATATGGTGTAAATTTTTTTGAGGAAATTGAGTTTTTCTGTATAATGGGCTGAGTTGATTAGAAGGAGATGGTTGCGACTCAGTGAAAAATTGTGTAGACTAAGTCAAGATTCATGCAAGCACTTGGTTAGCTACTTAAGAACTAACTTGGTTTGTGGATGGGTATTGGCATCAAAGCTTGTATATTTGAATGTTTTTCGATACTATGATCAGTAATCATTATCAAAAAATAGGTATAAAAAAAAGAATACGGAAAATAAATCAAATTCAAGACTATGATCCGAATTAAATAATTTTGATGATCATAACGGACCTCTAAATCAGTGGCATTCAAACTGTGCACCGCGGCAGCTTGTTCTCCAATTTTTAACCCAAGTGACTCCTTTTTCAAACTTTTAGTATGTTGCATGCTGAAAAGTTTGAGAACTAGTGCTCTAAATGATAAGAATTCAGATAATAATCAATTAGTACTTAGGGGTGACCTAGGAGGAGGGGGCTAGGAAGCTTATTAAATGACCATTTTCAGTATGATCCAAATAATCCCAAAATTCAATCCAACAAAAATCTCACGAACATAAATTCCCAAAAAAAATTTGCCCATCCACACAACTCATTTATTTATGTAAAGTTATGAAAAATATCTACAAAATTGTTATAGTTTTTAACTCAACAATTTGGTCAGCAATCTTCGTTGAGCACTTTTCATAAAAGAGTGTGGAAAGAAAAAGGGAAAAGGTTAAAATATTCAGAAGAGAAAATTATTATGCGAAAAAGACTTTTTCTTCATCCTCTCTCACAAGCCAAAAACTAAATAATATGTAGATATAAAGTATAGAACATAATAACAATAAGAGATTTCTGAAGAAGAATTTTGAACATATAAAAAAATAATTTTTTTATTTGAAAAATAGAAAATTGGACATTCATAGATTTCCATTCCATAAGTAAAAGAGCTTAAGCTAGCATAAGCCCGATATGTTTTACAATCTGCTTGCTTTTTCCTTTTCATGCAAGGATAAAAAAGTTTTTTTCATATGTATTTCAGCATATTGTAAAGAGTTGATGAGAATGAGGAAGGAAAGTGGACAATCAAGGATTTTCTAAGGTGGGGTGGAAGGGGGGATGACTAGAAAAAAATTATTATTTCATTCCTTCTGATGAAGAATTTATTAAAAGGACGTCATGGTTTGAGAATGGACAAGAAAAATTTAGTCAAACAATATTCTTATTGTAGAAGCCAAATGTTCATGCATAAAAGAGTATTATCGAGTTAACATGTAGGATTATGAGAAGGAAAATTATTAAAAAAAATTTATCATATGCTTGAGAATTGAGAATAAAATGAATGAGTGTATGTGTGTGGATGTTTGTGATTGTTGAAATGTAAATAACCGAGTGGCATACGACAGAGGTATTTAGTTACATTTTGGATGAGTAAAATTTACATTAAAAAATTTGTAGAATTTTAGTAAGCATAAAATGTGAATAAAAATTGATTTTTTAATAAAAATTGCAATATTTTCTGGATATTGTGGCTTGATACATGCTTGAAAGGCATAAACTGGCTTGGAAACATTATCTTTCGCCTTTTCTACGCCGTATGCCTTTCGGGATGTACCTTACCTTGAGGAAGTTATCTCAAATCTGAATTATTTTATCATTGCATCCATAATGGTCAGATAAGTCTCATATGAGTGACTCCAAAATGACAAGACCTCTTGAGCACTTCTCAGGGGCAAGTTTGAATCCCAAATTATAAGATTTATTAAGCTATAACAGCAAACACACACACAATGTATCCCTAAATGTACAACTGACTAAGTGTCTCATCATATCACCTCGACAAGTATCCAATCATATGCCACTCGGTACCCAAACCCCTTCAATCTAGCATGCAACAATTTAAATAAAAACAATCCTTATAATTCTCCTTCTCCTTCTTATTTTTCATTCACAGCAAAATCATTGCCACTACATTGTGTCGTTGAATCAGTGCCATCACTACAGGCATCATTTCAAGTGGACGCACGCAGTCCATGGCGACGACGACCGAATATTGAGATGGATAGTTACATTATAATTCCAGCAACAACACCCTTTTGTGATATTGTGACCATCGCATTACAACGACTTGGATATTCGTCTGACATTTCAAATACAGCTAAAGGTGAGTTTGTCATGCTTATTATTTGCTGGCTACTGTTGTTCGTATTATTTTTTTTTATTTTGTCGCTGAAGCAAATGGCGGCACTGAGCGACAATCCGGCAATATACAAAAGTATCTTAAGACTTAATCAGATTAACTCAATCACATATAAATTGCATCATATTTATGTATGAAAATCCTCCATTCATTTTGTGCTTTCTTTCATTTCTTTCTTTCTGCTGTATAGGAGCAATAATAATCAAAAACTGGAAGCCACTTCCACTCGATAAAATCACCGACAACACATTAATATCAGTCAGTGAGATTCTTGGCGAATTAACATCGAGTGTGACATTAAAAATTACAATAATACGTACAAAACCCACACAGCTGGCTGAAATAAAAGACAAACTGTTGAAATTGTTGATCCTACAATCCCACACTGTATTGCGATCGAGTGGATGTCCATTAGATGAGGTAAGCACATACACATAGTCGAAAAGAATAATAATACCGAGTAGTTATACAAATGGAAATGAAAATCTGCTTTCATGAGAATTTCCATAAATCACACACAAAAAAAAATTCTCTGTCCCCAAAAAAAAAATAAAAATCTTTTTAACAGTCGTAGAAAAAAGTAAGTAAGTAAGTAAAGACTAAAGAGATTTTTAAGAGAAAAAATTCTTCTCTTTATGCTTAAATAAATAGCTTGTAACTGGGAGGGATAGCTTCGCATAAATTTTCCTCTTCTTAATGCCACAGCACTTGCTATGTTGAGCTCTGATTCCATTTAATTAAACCCAAAAGAATTCTTACTTACAGTCAAGGAATGAAAAGAAAAAAAAACTTTCTTGGTGACATGGAAAATGGCAGAGATTGTTGTTTATGTTGAATCTATTTTTATTAGGGACGAATTTAAAAATTACGAAAAGTTAAAATGGAATTACAATTTTTTTCGTTAATCTTCATGACAGAAATGGAAAGGAAAGAATTTTAATGAGATATTTTATGATGATTTTTAATCCTCGATTTGTGTTTGATATCTGAGACTCGCGATATTTTGGGATATTAGGGAGAGGGTTAGTTTTAGTGGAATTTAAAAAAATTAATAGTTATAGAAATAAGATGACATTAAATTACTGGAAGCCATAAAGAAATTTTTTGTTAAAATTACAAAATATTTCGGATTAATGCAGATCTGATGCATATTACGAGGTCCTAGCCAATAAATTGAGTTGTGCATTTCATATTGATATTCTTGATGAAGCGAGTTAAATGAGGGATGAACTGAATAACACTAGAACCTCAGATCCTAGTGTGAAATTAAATCATAAATCAGCTTTTGGAATTTATTTAATTAATTCAGAAAAGTCAGTTCAATTTACTTAAGTTAATCATTTATTGTGGAAGAATCTCTTCTTAAAGAAATCATGCTTAGAAAGTCATCATGCCTGAGTCTCATTTAACACCTTTTCTTCATTGAGCATCCCAAGTAAACGACTCGACGTTGCATGAAAAAACATGGAGTAACTCATCGAAAAATGAACATGCACCCAGTCGGTAACCCAAAAGACATACGGCGTTTAAAAGACGAAAATAGTGTCACAAGACCAGCGTGAATCTAGACCCAGATCAGATTTCGTGAAATCAGACACCACGCCACCCTCACGGCGGCCTGGAGACTATTTCTCTTTTTTAATTTTTCAACTTATAACTTGTTATCCCCCTGAAAAATTTATGGCTACATCCTTAGAACTGTTCATTATCCACCTCCCCCCCTCCAAATTTTGAATTTCTCCCAAAAAAAAAATAAAATGCTAAAAAAAATTCACAATGACAAAATCTCCAGCACCAACTCAAAATCTCTAAACAAAGAACTCAATCCCAAAAAAATTTCAATTTTCAAAGCACAAAATATTTTGTTATAATTTTAAATACACAACAAAGAAGAAGAATAAAAAAAATCTGTAAAGTGATTCAGAATAATGAAAGGAGATTGGCCGATGCCGAAGAAAAGGAGATTTATTTATCATAATTAATTCATTCAGTGTCTCACTCACTCACATCCATAGTTCTCAACATAATAATGATAATAAAGAAGTCTCTTTGAATATGTTCATCATTATTATTAGCATTAAATTAATCCATAATCATTAACATATTTCTTCTTTCCTTCTTGGTCGTGACTATCTTTCCATCTAAAATTGAGAAAAATATTTTATGTAGATTTTCATCCTCAAAAAAAAGACGTCTCCATCTCACTCTAGCTTGAAAATCACAATCGGGGAGGGCTTTATGAAATTGGAAACATTTTAAAATGTACAACAATAGACGATGGATGATGAGAGTGTCTTATACGTTTGATGGCATTAATGATAATTATAGTTGAAAGCTTCTTCAATCTCCAAAGTCTTAAATATTCTTATTAATAATTTCTTTGTAGCTTCTTTTTATTATTTCGTGTGTCGCTAAGCCATAATCTTACTACATGACTCTTTGCCATTGAAAATATAATCAATTGAGTCGCACACATACACTGGCTGACTTTATGTAGGAAGATATTGCTAAACAAACATGTTTGTCGTTTGATAAATCTTGATTAATATATTGAGACACAATATCAGATCAATTTAAACGATTTAAATTATTTCTCTCTTTCTTCTTCTTATTTACTTAGTTTTATTTATTTCAATGTGATCAATGTCACGAAAGGCTGACATTTTTTGATGGTGTAGAATTTTATTGCCTTTTTTTGGTTTGTTTCAATTTGAGATTTTTAGTGATGTTTTGGGATTTTATTGTTTATTTTTTGCAGAGTTGGCAGGACTTCGAGTGTCCGGACTCCAATAGTAGGACTTCATTTGTTTGAAGCCCGGACTCCAGTGGAGGCACCTCTAAAGTAGAATCCTACCAACTCTGAATTTTTGTTAATTTAGATCATTTTCCGGAGTATATATATTAAGATACTTGGGGAAAAATTGAAAAAATCATCCCCCAAATCAATATTTGAAAGACATGTAATTTGAAGTTTTGGACCAAAAAATTACAAACTTTGAGTTATTTCCTATCTTTTGGGTTAAAACTTATTGGAATTTGTATCTCATCAGCTATAAGTTTCTAAAAAAGTCTTTAAATTTCCACATTCTTGTTATTCTACTGGGATGGGAGCGTCTTTTGCATTAAAGAACATTTTTTGAGGGGGTTTAAAACAGAAAGTGAGCACCTGTCGAAGTATTAGTGTCTATCATAATTTTAGAAACTAACTTCAAAAACCCAAAATTCACCACATAATCCCCCACAACTTTCAATTCCCAATAAATAAATCATCAATTCTGAAATAAAATTCCCACAAATTAAACAATCCAAACACGATAAATCGCGATTCATACATACACGATCACAATCAATGAGCCATAATACTTCAATTAATTGAAACTTTCCATGATACTCATCGACTAAGACAGTCGCAAGCTCAATTTACATTGAAGTCACTGCATAATCGATAAATTAATAAAATAAATATTTAATAGAGATTGATATTCAAGTGCTGTATAGTATATCGGATAGGAAAAAAGTTTAAAATAAAGAGAGAGAAAAATAATAATAAAAGTAAAAAACAACCTCAAGCGATTGAAAAGAATGTGAAGAGGTGGATTTTTTTATGTCACTTTAATTGAAATTAATTTATCTGATTTTATTTTTTTATGTTTGCGATAAACAAGAGATTTTTATTGTGATTGTAGTGGTTTTGTGGAGATATCGTTTATTGGGAATTAAAATTGTTTAAAGAAGTGATGAGATTTGATTGGAGGAATTGGAGATTGAGCTGGTTATGGGAAGATTTTTGTCATTTTTGTGTAAGTCATGCATTGGGAGGTGTAGGAAGCAAAAAAGAGGGCAATTAAGGCCGCAACCCTAAGCATCACATAAAAATGGGTATAGCAAATAACTATATTTCTAAGGTCTATTCAGTAAAACCCCTCCAGAAACTCCAAAAAATCGAATAAATTTTGTTTAATATTTAAAAAGAAATCTCGACACAATTAAGCCATACATTTCTTATCACACTTAATATCCCATATTCAGAATAAAAGAACATTCATAATACTATATTTAGTCGTACTCTAATAAAGCTTAAACAAACATCTTATGTAGATATCAAACAATTAAAACCCGTGACTCACATTTATTATAGTGAAAATTTTCATACAAATTACCCAAAAATAAAAGTTCTTAATAAAAATTTAGTCTTTATAAAGCTAACACGCTTATTGGGTTGTTCATTAATGACGTTCATCAAAAATTGAGTTTCTAGTCCCCTTCTTACCCTAGTGATGAAACTTATTATGCCACAAAGCTCCAGACCCTCCACCTTTCTAAATGCTGAACATCACATCCATATGACCCAACATGAGCTCATACAAAAAGGCAATAGAAATTAAGATAATGTGGAATGAAAGCCGTGTACACAAGAAATGTTTTCCTTTCTTTATCTCTCATGTCGAATACCCGAAAAAAATAATAAAGAGTTTTAGTAATTAATTTATTTTGTACCAAGAAGTGATGAAATTTTAAAGCATTCTCGTGTACAACAATTTTATAAACAACTTTTTTTTTTGTTTTCATGACACAGAAAAAATAATTTCGTCGTTATCTCCGTTATCTTTAACATAATCAACGAACCTACTTAATACTTTGTATTATTTTATTTTCATCTTAATTACAACACATTTTCCAGCTTATCAGCTCATCATCGTCATTAAAAAAACTTTTTATCATGAGATTTAAAAAGATGAAGAAATTTAAATATTTATCTTCTTTTTTTATTACTTCACAGATTACATTATCACAGATATGTCGCAGCCCATTGCAAAATAATTTTCCATTTCCTGAAATTTCCGATGAGATCCGAAGAAAATTTGATCAATGGTGGGCGAGTCAACTGACCCCACAGGCTAATCCAATTGCACACAAAATTTTGCCATTCATTAATCCACAATCAGCTGAGTTGGACTTTGCAGCACCAAATCTTCACAACTTGCAGCAATCGAGAGAATCATTGATTGAAAATCATCATCCAACTCATCCAGGTATGATGGTCCATCCAGCATTACAAACCGTACATTCACAATATCCAAATCAAAAGACACGAATGCGAACGAGTTTTGATCCAGAAATGGAATTACCAAAATTACAGCGTTGGTTTCAGGAGAATCCGCACCCGTCACGTCAACAAATTCAAGCATATGTCGTTCAATTGAATTCACTCGAGTCACGACGCGGTCGCAAGCCACTTGATGTCAATAATGTCGTTTATTGGTTCAAAAATGCCCGTGCAGCACAAAAACGAGCTGAAAATCGCGGAAGTGTCCATAATTTGAGTAATGGCTATAATACACCGACCGGTTTAATGATGCCACAACATCCAGATTACATGAAGAGCTCGCCAAGTGCACCTTCCGAAGATATCGATAATATTTCACAACATTCCGATGACATGGATGATGATGATCGTCCAATGTCACCACAACTTCCACTACAATTGACCGTACATGAGAGACATCGTTCGTCCTCATCACCACCACACATTGAATGTGAGACGAGAATTAAATTAGAAGATGAAAAGACAATGAGTCCATTGAGGAAGGCAAATAGTGGCGATGAGGATGAGACAAAACACAGCAACAGCAATCGATTGGAAATTAGTGGTGTTGTAGGTGGAAAAATGTCCGACGACAATGGAAATGAAAATGTTCAAAATTTTAGCAATAAAGGAAGCAGCAACAACAACAATGATGATTCTGTTAAATCAAATAATTCAATTGATCATAGTTCAAACTCACCGCAACCACGCTCACCGTCGCCATCGGAAGATTTGGATATTGATGACCCGGAAATGTCACAAATGGACGAGTACCGTTCACCATCTCCATTGGACTCAAAACGTGATTTATTGTTGCCAATGATGAATCCAAACTCTATGTTTTCGGCACATTCAATTATGTACATGAGTCATTACATTCCAGCTATGCAAAATGCCCACCAATCAATGCATGGACAAAGTCCATCGTTGAATACATCAGGCTTAAATTTATCAAACTCATTCAACAGCAGCGATGAGAGACGTAAACGTAATAGAACCTTTATTGATCCCGTAACGGAAGTTCCCAAATTGGAACAATGGTTCTCGATGAATACACATCCATCACATAATTTGATTCTGAAATATACGGAAGATTTAAACCGGATGCCATACAGGTAAGGACAAAAAAATTGTTAAATTGATTAATTATTGTTCATTAATTGAGTGACTGTCTATTCAACAGGCAAAAGTTTCCACGTCTCGAGAGTAAAAATGTGCAATTCTGGTTCAAAAATCGTCGTGCAAAGTGCAAACGCTTAAAAATGTCCCTCTATGATTCACCATCGCAGCTATCCGGTCTTAATCCATTCCATAATAATTCTGATCGCGAATAATATTTAATGAATAATTTCAATCAATTTTATCAGCCAAAGCAGAAGTATGGAAGTGAGACTCCATGAAACGATGAAGATTTTGCTTCCGGCATGCAACATGAAATGACAGCTACACACCATTAGGGATGCATGTTTGATAAAAATTGATTGAAATTGACTTGTTTTTAATTGTTCAATTCTTTTTATACGTATTAAAGTAATTACTACGACTACTACACAGTTCATTGTGGGTGATTTAGATTTTTAAGATGTTCACACAGATTTTCTTTTTACTTTTTTTAAAAGTTTTAGTTTTTGACACCTCAGTTGACTTTTAGTTAATTTTAAAAGCTTTTTTTTTTGTTTTTCTATCACGTTGAGTTTCATATTTTCACTGAGTTAAAGTTGATTTGACACTCTCAAGATTATTTGTAAAATTATTCAAGGTGTACTTATATTTGGAAAATTTTAAAAATTTGGTAACTTTGATCATTGCAAAAAATTCAAAATTTAATTTTTTTTAAATAGCTTAAATTTTTAAAAAGTAACTTAATTGAAAAAATAAAACTAGTTTTTAAAAAATGATTTTTTGGAATTTGTTAAAATGAAATTATCAAAATTTAAGTAAATTAAATATTATTTAAAAAGTTGAATTTTGAATAATTAAAAATATAGTTTTCAACATTTTCAAAAACGTGAACTTTTTTTTTTTTAAAAAATGGGTAACTAAATTTTATAAATTGATAACTAAAATATAAATTTTTAATTAAAAATTAATTTTTAAAAATTTGAAATTTTTGAATTTTAGAAATTTAAAATTTTTGAGTTTTAAAAATCTGAAATTTTTGAATTTTAAAAATCTGAAATTTTTGAATTTTAAAAATTTGAATCTTTTGAATTTTTGAATTTTAAAAATTTGAAATTTTAGACAAAGTAAATTTTTTTGAAAAATTTTTCAAATACATTTGCATCTTGAAAAGTTTCAAATCTAATTAAAGCTTAATTTATATTTTTTTAAATATTCATCACAAAAAAATGCAAAAAACAAAAATTGTAAAATACACATTTTAAGCAGATTTACTTCGCCATTAGTTAAGTTTTGATGGACTGAGAAATTTTTGGTTAAAATTTAAAATTAAAATGGATAAAATTTCATAACTTTTAAATTTCTAAATTCACAACCAAATTTTTCTCGTCCCAAAAAAATGCAAATTTTGTAAATAAAAAATACATTTGCCCACCTTAAAATTAATAAATTAATATTACAACAAAAAAATTCAAAAGAGCACTCCACAATAAATAAAATTAATTAAGAGATAAAAAAAATCATTTTAAAAAATTTTCAAATTCACAAAAAAATGTTCTGGTCATGTAAACGTAAATTAATTAACTAATTAGTTGAAATGCATATCGAATAATTCAAAAAAATAATAATTATCAATAAATGAATTAGGATTGATATTTTATTCCTTTACTATAAATAATAAAAAAAATTAGATGTAGACATCGAAAAAAATTATGATAAAAAGTAATTAAAGAGAACACAACAGACACTTATTCCTTTTTAGGAGCGATAGAGTAGAACGAGTGACTCCACTTTTGCTCAATTTTAAGAGAATCAGAAACAAATATAATAATATTTAAATGCTTAAAAAATACTTTTTAATTAAATTAAAAGAAAATTTATAGCGATGATGTTTCATGCCAAAGATTTTTCTGCAATGAAAAACTTTACAAAAGAATGAAGGACGAAAAGTTGATAAGAATATTTTATAATGTAGTCAGGAATGGAAATTTTAAAATGATGAAAGTTTGAGGGAAAATTTGGAAATTTTATAAAAAAAAATTGCAATTTTATTAATTATCGAGATTGTTATTAGGATGATTGAATTTATGGGCATAGCTGCAAGGTATTCCTTAAGTACTTGGGTATCCTCCCTCGAAATCAAAACTCAATTCATAATTTTTTACAAAAAATGTTGATTGTAAAATTTTTTAAAAACTTAAATTGAGAAATTTAAAATTTAGAAATTTATAAATTTAAATTTAGAAATTTAAAAATTTAAATTTAGAAATTTAAAAATTTAAATTTAGAAATTTAAAAATTTAAATTTAGAAATTTAGAAATTTAAAAATTTAAATTTAGAAATTTAAAAATTTAAATTTAGAAATTTAAAAATTTAAATTTAGAAATTTAAAAATTTAAATTTTATAAAAACTTTAAAATTTTGTTTTCAATTTTCTTGAAATTCACGTTTTTGAAAAAGTTTAAAACTAAGTTTTAAAAATTCAAAATGAATCTTAATGTCTATATTTCAAAAATCAAAAATTGGGTACCCCTAACTTCAAAAATCCTGGCTAAGACCCTGCTCCATACTCTAGGTCATATCCATCAGGCCTTTTTAAATAAATTGATCTCCACATGTTGCAAACATAAATATTTAGATTGAAAGCAACAAAAACAAGCATTTTGTTTTCAAATACTATCGGAAAATTCACAAAAATACCTTCAGAATTTCCTAAAATTTCACATCAAAATTAAACATCCCAAAAAAAATTTCATCATTAAAATTTCCACAAGAAATCATGAAAAGGCTATAGCAAAATGATTAAATGTAAATTATACAAGCAACAACTACAACAAAGGCTATATTAATTAATTAATTAATCAATTAAATTAATTTTTTCTCTTCAATAAGTTTTAAAAAACTCAACAAATGCTAGAAGTTTCACAATTTTTTTTTCAAGAGCATCCAGCAAATATTTGTAATTCACTTAAAATGATATTCATGAGATATTCAAGCATTTAAAGTGAAATAAAAAATATGAATTTTGTATAAAAATGAGGCAAAAATTGCAGAATTGAATAAATTTTTTTGGCATATTTCTTTGATGGTATCAAATACCGATTTTATTGGAAATTGAATGAAAGATTTTAGTGACATTTTAAAAAGCTATAAATATAGAATAAATAGATTTAATTCCGCTTAATTCATCACTAGAATCAACTACAAAATAAACTATAATATATATTAATAAATATTGATAAATTAATGAAAATGGATGAAAAATAATGATAGACATTTAAATATTAATTATTAAAGTAAATAAATCATAATGAATAGAACTATTAAATATTGATTAAAATTAGAAAAAGAACATTGTAAAAGCTTCATATGAAGGAAAAAAAATAAAATGAAAAATTTCAACAATTTCAATTAAAAATTTGAAAAAAAAAACTTTTTTTGCTGGATTTATTTTTGTTTTTACTTTTTTTAGATTTTTTTTAAATTTTCAGACGTTTTTGACATTCTATTTGAAAGCTATTTGGATTTCAAAATTATTGGATGCTTAAAATAAGAATAGAAATTCTAAATTGTTTTTTAAAAACCAATTTTAAAAAATATTTCAATATTTTTTAAATATTTCAATATTTTTTAAATATTTCAATATTTTTTAAATATTTCAATATTTTTTAAATATTTCAATATTTTTTAAATATTTCAATATTTTTTAAATATTTCAATATTTTTTAAATATTTCAATATTTTTTAAATATTTCAATATTTTTTAAATATTTCAATATTTTTTAAATATTTCAATATTTTTTAAATATTTCAATATTTTTTAAATATTTCAATAATTTTTTAAATATTTCAATATTTTTTAAATATTTCAATATTTTTTAAATATTTCAATATTTTTTAAATATTTCAATATTTTTTAAATATTTCAATATTTTTTAAATATTTCAATATTTTTTAAATATTTCAATATTTTTTAAATATTTCAATATTTTTTAAATATTTCAATATTTTTTAAATATTTCAATATTTTTTAAATATTTCAATATTTTTTAAATATTTCAATATTTTTTAAATATTTCAATATTTTTTAAATATTTCAATTTTTTTAAAATGAAAAATGAATTTTAAAAACCAAAATTTCAAAAAATAGTTTCAGGGAAGTTCTTCTAAAAGTCAAAGTCATACCGTAGAAAATTTCTAAAATTCCATTTAAAATAAAACATAAGAATATTAATCCACACAATACACATAATCCCTAACACGAAAAAACAAAGAAAATAATATAAAAGATTCAAATGAATGTATTTACAGATAAAAATTACTAAAAGTCCAAAAAGGGGTTAAACGCCTCACCGGAAAAATATCTTTCCACCCCACTCACAGTTTGCACTCCGTGAATAAGAAAAATTTATTTTAATTCCTTAGAAAATTTCAAGTTTTTTTTAATCCTCCAAAATGCAACATTCAACAGAATGGAAGTAAAATCTTCAATTTTCTCAAATCCTTTACAGACTCATAAAATATATAAAAAAAATTTACTTCCCTTCCATTCAACATAATCTCTCCATTTGTTTTCGCATAAAGATTTAAGATTGAAATGGTTGCGTCTGTGTATCTCTCTGTGTGTGCCTTAATACAAATTATAATGTGAAAAGTTATCAACTCATACATAAATGGCATGAAGGAAATATACATACATGACACACATGATGATGATGTTGATGATAAAAAGATCTTCTTAATTTTCTTCTTTCCGGAGACAGGATTGAGTCGAATGTGATGGGGGGAGGTTGAAATTGTGGCAACAAGAATCACTTGAACCGCAAACAATGTGAATGAAATATTTCTTCACAATTCGTAAATAAGTCGTTGAAACATTCATGAAATAAATACTTTACATTATTTGAAGTATAAATTTTATTCTGTGGAGGAGATATATGAGAAGGAATGAAATTTTTTAGGGGATGTGAAGATGAGGCGCATATTTGGGGCTAGTTATTAATTATAATCAACTTGAGCTGACTGGCATTATATTCTCCGTATGAAAATAGGTTACGGAAATAATTAAAAATCTTGTAACTAACCTGAGCGACACACAGTAGTCAGCCATAAATAGGATGGCCATCAAAAGTTCATGAAAATCCATGACATAAATTAATAATGAGCAGATGGCCAGTCTAGCCATAAGATTGTAGGTTGGCTTGCCATGCAAAGTTTTTAATAAATCCTTCAATTTATGTTAAATTAAACAGAAACGGAAGTAAGCATAGTACACTACTGTTAAGTAGTGACAAAGCAATGGTTTTTGAGGTCCAAAGCAAGATTTTAGCATCAGTTCCTCAATTTTGCTTCCCCTGAATTCTGAAATTCGGTACCTGAAACCAATATATCTCTCCTTGCTGCACCACTTACTAATAGCTAACCAAGGCTGATCAACATGCAGACAAAGTGTCAACCCATGAAAATTCTCCAAATTAAAAAAACTCGCTAAAAACTTGGAAGGGGACGTCTCTGAATTAAAATTTGTGTATTTTTTCTCTCATCAAATTTTTTCCACAACAGAGCATTGAGTTAAGCCAAATACAATAGATATATGATGGAATCAAAAGTCGTCACACAGATTAAGAAGCACATAGAATTCTCATTCCAGACTCTTATTGTTAAAATTTCACAGAAAATCCTTACTTCATTTAAATGAATAATGACTGGAGTAAAAATTTACATTTGTTCCTTAAAAATAGCTCATCATTTTGTGTACTTCTTATTTTTTATCACTGTCATTATATTAAGGAGGTGTTTATGCCTCCATCCCCTATCTGTTTGTCGCTAAGTAAAGAAGATATTAATGACAACATCACAGCTAATGTTAATTCCCATACAAATGTCATCGTTTTCACACTTTGATTTCATTTCTTCTTTCTATTCACTGAGTTTTGCTGCGTATTTTTGTGTGTTATTTAATTTTTCAATGGGTGGACACTTAGGTGGTACTGTTTAGTATAATTTCTAATGACTTTAATGTCAATTAAATTTAACAGCATCCAAATAACGTTTTTAGCTTTATTTTTACTTAGAAGAATTTTGATTCTCAAAATTCTAAAGTTTAGATTGTCCTCGATGCCCTTGAATCATTTAAAATTCTTTATAAGTACTACAAACTTGTCAATTTAATAGTCCTACCTGTCTGTTTTGCTAAGAACTGTGGTTCTCAAACTTTCTTGAGTGGGACATATTTATATCCATTAGAACAGATTCACCTACGATAGTGTATCATGTCATAGAGCATAGTTTGAGAAACACTGCATTATACCTTGGTCTTTATCAGGGGCGTGTCCAGAAATATTTGTATGGACGGGAAAATTTAGGGGGGTTTATGGATTTTTTCTTAAATTACTCTAGCAAATTGAAAAAAAATTCTCAAAAAGGGGTGTTTGACCTCCAAAACTGCTCCCTGCATAAGCCCCAGGTCTTTATCTGTACGAACTATCATAATCTAGAGGCGAAAAATTCAGAAACTGGTATCTTTAAAAGTTTAAAGTGGACTAAAATTTTTAATTTGACTCCGAGTGCCAGAAACCTTTCCTATGTCACTATACATTTAAAAACTCTAAATTTAACTTGATCCACAAAGCCTACAAGCCACCCCTCATAATGAACTGCCACAGTTCACCATCCCTCGCATCATAAGAGTTATGAGGATTTAAAAATATGCGCTAAGATGAAGAAATATTTAAAATAATAATTCATTCTATCACAAGAAAAAATGAAAGGAAAATGCAAAAGTTGGGGGATGAAAAAAAAGAAAAAAATTAAATTTATCAAAAAGAAATCTGACGACGATGAAAAAGTGATGAAGCAGAAGCGCAGCAAGCAAGAAAGGTGAAAATTCCACTCACTCTTAATAAATTCAAAAGAAATAACGTTGTAATAAGAAAGAGATGAGAGAGTGTATATGTAAGGAATTAGGGCCAATAAATCATAAAATGTTATCCTGTTAATGTAGAAAAATCTTAATACTTTTCATAATTTGCATCAGCAATGAAAGAAAGGAGAGAGGAAAAAAAATACTGAATGTATATGTGTGCGCATTAAGCACGAATGAAGGAAGAGAAAAGAAATTTCATGAAACAAAATTCCCATAAATCTTAAGAGTTTATCAAGTTGAAGTCAGAAGCGCTGAAGCTAAATTGAAAAAAAAATGCCGTAAGAATGAAATTTCCATAAGTCGTAATGCTCTTAATAAAGTCAAGATAATAATTTCATTGAAAGAGAAAGGTATGAAAGTAATTCTGGCTACATTCTCGACACACTTAAATGCGTGGCTGTGGTTATCTGATCTGGCAGGTCTAAGATAAATTGCACTTGAGGAAGAAAAAAAGAAAGAATTTCACGAAGGCAAAGGCGATGATTTGGAGAGCAAAAAAAGGCTCAACAAGTTGAAGGACGACGCGAAGGGAGAAGAGGAAAAATTTATTTACAGGAAATTTAAAGTTAAACATTCCGTCCGTTTACACCTCGTCCATCGTAGATTCTCATCATAAATTCTGTTCATCCCTTGTTTTCTTTCAGTTTTTCCTACGTTTCTATTAACAACAACCCTTCAGATTTTTTTTTTGTGTGAATTCTTTTCTCAATTGCATTTTTCCACAGTTGTTTCAGGTGTTTAAGGATGAGCGTTTAAAGATTTTTTTTAAAAATATCCCAGAGTAAAGTAATATTTAATGGGAAAATTATAACCTAAGAAGGTTAGTAACCGGTCATAAAAGATGATGAGTTTGATCTCAAAAATAATATAGCAAAAGTTAATCAATTCAGGTGCATAGCCAGGTGGAGGGGGATCATTCAATGAATTATCCTATGACCCAAAAAAAACCCTAGATACGCCTTTGGAGTGACCTCAAACTCAACTGCGTACAATTAGCGCAAAGAAAATACTGTTATGCTTTAACAAAAATTGCATCTATCAATGAATATTAAATATTCATTTGATTTGTAGTTAGTCACGAATGGTCACGCATTTATATTAATAATTCATATATTTCATCACTTTAAGGTGTAATAAGAAGATTTGATTAATAACGCATGATTATTTGTAAGTAATATAGTAATCGAAGGTGTCAAGTATTTCCATCACTAAGTAGGCTGACCATCTGCTTGGGTTTTCAGAGGACTGTCCTCTATTATTTGAATTTGTCCTCTATTTTCATATACTGTCCTCTATTTTGGGTAAAAAATTTTTGGTCTAAAATTTTGTCGCTTTACACTAGATAAGATGGACTCAAGTGCCGAACCAAAAACACGACGACACAAAAATTGTACTCAAAAAGTGAAAAGTTGGTGATATAGGGGTATAAATGACGAACAATTTTTAGGGGGAGGGGGTTGTGTTACACATCCATAGAAAACAAAAATTTTGTTACAAAAGTCTAAAAATCTCGTTTTTTGCATGCCGTCATTTATGAACGGTTCCATAAGAAAAACAAATATAAAATTTTAAAAATCCAGAAAATTATGAAAATATTTATAAATTTACTTAATTTAAAGAAAATTCCTCATCCCCACCACCATCAGCATTTCTCAGCTGAATCTAATAAATATAATTCATTTAAAGGATTTTCTTTGGAATTTTCTCATTTCCAACCACATGAATTACACATAACATTAAACTCAGCAAGGAAATCACCTTACCCGAGTGTGTATAAAAATTTATTTATGCGGTTTGGTGAGAGAAGAAAAAAGAGAATTAAGAATGATTTATTTATCATTAGATAACTTAGAAGTCTCTTACTTATTTCTTGTGCTTCATACACACACACATTTATTTTTAATATTCCTTGTTAAATTCTTTCTTGCTGTACATTACCGCTAAAAGGTATATAAACACATACGTCATGCCGCACATAATATTGTTTAAGCCGCAAGGAATGTGAAATGCTGCTATTTCTATTATTGACGCTACTGCTTGCTGCTTGCTATAATTCTCCATATGAGGCCCAATATATTCTACTTCTTTGCCGTGCTGCCTTCCACATAGCGTGAAGATCTTAGATCATTTCATTTTTACTTTATCTATAAACTTTTAAATCATGACTGATAACATTTATGCTTTCTGCTGTTATTATGATTTTATTACATTCTTTTTTCTTCTCCTTCACGTGTTTTCCTTTCGAGATTTTCTTCTCATTCCTTTATGAAAAATTATAAATCAAATTTCGCTGTGTTGTTGCTCATAAATTTTCTTTTATTTTAATTTTTTTTTTGCTTCTTGTTTCTTTTGTTTTTTCGGATTTTCTGAGATTTTTAACTTTAGATTTTTTTAAAGAAGAAAATTGAGTTTTTTTTTTGAGTTTTTCAGGTTGTCTAGGAAGCTTCAAATCCAGAAGGAGCTATTTTGGTGCTAATGAATTGAATTAATGGATGATAATCAGGTTGTGAAATTATATTTTTCACCTAAACCGCACTAAGACATTTTTTTGTAGCGTATAGGTAGGGTGACCACCTTATATACACTAGTAAAAGCTAATTTTCAGAAATAAAAGACATTTTAATGCAAATAAAGAACAATTCATTAATAAAGAGGACAAATTGAACCTTTCAGAGGACAAATTCAAAAAATAGAGTCTGTCTCTGTGAAAATGACAGTCCTCTGAAAATTCAAGCAGATAATCAGCATACATATAGGCTAGAGTGACCATATGCATGGTTTTTCAACGTACAGTCCTGTATTTTTAAACACTGTGTTGTATAAATTTGGAAATTTTGTTCCAATTCCTATATTTTTTAAATTTTCCTTTCCCGAGCAACACAATGTAGTCGTTAGGGCACTGTTACGTCGACATTATAACAGAAAAACGTCAAAATGTCATGGGGGTATCCTGAAGGCATTGTGATGATGGTTTTTATCTGAAATGACGGCAAAAAGTGCGGATTACCGCAACATGCTTCTTGGGTTAATGTCCTTTATTTTTGAGAAAATTTACCAAAAGTCCTGTATTTTCATGAAAATTAGATGGGTACCCTACGGTATAGCTTGCATAGTGGTTCATATTTTGCTATTATCAATATGTCCAATTCTAAAAAGTTCCCCAGTATTTAACTAGTGTGAACTTGGCCCCAAAATCCCAGCCCCAAAATCGTCGGCCGATTATCGGCCGACGTTTTTTTAGCCTGTTTTTGTCGGCCGATATTTATCTGCGCACTTACGTAAAATTTATCGGCCGATTTTTGTCGGCCGACTTAAATTGTACAAGTTTTTACTTGTATGCAACATTGTATACAAGTCGGCCGACTTTTTTTTGATACTTGGGATTTGAACCCACAACCTTTGGTAAAAAAAAATTCCAAGTCACTAACCGTTTGAGCTAATGACCTGAATAATAATTTTTAATATTGTTGGCGAAAACACATATATAAATTATTGATTATTTTTACTCATATATAAAAATTTATTTTAAATAATATTTTTTTCTCAATATTATATACTTCACAAGACAATAAATTCTGAAAATATCGGCCGACTTTTTGTCGGCCGACTTTTTTTGGAACTGGGGATTTGAACTCACAACCTTTGGTAAAAAAAATCAAGTCACTAACCGTTTGGGCTAATGACACAAATAATAATTTATTTTTAATATGGCAAGATGACATATATAAATTATTGCTTACTTTTACATACAGTTACACAAACATAAAAATTTAATATTAATGTTGTTTTTCTTTTAAAGAATTTTTATACTTCACAAGATTTTAATTCTAAAATTATCGGCTGATAAAAATCGGCCGACATTTTCAATTGGTGTCAAAACAGTTTCATTGTTTTGTGTACAATTTAATTAGGGGTTGTTCACTTACGTTCGCATTTTAGACAGGATAAGCTAACGCAAAATTTAACGTTCAAATTTTCGAAACATGTTAACTGAGATGCATTTTTTCAAGTACTCCAAGTGAAAAATTTTTAATTGAGGACATGAAGTAATTCAAATTTTTGATTACTTCCGTTGATTCTTTTCAACTGAAACTGCATAAAACAGAAGTTATGCAAAGTTTTCTTTTTTTGACAATTTTTTTGCAAAATAAATTGGAGTACTTGAAAAATTGCATCTAAGTAAACATGTTAACGAAATTTGACCATTAAATTTTGCGTTGCCCCCCCCCCCCCCCCCCCTGATTTTAATATTAAAATTTAAAAAGTGATTTTAAAACAGTAAAAATGGGTTTTGTTATTGTATTATTGTATTTTAAGAACACCTAATACAAGACAACAGTACTTTATTTTTCGATATTTGGTACCTTATTTTTCGAAAGCGGGAAAATTATGTTCGAAAGTCATTTGCTTACATTTTTGAAGTTACATTTTATTTGATGTAATTAAACTCTTTTAATGGTTTAGTACATTAATAGATGTCAATTAATTAAAATAGTTCAATATTTCCAATTTTTTATTTCGAATATTTTTCGAGCACAAATTTTTTTGTAAACAAACATAAGAAAAATTGCGGGAAAATTCAAATTTATATAAAAAATAAAATTTTTCTCTCTCTCGATGTCTTATATTGGAAGAACACCTAATGTTTTTTTTTTTTAATTTTAAAAAATCAAAACTCAACAATAAAAATGTCGGCCGATTTTTATCAGCCGATAATTTCAGAATTAAAATCTTGTGAAGTATAAAAATTCTTTAAAAGAAAAACAACATTAATATTAAATTTTTATGTTTGTGTAACTGTATGTAAAAGTAAGCAATAATTTATATATGTCATCTTGCCATATTAAAAATAAATTATTATTTGTGTCATTAGCCCAAACGGTTAGTGACTTGATTTTTTTTACCAAAGGTTGTGAGTTCAAATCCCCAGTTCCAAAAAAAGTCGGCCGATATTTTCAGAATTTATTGTCTTGTGAAGTATATAATATTGAGAAAAAAATATTATTTAAAATAAATTTTTATATATGAGTAAAAATAATCAATAATTTATATATGTGTTTTCGCCAACAATATTAAAAATTATTATTCAGGTCATTAGCTCAAACGGTTAGTGACTTGGAATTTTTTTTTACCAAAGGTTGTGGGTTCAAATCCCAAGTATCAAAAAAAAGTCGGCCGACTTGTATACAATGTTGCATACAAGTAAAAACTTGTACAATTTAAGTCGGCCGACAAAAATCGGCCGATAAATTTTACGTAAGTGCGCAGATAAATATCGGCCGACAAAAACAGGCTAAAAAAACGTCGGCCGATAATCGGCCGACGATTTTGGGGCTGGGATTTTGGGGCCAAGTTCACACTAGTCAGTATTTACTTATTATCTAATTTTCACTTTATAAATTTTCATTAAAAAAATAAAAAAATAATTTCAGATGAAAATCACATCCCAAACCCCCTTGAAACTGTCAAAACAAACTCCCAAGACACTAACAAGAGTTAAAATGATTCCTAATTAAATCTAATGACCCAATTAGCATTAACTCTTCTCTAAAATCTTCAAATAAATTTTAATTTCAATTTCCAGTGCAAAACCCACAGAATGTGCCACACAATCAGTAAATTTTACACTTCATAAAAGCAATTACAACCCTCAAGCAGGCAGGCAGGCAGGGAAGGAAAGAAGGAAAAAAAATTTTCACACTCATAACTGATTTTTAATTATTCTCAAGAGTATTATCATTTTTTATTGCTGAATATGTGTAATTCATATTTAGTAACTTATATGTGGGAAATTTTGCACACATGCTTCCATCTTTCCATTTCCAATTGGAGTCGAAAGAAGATTCGAGGAAATGGAAAAATTTCAACTTTTCCGCTTCAATTGAGATGGCAATAAATAATTATTTTTAATTACATGATAAGTCTTAAGACTTTTTTTCCTATTTTTACGCAGCTACGCAACGCGCACGGTATTATTACGCCGTAAGCCAACAAGGAGGAAATTTTGTGCTCGTATGCTTATTTTACAATAATTATTGTGTATATTTACCAAAGGAATTTAGGCAGCGTATCAATAATTTCTTGGAGAAAAATTTACATCTGAATCTGATTACACGCACCACACTCAATTCATTACAGAAAGGGTTGCTTCGTTCCTATTAAACATTGATAATTCATTATCATTTTTACATTTTTTTTACTTTCTTGCTTGTCTCCGCGTGTGCCCTGAAAAATACTTTTATAATTTATGTACTTTTTCTAAGCCGTGTGCACATAAATTAAGATAATAATAAATTCAAAGTCAAAGATTTCTCATTCTACGCTCGTGTGTATCTCTTGTAGTCGCTGTTTCTGTCCCCGTCGTAATTTTTTGTTACTTCTTCTTCAGCTTGTTTTACATTCCGAAGGAGAACAAAACTTAATCTTTACGCACTTTGGAAAATTTATGGAAGTTAGGGTGACTAATTAGTGGATGAAAGAAGTTAAGGCGCATTTATGGATTAGGTCTTTTGTGTCTGTAGGGTGCATTATCTATCCCAGCAACACAAAGGTTCCATAAGAAGGCCTTTTATGGAGTTTTGTAGTCAATTCTGGAAACTAAATTCTTTGGCTATTTATGTTGCTCGGGCTTGTCACAAAAATATAAAAAATTGTGGTTTTTTAATCTACAGCTTGCAGTAGGTGCGCTCAGAACCGTAGTTAGGAATGGGATTAAGGATACAAATCCTGCCTTGAAGAAAAATGACTCAGAATAAAACACAAAATTTCCCCTCCAAAAAACTAGGGCATACCCTGACAGCTTGTTTTTGGCTCCAAAATCTTGAATATTTTTGAAAAATTTCACATTTTTCGAAAAAAAATCTTTATCAAATTTTTTTGACAAATTAGTCCACAAATATTTAGACAATTTACCACCAAAAGACTCATTCTTCCTTAACAAAGCCTAAGCAATTCTCATCATCTCCAAAATAACAAGATAAATTTTCATTGGCTCCTTCTTCTCACGCAAGTAATAATGAAAAGACATTAAGAAAACATAAATTAAGAAATATTATATTTAAGGATGATATCGTCTTCTTGCTACAATTTTTTTAATTGCCATTTACTCGCATAATTTATTAATAGCTTATTACGGTTTGTTGTTGTACTTACATGTTTATACGTGGCATATATTTAGCATTATTTGGTGATTAATGAATTTGATTTACTGCCGTTTTTTCAGAAACAGAAATAAGATGAAAATTTTCCTACCCGACCTCAAAACATGCAAATTTCTTCCACTGTTTCTTATCCGAAAAGGAAAATCTTTCAAAAAAAAATAAAGAAATAAAGAAAACTTTTCCTACTTAAAATTAATTGATTTATGATCTGATTAGGGAGTTTTTGGCATGCAGCATCACACCGATAAACAGAAATGAAATGCAGGAGGGGTGATGATGGCCAAGCAATTAAAATTCTTCATAATCTTCACATAGTTTCTTATGAGATACATAAAAAGTATTATAGACACACACACAGCAACCCCAATCACATCCTCATTGTCCACTTGATACATAAAATCACATTTTCCCACCCTTCCATTTCTAAGTATCATTATCATCATCATAACTTTCTATTATTATCCTGTATTAATTGACACATTTAATAAAATATTATTATGAAATAGCCATAATCAGCCTTTTGGTATTTAGTAGCAATCTCAGTTCTCAAGACATTTTTAATAGCATTCTGTGTTATGCTGCTTACTAATAAGATATGAGAGACCCAAGTTATTTAAGATTCTCATTCTGATTCTTAATATCTTTCCATATTCATAACTAATATCGTATGAGAACCCTTAGTTTTTATTTATATGCTTCTTTGGTAGCTTGAAATGGCAAAAAAGAAGGAGCACGAATTATTATTTATGAGTAGTTTATTATACATGAAGATAGGATTATTTCATTAGATGAGATGCTTCTATTTTTTCTGAGGATGCGGAAGACTTCTTTTTGGTATAACCCTCATTTTTGTAGTGTTTTGAGTAAGAGAATTTTTACTTTGATTGGTTTTATATTAAGGAGAATATAGGACTGGCGATCGAAAATGTTTAATTCCTTTCCATCGAGGAGTGTGTAGCCAATGGAGGTGGGGGGGAGTGTGAATGGATGAAAGTTCACTCCTTTCTCTGAAAAAAAATGACCTAAACCACTAAACCAAAAAATCATTTAAAATTGCTAGAGTTTTTCAACTAAAACACCCCCCCTCCCCCCTCCAAAATTGGCTACGCTGCTGGTCAGAGGTCTTAAGGTTGTTAGACCAACGGTTAAAGTGGAATCACTCTTTTGACGACATTTATGTCTGTAGCCAACAATGGGAAGTTGTCAACTTCATTTTTAGTACCTAATATTCGATAAAGTGGCAAGTTGCTCTGCCGAGAATCGAATTCATGATCGCTTTGTCAGTGAGCACTAGACAACTAAGTCACCAATTTTTTTCAACACACAAAACCCAAAATTGACTGAAAAGTATAACTTGACTTCAAAAAATCTACATCTCTTTCTAATTTTCATTTCAATTTCTCTGATAAAAAAGTTCTCTTTATAAACTATCTCCTTACATCACGCTCTTAATCACAACAAGATAATCTCACTGCCAAATATTTACAGAACGTCAATACGAGAAGATTTCACATGCATGTGTATGCATATTCATCATCATCACAATCTCATAATCATTTTTGAATGCTTTGACAAATACAGCGCAATATTTGTGCATTCAAATAAATACTACAAGTGGAAATGAATTATTGAACGTGTCATTAAAATCGTCTCAGTCATTTATCGTCTTTTGTGGAATAAAGATTAAGTCTGAGTAGGAAAAATATTTTATTGTAGTGAAGAAAAATGATGGAATCAGTTGAAATGCTTAATAAATCATCATGTTGCGACTTGACTAGATTCATAAGCATCGAGTTGTCATGGAAAATTGAAAATTTCACAACATCAAAGAGCTCACAATGTGAATTTAATCTCACCGATACTATTAAAATGTAAATAAAAGTCATTTCGTTATGATGATTCAATATTTAGTGCACTGAACTTTATATCGATCATTCAACTGTAAAATTTGAGAGAAAATTTATTAATTCTCAATTTTTCAGGTTTCTTGAACTTCGACCAAATCAAAATTTCTATTCAGGAAGTGAATACTATTATGGATCCAGTTATTATTGCATTAATCCTTACGTTAAATATGAATGTGCAAAACATGATTCAAAGAAGCTCATCAAGCTACAAATCAATACATCTCGTGGTGCTGCAAATGTCTTTCGTGACTTTTCTCATCTGAATCGTGAATTTTGTGGAATTAATCAGCTGAATAACTTCATGACGCAGTGCAATATTAATAAGTATATGGAGAAGACTAATTTGGTGCTGAGGCTAAGGGTGAGTATTGGAATTTATGAAGGCGGTTAGATGTGAACCAGATCGACATAGGTCTCAATGTTGATTCCATTTATACTTTGTGTTTCTCTGGGTAATGTCTACTTTGTAGTACTCGGGGTAATATCGTGAGGATTGCAGTGGCGTAGCAAGGGTTTATGTCCCTCGAGGAAAAATCAAAATTTAAATAAAATTTGGCACCCTTAAAAAAGTTGTGTATATGGAATTTTTTGAGTTTTTGAAACGGCCGTCTTTGCTACACCACTGGAGTATTGTGTGAATCCTTTGTCTTATCAACAACATCCATATCCAGTGATTAGCAACCATTTTTGCAGCACGGTTTACTTTAGTGCCTACATCAGTGTTCCTTGACACATAGGTTACCCATCACTGATTCTAAGTAATCATTGAGAGTTCATCTTCTGATGGGAATTGAACCCACATCCTATCAAAAGAGATATCATTATTGATTTTCGACCTATTGTCTAGTCATTCAGGCACAGAAGCCATACTCATCTACACATCTCTCGATATCCCAATTTCCACTCTGACATAAGAACACAAGACTGTATCTAAGGGGTCGTTCGCAAATTACGTCACGCAAAAACGACTTTTTTACACACCCTTGTCACAAAATTTCCAAAGAACAAAAAATTTTCTATTTGGACTGCAACAAATTCTTCAAAAAGCGTGACGTAATTTGCGAACGACCCCTAAGCCCAAATGAAAATCTACAGCATCTTAAAATTTAATTTCTCTTAAAACAGGTCACAATAAAGGAGGTATTCGATAATTTCTCAATTGGAAATGAATTATTGGATACAAAAGGGAAAATTCTGAGAGATTTTCATTCTCTAATTTCGAATCAACAAATATCAGATTTTAAGTTCATTGTTGAAGGAAAGGAGTTTTATGTTCATAAGGTTTTATTGGCTGGTAAGTGTGCATTGTCGATAAATTGTTAATGGTTATTGTTACTGAAGCATTTAGGTATGCATTTTGTATTAATCGTATGAAGTGAACTTTTATGTTTTGGATGGAAGCTACATTTTGGACTTTAAGAACTTTATTGATGCCTTTATCTTTAGTTGTTGAACAAATGTTTGTCTATTTTTTGAGTTCATCGTTAAATTTATGTTCAAATATTGTACAAGGTCAAAAAATAGTTAAAGGAACAAAAATTACATGCTTTTGACCTTCTTTATTGGAATATAGAGTACATAAAATGGACAAATATTAACAATTTACACATTTACTTTCTACAAACTGATTTAAGGGCAAACAGTAGACATGTGAATAATGTGGAATATATTTTCATTAATTTGAGGCTTTTCGCTATGTGTCTGCAATATAAAACCTGCCATTCAGTAGAAGTTTCATTGACCTTTGTCTAGGTTGAATATTTTTAAAATTAAATTTTACCATCCCTTCTAGCTCGCAGTCCAGTCTTCATGAAAATGTTCACAAGTAGCTTCCATGAAAGTCGATCACCAGAAGGAACAATCAAGGACATCAGCAAGGAAGCATTTCAAGAATTCTTACGGTTCCTTTACACTGAAACTATAGAAAATATCGATCAGCATGTCCTCGAGCTCCTTGCAATCGCTGACCTTTACCAAGTCGAAGACTTAAAAGCAATTTGTAAAGCACAACTGCAAACTGGATTGACAGAGGAAAATGCTCCTTTTGTATTTCAATATGCTCATCGGTATAGATGCGATGATGACTTGAAGGAAGCTGCATTTAGGTTGATTCAAGGGTAATTTAATGGTTTTTTAAATTAAGATTTACTTTAAAATTAATTCACAGTGTCTTTAAAAAATTTCCAGGACGTTTCAGAAGAACAATTTTGAGATTCCCTACGAGTTCCTCAACGCGCCGTGTGCCATCCAAAAAGCAATCGAAATAAAGAGCAAATTAGCTGATATTTTAAAACCTGATGTGGCAATTCGTGAAATGAAAAGATTTTGATTTGAAAATTTATATTTTTTTATTCAATTTATAAATTAAGTTATTTTAAAAAATATATTAAATTTATTAATGATAAAGTTTTGACTTCTTATAAATAAGATATTTTTGAGAAAACAAAATTGAATGCATGAAATTTATTCTAAGTGCAATCATCATTTATTTAGTTACAAATGGAGGAGTGCATCATAAATTATTGATAAAGGTGTAGAAACTGTGATTGTAGTGTTTTAGTTTTGAATAAAAAATTTAAAATAAATTTTATTATTTTTTAAAATTAACGAATTTTTTAAATTTTATTATTTTTTAGATTTACAAGTTTTTACATTTTACAATTTTCTAAATCTCCAATTTTTAAATTTACAATTTTCTAAACTTACAATTATTTAAATTTAAATTTTTTAAATTTTTCAATATTTTTAAAACTTTTAAATTTACAATTTTTTAAATTTTATAATTTTTTAAGTTAACAATTTTTTAAATTTTCTATATTTACAAGTTTTTAAATGAACAATTTTTCTAAATTTACTATTTTTTAAATTTACGACTTTCTAAATTTACAATTTTCTAAATTTAAATTTTTTTAGATTTTTCAATATTCTAAATTTCATAACTTTTTAAATTTTATAATTTTTAATTTTACAATTTTTTAAATCTAAAATTTTTTAGATTCACAATTTTTTTAATTTAAACTTTTCTAAATTTTAAAATATTTTAAATTTCAAAACTTTTTAAATTTCAAAACTTTAATTATATTTTTTAAGTTTCATAATTATTTTAAATTTAATTTTTTTTAAATATACATTTTTTTGAATAGTATGCCTAAAGTAATGATTTATATATTTTTCAAATAATTTTAACAAATTAATGCATTTGATGATTTATTTAAATATTTTCCAAAATAACTTAGTTTGTTATAAATTTAAATTTTAAATTTTAAAATTTAACTTTAATATATTTATTTTAATTTTAATTATCATTCTAATTTAATCCTAAATTCATTTATTATTAATAATTTTTCTCCATCAACTATTACAAAGGACACGAAGCACTACCTTCTGAATAACCTCTTAATATTAGCAACAACGTGCTGACAGATGATTCAATCCTGATTTTCACACCCCTTTTTATTTCAAGAAGCACAAAAAATAGTTTCGAAATAGTTAGACAGCGCAAATGAATTCAATATTTTATGTTGCACATTTAATGCCATTATTTAACTCTTATCATGCACACAAAATTATTATTGCGATGCACATAAAGAAAATAGAGAAACAAAAAATTTCTCGCATAATTTCTCATAAAAAAATTGAAACTTTGCATAATGTTCCTTTGCTACTAGCGAGTCTTATTTCATACAGCAATAAATATTCACTAATGGATGATAAGAAAATATAGCTCATGATAGCGCAGAAATTTCATATTTTTATATTTAAAAAGAACAAAGAATAAGTTATGATGTGCATAGTTTAGTTTTTCTTTAGATATGAAAAATTTCAATGATGGGCTACACAGTTAGTAGTAGGGCGGAGGGATCGACATTTTTTTATCTATCCATAATTTCAATAAAGCGACAAATATGCTAATTTTATGACTATTCTCGTATTTCTAATGCCATTGATATCAACTTTACAATTTTTATGATTTCCTCATAATAAATGTCACAATTTTTAATTTAATTATACAATTTTTTTTTTTTCATCATCATCAATTGAATCATCAGGCGATATAGAAAAGTCATTTTATGAAGCCATCAAAATGAGCATAATGCCATCATTTCTTTTCTCAATGCTGATTTGACATGTATACAAAAAAAAATGTTTTTTATCATTAATCTTTTCGAATGCTGTAAAGAGAGGAGAAGAAAGGCAAATGGCATCAGCAAAGATACACGGAATCATCATCTCAATGCGTTGATGAAGGCACGGCAACAGAAATTTTATTTAATCAAAGGAAGATGGGAAAAGTTAATTTCCTGTAATTCTTTTTCCTTTTCTTGTTATTGCCTGTATCTTGTATTTTTGGGTTTTATTATCAGTAAACGATGAAGGTTTGGTTGCTCTGCGGCTGCTATCCCGATCGACAAAACTTTTTTAGTAGATTATTATTTAGTAGACCGTTATTTTCAAATATTTTCTGACCGTTATTTTTAAAATATTTTCTGACCGTTATTTTCAAATATATTTTGACCGTTATTTTTCAAAAAAATTCTGACCGTTATTTTTTACAATATTTTGTTTATTATTTAATTTTTTTACTAATTTTTTGCTTCAGATTTTCGTGGACTCATCATTATTTTTTTCAAGGCTGTAGCATCCACATCACGATCAGTTGCCAAACATCCCACAAAAGTCACCACATGAATACTATGTGGCTGCTACTCGGTTGCCACGAAAAAATTTGCAGATCGGGCATTGCTGCTTTTTCAATTCAATTCATTGGTTGGTGAAATGATTGATAAAGTAATTATGATGGGATGGAAGTTTTTTTTCTTCTCTATGCCTGAAGAAAGACTTCACTTGGATGATTGAGGAAAGGAAAAAAATGAAATTATCTAGAAGAGAAACTGCTGAAGAGAGAAACAGTACGGAAGTCATTTTATTTTTAGCAGAATTGAATTTTAAGATAAAGCAAAGTGATTTTTGTAGCAGAACTGACATGTCTTATTGTTTTATCTGACAGTTTAGACAGCTGTAATCAAGAACTGTATCTGGTCATGTCTTTTCAGAGGTTTCTTTAAATTCTTTATTGAAACGAAGTTCATTTTTGATATAAATATACAGTTTTACTTTGCGATATGGTTTATATAATTTAGCAGTGATTTTGTCAAGTAGGAACCTAAAATTCACATCCATGTCCACCATACTAAATCAGATAATTAAATAACTGTCCAATAAAGTGAAAATTATACTGAATGGCCTATTGGCTATTCCTCGATCAGAATAATTTTTAAATGGTGTCTGTACAGTACCAATTAGGGTGTGTATCAAATAGTATTAAGCATACAACTCTCACTACAATCCATATTCATGTAATAAATTTTCAATCCATAAATTCACATCTTTATGTCCTTTATTGTCTAAAGACATTGCTCTCACATCTTTACCTTCATGTCCTCGACTCATTAGGTATTTAATTAGTTCATCTTTTTCCATTAGTGACTTGATTTGTTTCCATGTGAATTCTACAACATCCTTTGTATTGAAAATGACACAATTTAGAAGAAGACTATCTCCATCTCTATCAGCGTTCCTTATAAAGTTTACAATTTCAGATTTTTCAAAATATTTCAACAATATTTTCCATAAACTCTTATGAAGCTCAATTATTCTATTGCATTGTCCTGCGTATTGTAAAATATTTGATTTTTGAACATCCATGACACTTAAATATGTTTTTATGTCTTCTTCGCAAGTAACATTTTCTAGTTCCTTAACATAAAATTCAAGAATCTTTCCTGTTGAGAAAAATACATTATAATGGAAAATATTTCGATTATTTTGATCAACGCATGTGAGGATATCCACTAGCTCTTTATTCGATTTATAAAATTGTTGAATTCCATTCCATAAGGCTGTATGAACTCTTATATCCTTTGAGTGTCTTAATGCAATATGAAAAATATTTCTATCTATTTTGCATTTTGATGTTAATATTTCTCGGCCTTGATCTTCGCTGAAATGCTCCTTAACAGCTTTAAACATAAATTTTATGGTTTCAGGTTTGGCATTAGCCACAAGGAAGTGGACAAAGTTATCACCAATTAGATCTTTTTGAATTATTAAATCCTTCAATTCCTCACGATTTTTATATTTTATTAATAAATTAATCAACACATCTTTATAAATTTCTATATCATTGCTGAATGTAAAAGTATGAAAATCTGTTAAGTATTCCGGCAAGAGATTTTCCTCAAAAAGCTTGTCAACATTCTTTTGGACAAATTTTGTCTTCAAATTTTGCTCAAATTCCTTCCATTTTAATTTTAAATTATTTTTAGCTTCTTCATTTTCAAAGTTTTCGAAAATTTCTTCAAATTCTTCAACAATTTTGTCATCTTTTAGGTCATTTGAAAATGATTGTTTAATTGCATTCCATGTCACTATCAAAACATCTTTGGCATTTTCATCAATTAATTGAAAAATAATATTTTTGCCATACTTATTTTCATATAAAATTAATTTTAGGATTTCTGATGGTTCGAAGTACTTTCGTAAAACTGTCCAAAGATGCTCGTGTAGTCTTACTGATTGATTACATACAGCTGTAAAAATTATATTCTGTTCATAAACATCTTGATTACTAAAAAGTATTCGGATTTCATTTTTCGTTGCAATTTTCTCAGTTTCATCAACTATAAACTCAAATATTTCACTTGTGGTAAATTTAATTGAATGCTGAAAAATATTATTTTTATAGTCATCTTCCCTATTTAAATACTTGATGAATTCCTCGTTAGGTTTAAAAATACCACGAAAAACATTCCAAATAAATTGATGCATTTGAAAGTCTTTGGATGCATACAATGCTCGTTGATGGACATTAAGTCCAAAAATATCTTTAATTTCTATTATTTCCTTCAAAATGCCTTCCATGCTGTCCATTGAACTTAGCGATTTAATAATTTCTTGGTAAGTAAATTCAGCAATGTCTTTTGTATTGCAACCAGCAGCAAGTTGAAAAATGCAGCTCTTCTTATCATCTTGATGCTTTATAATTTCCAAAAGTTCTGAAGAATCGAAGTATTTTTGAAAAATTTCCCATAAAAATTGATACGAGAGAATATCCCTCGTCGTGCATGCAGTCAATTGAAGTAAATTTTTGTCACATAAAGTTTTACTTCTTAAAATATCCAGCAAGATTTCATTCTTATTTTTATGACTTTCTATTGATGCAACAATCTCATTAAAGGTCAATTCAATAACTTCTTTCGTATTTAAAATGATTGCAATTTGAATAAGGTTGTTTCCTGCTGAATCAGTTTGTTTTATAATCTCTAAAATTTCTGTCGATTCAAAAAAATTCCGATAAGCTTTCCACAAACTTTTATGAATTTCTGAAGAATGATTAGCATAAGCTGCGTTCAACAGTGGTTTACGGTTCCAGCTATTCATGTTGCTTAAAAATTTCTTTATTTCTCGCTTCGATGTGATTTTTTCCAATTCTGCGATTAAAAATTCAAAAACTTCACTTGATGAAAAATGTGCAATAATATTAAATATATTCCCATTGTTATTTTCTTTTTCATTAAGAATGCTCAAAAATTCTTTATCTGATTTGCAAGAATTTCGAACAGCTTTCCAGAGTGTAAGACATGCCTCAAAACTGACGGTCTCTAATGTTCGCATCAGTAAATTTCTGCCGTGAAAATTCTTTAACTTCAAAATGTCTATGAATTGAGATTTGTTGAAATTTTTTTGGATGGTTTGTAGAATCAGCTCTAATATTTTTGTCTTTTTTGCGAAGATTATTAAGTCAATGTAATTACTTTTATCAGCATTTTCTTGAATCATAAAATTCTTCATTTCATCGCGATTTTTGAACGTTTTTAGCAATAAGTTCAAAAGTATTTCATGAAACTCAATATCATCGGATAAACGGCAAGATGGAGAATATTCGAACTGTTGCAATTGTTTTTGTGCATTACATATTCCTTAAATTGCTCATGAGCTTCACAATCCTTAAAATTTTCTTCAATATTCGTCCACAAAAATTCAAGCAACCCCTTTTGACCTTTAAATACGCAATAGTGTAGCATATTTTGGGAATAATTATCATAATAATTCAAAAACTCGAAGAACTTATTTTTCCCAATTTTTTTAACATCTTTAAAAATTAATTCGATTATTTCTTGTGAACTGTATACAATAGCAAAGAACATGAGATTCATATTTAGCTTGTCTTTATGATTTACTTGTTCAAAAAATTCATCACAATTGAAGAACCTTTGAATCAATTTCCAAAAATCTTCAAAATCATCTAAAGTTTTAAATTCTTTTGGCATTTTTGATGCCATTTGCAACATATTTTCTCCATTATTATTTGTGCTTTTTAAAATTTGTTTAGCAATAAAACTCATCTTAAAAGTATTTTCTAATTCTTCAATCATGAATCTAAAAATTTGAAATTTTGACAAAATTACGGCAGAAATAAAAATATTCTCATTTGTTGTATCAGTTATTTCTAAGAATTTAATAAATTCGTCATCTTTTTCAAATGTTTTTCGCAAGAAATTCCAAATAATCTGGAATTTTTCTAAATTATCAGAGTCCAATATTAAAACTTGAAGTAAATTTCTTTCATGAGAATCTTTGGTCTGTAAAATATTATTATACTGACATTTATCGAATTTTTCTTCAAAAATTTTGAAAGTCTGGTCAATAATTTCAATTTCCTTCTCAATAATCAAATAATGAATAAAATTTTTCCCACTCAAATTTTTATAAGTTATCAAAAAATTTAATAAATTCAAATTTTTAATAGAACAGAACAAATGTTCCCATGAAAATTGAAGTTCTTCAATATTATCAAGTTTCAGTGTGAAAAAGATGTCCGCACAGTGCTTTAAGCTATTTCGTTCAGCTACTTTTTGAACTATGCATGACTCAATCAGCTTTTCAATTTCATTCGAATTTACCTCAAAATTTTTACGATCAAAATCATCAAAAGTTAATTTATTTTTAAAGATTTCATCACAATTATTAATTATTTTTGCTAAATTTGGTTCAATTTCATTGTTGATTTTTATTAAACATTTTTTCACTTTTGACCACAAAAACTTAATAATTTCTTTTGAACTTTGTTCAGTTGCAATATTTAGTGCCGTTTTTCCTTTATAATTTTTACGTTGCAGAATTTCTAAAATTTCTAATTGCTCAAAAAATTCATGGAAATTTCTCCACAGAGTTTTATGAAAATCTAAAGGTTTTTCAAGTTTTAATGAAACATGAAACATATTTTCCTTAAAATAATTCTCATTGCTTAATAAATTTTTAATTTCATTTTTTGATAAGGCTTTTTTTGATTCTTTAAATAAAAAGTCAACTGTTTCACTTGACATTGAAGCGACAGCATAATTCGAAAATTCGAAAATTCGAAAATCGAAAATTCTTGACCAGCTTTATAAAAATCTTTAAAAACGCCCCATAAAAATTTAAAAACTTGCGTAGACGCACTTGTGGAAATTTGAAGCAAATTTTTGTCTTTCGAATCTTTTGCAATTAAAATTTCTTCATAAACTTTTCTTGAAAGTTCTTTTTTGATAGTTCTAAAAGTAAATTCAATAATTTCAAAATCTCGTCTAATAATAATCAGGTGAAGGTAGTCAAGTCCACTGTTATCCCGCACAAGCATTAAATTTTTCAGCTCTTCTTGCAATGGAAAAGTTTTTAATAAAAACAACCAAAAACAATTATGAAAAAGTAGAAATTCACAAAAAGCGACATAATGCAGGACATTACGACCATTTGCTGAACATTTATTAAAAATAAGTTGTTTAAATTTCGGTAATGAATCTTCAAGAGTAAACGAAAGTTGCATTTTTGACCAAATAATCTTTAATGTTTCAATATTTTTTGATTCAATTGTGATGTGTAAAATATTTTTCATGTTTTTATCATGCTCTTGAAATAAATCGAGCAATTCAGCTCGTTTGAAATATTTTCGGAAAATATCATTGAAAATTCTCTGAAGCTTTCCAAAATTTTGAAGCGAGCATAAATGAAGTAAAAGATTTCTATTATCGGTGTCTTTAATTTTTAGCAAGTTTTGAATGAAATCAGTTCCACACTTAGTGTTTAATTCCGTACAAAAATTTACAAAAATATCTGAGGTAAGGTTTGATTTTACAACATTTCTCAACAAATCGTGAGTTAATGTAAAATTCTTCAAATCTTCTAAATTTAAAAATTTTATAAAAAACTGATAAAACTTTGTAAAAAGTTTTGAATTCTGTGCAATTAAAATAATTTTCTTGACATTATTGTCTAAAATTTGCCTAACTTTTTTGTATTCAGAATTGTTTAACAATTCTAAAATTAGACAAAATAAAAATTCCAAGTCTTCTCTAAATATTTCTGATATATCTTCTAAATTACTGATTTTTTTCAAGACATTTTTCTTCAATAATGAAATTTTCTTTTTAATATTCATGAAATTATTTTCATCAGCCAGCGAGTCATTCACAAAAACTCGAACAATTTCAAATTTTTTCGATATTAAAATATGAAAAAAGTATTTTTGAAATTCCGGATGTCCTCCTTTTCTCAAAATTGACAAAATGAATTTAGCAACGAAATACTCACGGAAAGTTTCATGTGGAAATAAGAAAATTCCATTTATGTTAACCAGCAATCCACAAGCGATAATTTCCCCATCCGGCCAATCATACTCGTCATGCATCAAGCCACAAAATTCTTCTTCATCTGGAAAAAGACTTTTCATTGCAAAGTATTGATGAATTTGACCATAAGATGCAGCATCGTCTTTACATTTATTCTCTTGAATCCTCCTTAATTCTCCTTTTCGTCCCCATCTTTCTATTAGAATTTCAACAAAATTTGAGTAAATTTTGATCATATTAAATTCACCTTCTGGATCTTTATTTTTCATAAATACAATGGCAATCATTCGGTAAAACTGAGGAAGTCCAATCTGCTTTTTTTCCTCGTACGATACTTTCTTGATTAATTTTTGGGCATGATTCATGTAATTCTGATGCTTTGGTGAGCTATTAATAAAATTCTTAATTACAACATTTTTTTCATTTAAATCATTAAAAATCCAACTCGATGCTATGAAATTAATTCCATCATGGTTTGTGAACTTGATAAGTTTATAAGCAACATCAATTCCTAATTTGTCTTGCAATTCGGTTTCAAAGTGATCCCTTGTTGCTATCCACAGTTGATTTCCATCATTATGCTCAAAACTTTCAAATAATTCTGTCACTTTTTCAGAGTAATTGGGGCAAATCTCATCAAATCCATCAAATAACACAACAACCTTTCCATTTTGATATAATTTTTTAAATATTTCCATTTCAAATTTATCTTGCGTCTTCATAATTATGTCTGTCATTAGATTAATAAAGTTTGGCATATTGTTATCTGATTTAAAAATACTTGTAAATTGCTTCAAGTCTATATAAGATATCCATTTGGTTGGATGTAGTTGACATAAATTTTTTGTTAAATTTTTCAAAACCCAGCTTTTTCCAGTTCCTGCAACATCGGATATTAGGACATACTTTTTAAATTTTATATCAATTAACAGCTCTTCCTGAGATAATTTTGTTCTAAGTGTGTTAAGTTCATTTTTGACATGTTTATAAAAATATCTATGTCGATATAGACAATTGAAACTCTTGTCATTGCTAAATTCCTCGAATAATTTTGTGTTGATAGAAATTTTTGAATTCTCAACCATCAAATTAAGTAACTTGTCATCAATTATGTCTGATAATTCCGTCAAGAAGCTAGTATCACAGTCCATATGATTCTTGTCAGTAATCAAGTCCAAAAGTGAGATCTCTGAGCAGCACTGAAAGTTGATATTCGTTTTCAGTAAAAATTTTTGACTCTCAATCGTTAAATCAGTCCAAGAGCAATTAATGCTAAATTTCACAATATTGCTTATTGTTTCATTTGTTTGTGTTTTGTCAGAGACAATAAGGTAGACATTTGTGGCTTCTTTAGATAGCAATTCCCATAGGTTGTAATCCAATCCTTCTACAAACACTTTTAAATCTGTATTATTTTTTAAAAGACTTTTTAAATCTCCCAAAAGGGTTTCATTATTTAGGATCTCTGGATTAACAAAGACATTCTTGGAATTGACTAATTTTCCACTTCCTCTTTTAAGATACTCATAGATGTTGATGAGCAGCAGTTTTGGTACATTCGAGATAATCATTGCGGTTTTACTATCAAAAATATTTTTAATGCCCACATCGGAAGCGAGCTTCAAGTTTTTGTCCTCAATATCCGTTACAACTCTAACAATCTTGTTCAATTTCATTACATTTTCTCGTTCAATTAAATTAAATTTTACTAACTCTGGTAAGACATACTGTCTAACAAAGTTAAAAAGAATTGAGTATTTCTGTGTCAGGTATGCTGACTTCTCCTTGTCGTCATCAAATTGAGCTAGAATATGCACTGGTCGAACAATCAGTTCAAGATGATGACAGTCTTTTTTATAATCTGTAAAAACACCAGAAATAATTCCATCGGATTCATCATCTTCCTCGTCCTCATCTTCATCAGAATCGTCATAATTTTGAAATTTCCATTTGTCAATTTCAGCGACAATTCCTTCAAAAATCTTGACAACTTCATCGTCACCTTCATAATAAGGATTCTCGTTGTTTTCATAAACCAATCGCATTACATAATGAAATAATTCATGTGCTATGACTCCTTTAATCTCCTGTTCTCGATTCTCTCCTGACAATTTTGCACCAATAAAAATTTGCTTACTCAATGGATATGTTGCTCCTAATATATTTGAAGAATTTCTTAAATCAACATTTTCCACCTAAAAATATATTTAAGGAAATAAGAAAAATTAGGTAATTAGATAATATAGTGCTGGTATTTATGGCTACCTAGGGTACCCTACACTATTGGGTTTGGGTAGGGTAGGTGGGTGTTCTAAGATACCCTACAAGGGGGTAGCCAGGGGATGGGCTCAAAATTTCAATATAAAATTTTAATTTTTTTTTATTTTTAAAATTGAAAAATTAACTTTATTACAGAAAAATGTTCAAGACTACTTGTAATGTCTAAAAAATTATAAAAATTTAATTTAATTTATTCCTGGTACCCTAGGAGATGGGTTTGTGTAGGGTAGATAAAGTATCTTAGGGGAGGGTCAGTGTATATAGTGAAGTAGTGTAGGGTATATAGATCATTAGGAGCGTAGCCAGGAGGGGGTGCCCAGACCCTCTTGGTTACGCCCCTATATAGCATCCAAGAAGGAAAGGTTAGCAGTAGGTAGTGCTAGCTAGTTAGTTTTTGATAATTACTTACCGACTCACAGTCAAAATCGTAAATAATTTTTAATTTTTCACATTGAACTACAGCATTAAGTAGCATTGGACCAAATTCTGTCTTATAAATGCATTCATACCAAGCCTTTATTTTATTCCGATATTCCTTCTCGGTATTCTTAAAAGTTTTCTTATTGTGAATGAACGATCTGGTATATAACAACATAACTGATTTGTCATCATTTTGAATTGATTCCTTAAGGTTTTCTTGGGTGATTATTGATGCAATTGTTTTGGCTCTTTTAAGTTCCTTTTTATCTTTTATAATTTCTTCATAATTTTCAAATTCTTTCGCTTGAAAGCCAACGCTTTTGAGCCGAAAAAAACTTATATATTTTTTCGATTTAAGAGTTTTGAATAATGCAGAGTCATTCAGAAAATTGTATGCTATTTTAAGATTTGGATATTTATCAATAAATTTTGATATTTTCGTAAAATTTTCAACCGAAATGTCACCATAAAATTTGTTCCTATCATATGCAATCCGACGAAGCCTTTCATCTGGGATTGAGTCTACATTGAATTTATTTGGAAATGGAAAGTCGCAAAGCTCAAGCAGATCAGCTAAAATTTCAAATTGCTTTGTATTTAATGCAATAGTGGAAATGAAAATTTGATGATCATATGGAAGTTCTTGAATCAAATGTGTACAGTTGTTTATCAAAAAGTTGATGACCTCAGTGTTTGAATTCTCGACAGCACATTGTAGAACAGATTTAGGAGGTGATTCATACTGCTGATTAGAAATGCTATTCGTCTGCTCCGATTTTTTATGTGATGCATCGTCTGATTTAAATAATTCACTTAAATAACATTGTGCGTCATGATTCCGAATAATTTCCTGACTTTCAAAGGGTGCATCTAAAGCTGCTAAAAAGTCCTTTTTTGATCCTTTTGATGCACTTTTCAATATTAATTTTATACTTAATTCCGTTGTATTTTTATTGTTTACTTCTGTCCATAACTTAAGTAATTTTAAAGCTAAATGTGAATTTTTTATGCTCAAAATTTTGTGGACGAAAATTTTATCAAAAACTTTAATTTTTCCTCCCATTAAGCAACAAAAAAATGTTGGAAAATCATAAAAATGCTCACAAACTTGATCTTGATTGATGCAAATCAATTCATCAATATTGTCATCTTTGTAGTAATGTTTTGCAATCTTCTCATTCAATGATGTCAAAATAAGCACAATTGGACGATCTTTCATGAATTTTAGAACAAAATGTTTTAACGTTTTGAGCTGTTCATTAATTAGATTCGATTTTGGCTTACAAAATCCAAAACTTTTCATTTCGATATTCAAAATAAATAAATATGGAAAATGTCTTGCTTCTAATTTTGACAGATTCTCAAGAGTCTCATTGAAGTTCCACTCTGATGAAAATTTTATGATTTTACACTTGTGCTTAATTTTTTTCTCTATAGTCTTATAATTTTGTTTTGTGTATAAGATTTCAAATTTATCATCAATACTTTGTGGATTTTTTAGGCTGTCTTCTTTTTGAGGATCATTGTCGACAATATTTTTTGTATCCATTGTATTATTTCTATGTAAAAATATTCTTAATCACTTTCTTGTTAATTTAATAATTATGATGAGAATGTGATGATTTAGTCACAATTAGTCACAACTTGTGGTCTCCAAATATTTTTATCACAATTTGAACAATTACGATGAAGCTCCGAAATTATACTAATTTTTAAAATATAAAACTTCTCTATTTTATATATTAAATGAGATTCGAGTGCGTATCCAGGAAAGGGTGACCATCTGCTGGATTTTTCACAGGACTGTGCTGTTTTTTGAAATTTGTCCTGTGTCCTGTTTTAGCTTATAAATGTCCTGTTTTTTAAAGAAAACTCACAACCGAAAATTTTGAATCTTTTTGAAGGCATAGCTTAATAATGCACTTTGTCTGTTCGGCTGGCTCCAATGAAAAACTTTTTAACTAGACATCGTAGAGATTTCTGGTTTTTTGCATTAGCTCCGTGCCATCTTCAAGTGGGATGATTTCAAATATATTTTGACCGTTAAAAAATTTGAATGCCAAAAAACCGTTATCGAGCCGTCGAATTTATTTAAGTCACAAAATATTCATGATTGACTTATTTAATACAAAGGACTTTGCTAATCAAATAATGATCGCTAACACAAAAATGCGCTGAAGTCCCTCGATCTATAACACGAAGACTTTCTTTAATTTTTTTGCAAAAATGTCTTGTTTTTCTGTGAAAAACATCTGGTCACCCTAATCCAGGGAGACTTGGGAGGGGGGGGGGGGGTGGCTTCCTCATGTCTGACAGAAAATTCTTCATTTTTTAAAGAAAAGAATTAAACTTTTTAAATTTTTCCTATACAAAAAGTTCTAAAACCCCTGGTTATGGCCCTGATAAAGATATGATTTTATTCAAAAACAATGATTCAAAGCCTTTTCATATTAATCCTAAAATAGCGTCACGTCGCCATAAATGAAGGAGGGTGGTGACAGCAAAAAAAGTTTCTAATAAAATCTAAATAAATTTTATTAGGAATAAAACTTTCCCCCGGTTAATTACCTAATCACCGTAATCACGTGCCGTAATGTACCTAAACATTTTCTCAATAAGTCTTTAATCAGAACATGAAGGCATCCATGCAAATCATTTTCATAAATTACCTAACAAGAAAATCTCCTTCTTTCTTCATAATTTCTATTCATATTCCAAAATGATATTATGCACACATATGAGACCACCATAAATGCTCATGTATACAAAATACTCTCTAATATCTCACACGCAATTCATATGATCGGCAAATAAATAACAGTCATCATAACGTTTAGCCAATTATAATGCTCCTTTTTCTTCCGTTTCGGTATTAATAAAAAAGCTATAAATTTAATTACATCTTGCAAGTAGAATAAAAAGGAAGAAGGCAGCACGAAGAATCTCAATAATAACGCTTTCGATGGAAAATTATGAGCATGAAGCGTGTGGGACGGTGTTTTATCGTTAATTTTCCTCTCTAGATGTTCATGTGCTATATGCTGTGTGTGTATGTAGCTACGTATGAAAATTAAGTGAGTTCTTCATCTTAAAATAAATTGTTATAAGGAAGGAACTGAACAATATAAATGAAATATAAAACGAAGAAGATTTTTAATTACATTTTTTGACTATAAATAATAATTAAAGCATACTTTTGTTGCTAATACTTTTAGTTTCCATCTTAATTTTCCCTCCTACAATTTTGAGGGGAACGTACGACGACTGTATGAGATGTGAATATACTAATGCAAGGCAGCAGCAGCTCTCATCGCATATCATCGTGCAAGAAAACTTTTATTCTTGTTTCTAAATTTTCTTTGAACGGTTTATTGGGTTGTGTGGAACAGAGGAAATAGGGGTGTGCATTTAGGGAATGAAATTTTGGACTATTGACAGTAATTTTTGTTTTAATATTTATGGACATATTCTCATGATAAGGGATTTTTATGAAAAAGTTGCAACTCTACTAAAATTGAGCAATTTTTGGGGTAGATTTGAGTTTCCTTATGTGGCACATCCCAGAACCAATTTTCTGGGGCTACTAAAAATAATTTGTCGGACTAGGCTAAGCTGTTACTTTAAGAACCTATGGAATAAGGCAAAGAATCCCATAAAAAGGAATAAATCTTATTTTAGGGGTCAAAAAGCCTCATACAGTAAGATTTTTTTGGATGCAAGGAGTTTTGTTTTCCGGGGACAAAACAGAAATTTGTACCAATTTAAAAAAAATTTAGGTGTCCTTTAAAAAATTGTTTGGGCCCCTTTATATGGAAGTTTTTGTGTCTTTCAGACGGCTCCCAGGTCCAAACCCCCGGTCGATCCTCTTGCTACACCACTGTTTGTATATAACGCCATGTGCAGAAGGTTCTGTCAATCTCTCAATTATCATATGGATCACCATCTAAATGGCATCTAAGTGCATAAAAATCAGGTGCGAACTGTAAGCTTGTTGTTACTGAAAGGATTCCCCATGAATGAAAATCCCCACACTAAAAATAATCAAAAATGCAAAATTTTCCCAAAATTCCAACCCCCTCAAAAATCGAATTAAAACATCTAGTCGTTTGTGAATGAGTAATATGAAAAGTAGCTCGCATCGTTGTGATGGATATAACAATAATAATAGCAACAACAAAGAACACTCTTCCCTCCATCCCATTAGCATGCATTTAAAGACAATGCAGAGCTCAGAAGCTTTTGTGAACTTCACATTAAATGAATGATATATCTTTTAAATATTAAGAGAAACTTAAAAGGGAAAAATAGAAAATTAAAAGAAAAGTTTTTTTTTCTTTGAGGAATAAGATGAAAATGCACATGTGCGCAGTTCTGCGATGATGATGAGGAGCAAAAAAATTGCATGAAAGCATATTAACGTATGCTTAAGACTTCTTTATATTCTGATGATGTATTTTAATTTACAATGATGTTTTTCATGCATTTTCTTTCACATTTAATGCTCTTTATTATGTGGGGTTTTTGTTATTTGCTAGTTTTTCTTTTGCTCTTAATACTTTTTTTGAGTTTTTTTAAGTAGTTTGAGTGCAAAGCTCGAAAAAAAATTAAGACTGAATGAAGAAAAAAAATTAAAGAGAATTGTTAAGAAAGTAGTTTATTTTTCTGCATTAAGCATCTGAATTTATGTGTCAAATTGAATTATCAAGGAAAATTATGACTGCCTGAAATCTGAGCTCTCAATCACAAGTTTTCTATTAGTAAATTTATTTTCTGGTTAACCCTGACTCAACAACTTTATACAAAATTCTCAGAACTAAGTATCGTATCAAGGGTGTTATCAACTAGCAGTGGCGTAGCAAAGGTCCAAGTCACTCCAGGCTAAATATTGAATGAGCAAAACTATTGAAGTACCAATTATTAAATTTTGAATCATATTCTAATTTTTGGTTAAACATTCATTAAACTGTGACAAGGACGTATCCAATTTGGTTACGTTAATTATTTAGTTACTAAATCACCCACCCTTGATGAAATTTTTCTTAAAATTTTAAAGATTTTTTAAGAAAAAATCCTAAGATACCCCCTAAATTTTGCCCTCCATGCAAAAAAATATCAAAATACCAGCCTCAAAAATTTATGGCTGTACCCTTAAGCATTCATTAAATCCAGCCAATCCGAAAAATACATCACTTTCCCCACAGCTGTTCCTCAGTCCTCTCAATTTAAAGAGTGCATAATTTAAAGAAATTGAAATCCAGGAAATGTTGTCAAAAAAGCTGATTGAAGTTGATGTGGATTTGATCAGCTCAGCTTCCTACAAGATTCGTGTAGACCTCGAACTCTAGTGAAAATAAAAAAAACCCTGGGATTTATTAAATTTCTCTAGCGTCAAATACACTTACCTTAGAGCTGTTGATGTGATTTTGATGCCAAGTTGCTGCATGTCAGAACTTTCACATCCAATATAAAATCAATTCAACTATATAATCATCATTAAGGAACGCACATGACATCAATCATATTTCAAGAACCTCGAAATATTTCAAACAACTTCCTCAGAAAAAAGTCATTCAAATCATCATCTCAAGGCATTCATTCCCATCCCTCTCAGCAACTTAAGATGGAAATAAGAAATATCTCTACGCGATTTTTTATTGCTTTCATATTATTATTTAGATAATATTTTTATTTTTTTCTCCTTGCTCAGTGAAACATTTAAACCAATAAAATTTGTGAATCATAGCAGCAGCACCAGAAAAAAAATCGCTTAAGATAAGAAAAAAATTTCTCTTTCTTATTTATGATTATGGTTTGTTTGGCATTTTCTCGTAATGTGTCACAAATGTTCTTTCCTCTCATTCATTGCTAATGGTTCACAACAATTTTTATTTGCCATCGCATTATGCTACACGAGTCATAAGAAAAATTTTGTATTCATGGAGATTTTCCGCGGATCGACGTTTTGGCGGAGAGATATCTTGATTTTTTTCGCAATTCAGGCATTTCTTTTGAAATCATTTTTTATTTTATATAAAATTTATTGTCGAAATTATTTCCATTTTGTGATAAAAGAGAAATAAAATTTTTTCATAAATAATAGACGAAATATTCAAATTAAATTCCACGTGCTTATTTCTTGCTTTTGAGATTTTGTATTTTTTATTCGTCCACAAATATTTCTTTGAATTACGTTTCTTTGGAAATATTTTTGGTGGTTGTTGATGGCGGATGGAAAAATATTTTTGAATTGGAAAATTTTCAAAATTTTACCTATTTCGATAGTTTTTTTTTCTTAAAAACAACATCAAATAGCATCAAATAACTAGTTACATTCCAAGAAGAATTGAAGGAAATTATTTGGGAAATTTCTGTTGATTTCAAATGAGTTTTAATTAAAATTTCTAAAATTTATGAAAAGTTGGGTTCGTTTACAACATTCGTGGTTTTAGTAGAGATGGTGAGTCAAAAGTAGTGTGACTTAAGAGCTACGTCGTCAGAATTTTTTGAGTGTAAATAATTTTTTGGTTTGGACCATTTTTTCCCAGAAAAGGGGGTGGATTTTCACCCATGCACCTCTCCCAATGGCTATGCTACTGACTTAAGAGTTCCTCATGTCAACATCGAGACATCCTGACTTATGATGATCTCAATCTCGATATCAGGAACCTTCACACTGTTAATTATATAATTAAGGATGAAATTCATAAAAAATGCATAACCCACGAGGAAGTAATGGTACCTAAGCGAGTCGCTTACTTTCAATGTCAATCCAAAAAATTGGAAATCTTTCTCTCACAAAATGTTCAACTCCCAAAAGTTGAATGTCTTAATAGAACAACTGAATTACAGAAGAAGGAACCGACTCAAGTCCCTCTTGAGGAAGCATTTTTCTAGTCTTAGTTTCAACTTTTTAATTAGTTCTTCAAAAAATTAGCTAAATGTCTTCACAATTCTCATAATGCCAAAGAATGCGGAACTAATCAAGTGACTTTTGATCATTTTTCATACATTTCACACCCTTGATCATGCCTCTGCCAGTGTCACCTGATAAACCACCTCATTATCCAAAACAATTCCATAATCTAATTTTCTCCTCAATCTCCCCAAAATAAAAAATACCAAGGCAAAGACAATAAAGAAGTCACTTTTCCCAACCAACCTTTTTATCCACAAACATTTCAATTACCTTAATGTATATTAGAGAAAAATCTACCGACAAAAAGTGAGATCAACAGGTCGCTGCTTTTATATTCATCAACAACACACAAAAAAATAGCAAACACGCCAATAAATGGCAAGCCTCAGAGCAACACACAACACGAGAGGAAAATTTTTTCCTGTATACACAAGAGCCGTTATGTACATATAGAAAAGCATAAAGAGGGGTTGGATTTCACTAGATTTTTATTATCCCTCGCATAACCGAGACTTTTTTTGCTACTCTCTCCGGAAAAATTGTTTTTTTCTTCTGTGGCGGAAGAAAAGAATAAACGAATAACACGAATGAGAAATGTTAAACCGAGTAGAATGTACAGTTTTTCATCCTACACACATATTTTCCCCTGAATAGAAGCGAATAATAACAAATTGTCGGTAATTTGGCGAATAAAAAAAGGGAAGAAAAACCCTTTTATGTGAATGTGATTTATTCTCTTCCTGATGCCTCAATTTGCTGATGTTTAACCCCAAAAGAAATGGATAAAAATATGTGAATCATGTCTCAATCATAAAAGTCAATATTGTGAATGACGTAAATTCGCATAAACATACAAATAAGCAGGAATATAATAGACAGATAATAACATTTTACAGCTAATGGACAAAAGGAGAGGAAGTTGATTGAAAAATGAGCAGGGAGACGATTCCAAAGAGGTCAATTTGTTTATTTCAGCAATTTTAAGACGGATTTTCTCGAGTGATGCAAAAAAATTCTAAAATCCCATAAAGTGGACATGGGGATGTTCATAAATGATGTCTATTAAAATGGAAAATGTTGAACTTCTTTCAATAAAATTTAAAAAAAATTCCTGGAGTGGTCTGCAACTAAGCATGACCTTTATTGCATCAAGAAGCTATCAAAACCATGAAGTCAACTATCAAACGAAAGTCGTCATAAGAAAATGCCCCCCACAACCTTATTGTCTCTTTTGTTTCAATTCCTTATAAATTCGTAATAAATTGATAGATTTATGATTGTCTACTTCTTATGCTGAGTGGAAATGCAGTCAAGAAAAGCTGCTTTTGCTGTATATATTCTGTTTGATATTGATCCCTCAAAAGAAGATGAGACGATGGAAATTGCATGAAAAAAATGGAAAAGGAAAATAACGATGGAATATTTTGTGCTGATTCTGGGATCAAAATTGTCCAGTAGGGATGAAGGAATATCCAAGGTGGTGTACATTTTGTGGGAAAAGGGATGACAAAGGATTTAATAGTAAGGAAAAATAATGAAATTGAATTTGCTGAAAAACAAAAAAATTGACCGACAAATTTGTATTTAGAGGCTCAAAAAATTGAGAATTTTCCAGAATTTGCATTAAAATTATTCAAAAAATGTCGAAGCTTCCAAAAATCCACAAAAAAGTCCCTTCAATCCATGCACACTCAAAAAAACAGTCACACACCGGAAAAAAAAGTATCAAAATAATCTCTTAGACCTAAAAAATATTAAATTCCTTTTTTATTCCCAACTGTCCAATGGCAAACATCTAAATTTCTCCTTCACATCATCCTCCTTCAACGAAATAAATGCCACAAGATCTCCGAAATAAAAAGAAGAAGGAAAAATAAATATGAATAAAAAAAAATTATTTTGTATACAAATAAATTCCTTTTAATTGGGCATAATGCAGGAGAAAATACAGTTAATTATTGGAATTATGAAGCAGAAGATGAAACGAGAAGACGATGATGATGATATTTGTCCTTTTTTTGCAAACACAAGTCGGATTCCTTTTTCCGTTTTTCTCTTTCACTGAGTTTTTCATGTTTATTTTCTGGTTGAGAGACTTTTCTTATGTATTTTTCGGAAAATTTTCTGTGGCTGCGGTTGGGTTTGGGATCAGTGGTGGTCGAAATGAATATTTTTGGAGGTGATTTGTGGGAATTTGGTGGAACTTAGTCGAGTTTTGAAGGCAAATGTTAGTTTTCTCACAATCAGTTACGGTGAGGTGTACAGCTGGCATCAGGTACAGATATTAGTTAAAACTGTATTGCATTGAACCTAGAGACTTGGTCTAGAGACACCAGTTTCAGTGATCAATCTTGAAAATATGAAATTTTTGAGCATTTTGTGACTGATTCTACAACATTTATTTATGACCAATAAGATTACCTTAATCAAGAACAAACTACAATTCCTGCAAATTTTTATAAAGATGGGTCTCGAACCTACACTTTTTAAAAGAAGAATCATTTTGACCAACCTACAGTCTTGGGTTTGCACAACTCAAAAAGACATACTATTTACAATACCCAACCCTGTTATTCCGATTATTTCTGCTTCATTTTTCTCATCATCTTCCATCCACAAACATGACATGCTTATACATATTACAATAATGATGATATTCAACATCCATAAGACGAAAGCATTAAATAAATATGAAAACAACTCAGAATTAATTCTTAATTTTCATGATTATGTACATCATATGAGTAATTATGACTCTCATGCATGCATACTTCAGAAAGTAAAGTTATCAAAACTAAACAAGAGCTGATTCGGTCACAAATCTCTGTCTCCGGACATTTCAAATGATATCATGGAATGGGAGATAATGTCAACCCCTCCGAAATAAGACGTTGGAAATGAAATTGAAAGGACACAGTAAGAACATTTATTTATCATTTACGAAAGCATAAAACCATATAAGCATTAAATACTCAAACCTCCCTTACATTCTTTCACAGAGGCAGCAGCAAAAAAAGAAGTTGCGAAAAATTTTCTCTGTCGGAGGGGTTGAAACAGGAATGAAAAGAGAAAGGCGATGATTTTTGAAATCACAAGCCACTGAGTGCTGTTTTCCTTCCTCCTTCACATCACAGACGTTTTCTTTTGATGAAAAAATCATCGTTTGTATCATCCCTCCGCAACCGTGTGATGCTTGACAAATATTGTCCATTTTTATATCACATTCAATTTAATTTATGAATATTTACTGAATATCTTTTTGATCTGCCTTTTTATGGTCGGTAACGTAAAAATTATTACTTTTAATATGCATGACGAATATATTTTCTTAATAATAATAAAAATAATACTTCACAGAAATGATGATGATGAGGATGTTGGTGGAAATTAATGCTTTTGATAAAAACCTTCTTTTTTTTTGCTGGCTATTTTATGATTTTATTTAGTCTATTTAATGCGAATTAATTAAGTTAATGAATTGAATGTTGATATTTTTCTGAGGATAAAGGCAGTTTTTTGATGATTGTGGAGAGAAAAAGGAGGAAGTGGAAGTGGAAGGTTATAAAAATAATTAGGTAGATTTAATTAGTTTTTTTCTGGTTAATGAGAAATTTTTGAGATGGGGATTTTTTGAAAATTATTTTAATGGGGATGAAGAATTTAAATTGTTGTGGTTAACCTGTGACTGGTGGACAATATTTTTATTAATTTGGGAGATTTTCGGGGGTTTTCCTAGGGAGTCGAGTTTAAGAATTTAAACTCAGGTCAATTTGTAGCCTAAACAACCCCACCCGCCCATGCTCTTGGACTATATTTGAATTATATTTGTTTTTAAAAATTTTAATTTTTTTAATATTTTGATACATTTTTCACAAAACCAGTCACATTTTATACCTTCTAAATCAACTTTTGCAGAGACGTGGAATAAGGTTTGATTGCCTGGGACAGGAGTTTATCATCCGAGATAAAAATTGAAATTTTCACCCTCATAATAATCCTTAGTTTGCATCATCTAAATCACGATAACGATTAGTGTGCCACAAGCCACAAAAACATTGTTCTAAACTATTTTGCTCGGTCCAAAGCTACAGTCACATTCCCGTTGCAACGCAATGGCTATATTTTAATTGTAATATTGAACAAATGAGCGATCATCCATTCATATTTCTCTAATTCCATAAACTGCCTCACATTCATGCTCACCATGAAAAGCAGTATGCGATGGTATTTTCATCCATGAACACATTCAAAAAACATTGTCTTATCTATTATATCACAAGTCTTTATCTTACCTGATAAGTGTAACGTGAAATTCTTTTTTCACAATTACTTTTACAGTTAAGTGCGAAACCCCGACGCATTAAGTCTTTTGTCGTTTTAAAAATCAATTAAATTTCGGAATAAATTTAATTTGAGTTGATTACAAAGTTGTCGGTTCCGTTGGTGAAGTTGAAGTGAAGAAAATTTGACACAAAAAGATCCATGAAAATTACTCAAAATCGTGAAATTAAAATTGTAAATCAAACACACCCAAAATTGTAACCGTACCCAAACATTGTGATAAAAGCAATAAAAGCTCATGAAACAAATATGATTGCACATCTAGTCGATGTGTATCGAAACGTGATAGCATTTTAAAGGCATTTTTTTGTGACTTAATTTGAATTAAATCCTTAGCAAATTTTTGGTGCCTTAGAAAAAATAGAAAAAGTGTGTGTGACCATTTTGTTTTGCGCATATCAACCTGCCTGTGACTGATAAGAAATAATCACTGTTTACGTTATATGCCATGCGATATATGTGTATTTGCAGCCTGACTTAATCATCGGATATTTATTTAGAAATTTGTTCATATCAATAATTCATTTTTTTGTCGTAATCATTGCTTAACTTGCTTTATTTGAGTAAGATGCAACGAATATTGACTTTTGTGTTGCTGCACGTGCTTTTGGTGAGCACTTTTGAGTCAGAGAATTGTCCAGGTGAGAATTTTTCTTTTATTTTCTGCAATTTGTTCGATAATGGCAATAAAGCATTGATTATGAATAGATAATGATGTATTATTAATGAATAAAAGTGTGTTTATTGCTCATTATCCAATAAATAATTGATAAATATTGCGGAAAATTCACCAATAAATTTTATTAAATCGTAAATTTTAGGTGACTGTCATTGCACAATGGATGGATCGCTGATGCTTGTTGATTGCTCAAGTTTGGAGTTGTCAGAGCTTCCAGATTTCGAAGATAATCAGGTACATATGCAGCAAAACTTGGGGTTTTAGGGCCGATACTGATCTATAAGCAGACCGGTGCTGAGTTCTGGTATAGCATAAATTTTAGTACCGGAGCTGAAACCCCTACACCAAACTTATCAGTGAACAATGAAAATTACAAATCCTTGTCACATCAGCAACACTTATCACAGAGAGAGGTTTAAAAAAAATTCTGATCGAACCTGTAAATACCTAAAAATTTAACGATTTTCCAAAAATTTAAACGAAAGTTTACTCTGAAGATTAGTTTTATGGCTGGGTTTAACCTTATGAAAACCAAAGTTATGACCCGCCAATTTTAAACTGTATAAAGACAAAAATTGATATCGAAATAGATAAATGTAGATTTTCTACAATTTTAAACACAAAAGGCAAAAATTCAAACATAAAAATCTTCCCACAACCTCGAACATTCAATCCCTTCTATTTCTCTAGAATCAGCTTAAAAATATTCACACATTCACTCAAACTTTAGTAAGAAATTCACAAAAAAATATATTCATATTTAATTGTATGTGAATAAGACAGTGTTGTGTGTGTTCTTATCATTCCCTAGAACTGATTCATTCAAGTAATCCCTCGCTCATATCTTTCTACACATTAAATAATTATTCACATTTTTCTCGCTGCTACTTACATACCTTTGAATCTTTTTTATCTTAATCATCATTATTATTAAAGTAAATAAACTTTTCCGGTAAAAATTTATACACCTTCATTAAATATTATTATAATTTCGATGAAATAATTAGGTGATATTTTTATGAGCAGCAAGTTTTAGTGACTAGAAAAAAATTTGCAATATTTGAAGAAAATCAAAGGTTTAGACCAGTTAATAGTTTAAGTTGGCATACTGTCAAGTACCTTAAGCAGCTTAGTGGCAAGAGCATGTGACCAAAAATTGTAAGAACGCGGGTTCGATTCCCACTCTAGACAAGTTGTTTGAAAGTTTCCTTATAACAGCACTCATAACATATATATAAGCAATTAATCATTAAATTTAATCTCTAATTTTAGGTTCACATCCTCGACCTCTCCAAGAACCAATTCACAGCAGTCCCACAGCAACTTGAAAAATTTGAGTACCTCCAATATTTAGATCTATCCGAAAATCAGATCCAAAAACTCAAACCAAACTCATTGAAAGGATTAGTGACACTAGGAATGCTTAATTTGTCCAAAAACAATATCAGCAGTTGGGCTGGTATCAATCCAAAGACATTATTGGAACCGGCTGTGAGTCTACGAGAATTAAGTCTGTCTGGAAATCCACTGACAAGTTTCTCTACAAATGACGAGAATTTGATGATTGTGTCAAAAAGTTTGCAGCTGCTTGACTTGAGTCACTGTAAAATATCGAAAATTATTGGTCAGCAAGTGCTGCAAGGAATGAAGGAACTAAAGCACTTGATTCTGTCTGGAAATCAAATTAGAAGTATTTCTGATATTGAATCAGAAAGCTTGTTGACTCTAGATTTAAGTAATAATCGATTAACAAGCTTGATGCCAACAATGCTAACTGGACTTCCAGCTTTATCGTCAATGAATTTAGCTAGGAACTACAGATTGTCATTGGAAAATAAGAATGGAGAGTTTGTCCATTCAGTATATTTGAGGAAAATCGACTTGTCATTCTGTAACATGGATAGTATTGAGATTGATGGATTTCCAGCACTAACAACTGCAATTTTGAAAGGAAATATGTTGAGGCAACTGACATCAGATAGTTTTGTAAACAACCAAATGCTAGAAACCCTCGATTTGTCACAAAATTCAATCAATTCCGTCGATTCCAATACTTTTAAGCTCATGAAAAGACTCAAAACCTTAAACTTATCATTCAACATGATTCCGAAAATCGACCGCGAGGCCTTCAAAGAAAATGAGCTTCTAGCAAAGCTTGACGTCAGTCGAAACTACCTAAGTCGATTCAACAGAATCACAGCACCATCATTGACACATTTAAATATGACATGGTGCGAAATCATGACAATAGAACATGATGCACTGTCTGGTTTCCAGGAGTTAATTTCTCTTGATTTATCAAACAATTTGATATCAGAACTTCCAGATTTTCTAGCATCAAGCTCACTACAAGTCCTTGACTTATCCATGAACAGGATGGTTACAGTCAGAAACTTCACATTTGCTGGATTTCCGGAAATTCAAACTTTAAAACTAGCAGGAAATCGTTTCACGACACCATTCAAAAGAGAGTTATTCTCAGAAAATCCGTACCTTTCTGAGATATCATTAGGCGACAATCCATGGCAATGCAACTGTAACGACCTTCACAGCTTCTACACGTTCATCACTGATCCACCAGCTAAAATTTGGGATAAACAATCATTAAAGTGTCAAAGTCCTGAGAATGTTGCTGGACGAACTTGGGAAAAAGCTTGCTTCTTCACTTGGTATCCACAATCGACAATGGGAACGTCTGAAAGAGTTTTTACATTCGTTATGGTTTCTGTTATTGGTATGTACTCCCTAGGTTTGTTTATATAGCAAGGCAGGGACCTATCTAAAGAGACGGGTTACCCCCTCGCCTTAATCAGTTCCAACAATGTACCACTTTGTCCTAAAGGTTCTATTATGGAGTTTAGAATTAAAATAGAGTTGGTATGCCAGTAACATTGATGATTTGTGTCCCTAATAGAATCAGTGTCCATCTGGGCATATGATGGTCATAGACATAGATCATTGATAGACAACCGCAGCGAATGAAGGCACTGATTGATATTCCTATCCAAAATTATTTGGATAGGAATTGTCAACTCTTTATGAGAATTTAGTCTTTCTCTATTTCAACTTCTTCTATACTACCCCAATAAATGCCCCCACCAAGGTTCCTATATCTTCACGAATCACTGCTAATTATTTACTCTAATCGCCTTTTTTCTCCTCATTCTCTCTAGCAATTTCATGCTGTATGTGCCTCATAATGTCAGTAAGAAGGGCCATTGAAGGAAGAGCACAAACACTCAGAGAACAAGAACGTGAAAGAAATCTTGAGGAAGGTCGTGATATGTAAATAACATGAACTTTATTTTTCAATACAAACATCAATTTTTCAGCTTTAATGACTCTCTTTAAATTTATTTTTATTTTTTAGTATACGTCAAAATCGAGTAAGAATGCAGCAAGAAGCACAACGAGATGCACCAGACCCAAGAGAAACAAGACCTCCATGTTATTCTGATGCTATTCGAATGCCTCGCCTTGATGCGAGTTTTGCATCATTGAATGAGTTTAGAAGGGGAAAGAATAAAGGAACAAATAAGGATGATGATGAAGAGATTGAAGAAGATGTTCCATTAAGACGGAATCGATGTAGAAGTGAAGAAGTTTTGTCAATGAGAGCAACAGTTAATAATGGACGAGCACCTCCTCGATTACATCCATTTGAAGCAGACATGAGAGATTCTCATAGAGTGACAACGGAACCAGGAAATGGAAGTTATGAGGAAATTCGAAATTTTAATGAACGTAGTGTGACAACTTTAAATGACAGAAGTCCGTATGCTTCCAGAAGACAGACTAGTGCTGCTGTGAATAATCAACAAAGAGGAACTGAAAACCAACAGCCAAGTAACAGCAGCAATATCCAACAATCAGCTCAACAAGCCACAAACGAAGCTCCAGGACCATCAAATCAGCCATTAGAACTAACAGAAAATCATTTTGATGAATCACCAAAACATGACGACACAAACATTGTGGAACGAGAAGGCAGCAATGAGTTTATTACATTTGAGATTCGAAGACAGACAGAGTTCATCATTCCACCAACAAACGTAGACAATAATGACACAGATGGAAGTGGAAGTCGACCTACTAGTTTTTAGATTTATTTTTTTAATTTATTCAAATTTAGTTAAAATTGTTGGAAATGGAAATTGTCGATGTCTGAAATTTGTGGTGTCTGATTTGCTTGATTAAGCTGTTGCCAGACCTCCTGCATCTTTTTAATGTTGGAAATTATAAGGAAATAACCCTCAATCTTGAAGATTGAACGAGCTGATGACAAAATTGAATTGATTTGATTCCTGGCAATGGCTACAGCCGTCAGAAATAATCATTCCGCTATCTATGTACTTCCAGTAGTCTGTAAAAATTGGCATGCACTAAGTGACACCAACGGATTATACTCTAAATTATTATTAAATCCAAGGATATCGACAATTTCCAGTTTAATCGCCTCTGTAACTAGAATTAATTTGGATCTTATTTAGTCACAATAAAGTATATGATACCTTTTAGACACTAGCGCCATCTGTTGATGAATAGATTGATAATCTTGGGATGAAGTTTACAGTTACAGAATTTTGAGTTATTTTCTGAGAATTTGGCTAATTTAAGCATGGAATATGATTATTGGACTATAAATCTGATCAGAAACGACACCAGAAAGTCAATCATAGGTGGAAGTAAAAGTTCATGAGGCTGAGTAGACCCAGAACAAGGCAAAACAGCACCATTGAAAAAATTCTCATTTTCCTAATTTGCAAAGACAAATTTGATCTTTTCTATATCAAATATCTGCTTCGAATTACTGTTATCCTGAAAATCATGAACAAAACTCACTCCAAAAACATTCGAATCCGCAAAAACCTGTATCAATTCAAGCAGTTCCACAAATTTTCAATCTTTCAAAAATCTCCCTCAAAATTCCAAAATTTCTTTCAATCATCAAAAAAATTAATTTTTTAATCTCAGTCGCCTCTGAAATTTGCAAAATCATCATTTCAAATTTTTCTTTCGACCAGTTCAGTCGACAAATTTAAAGTTCTTCCAAATTTATCAAAGTTTTCAAAATTTTCATCATGATTCGCATCGCAGCATCAAGAATGTTAAACACTTCAGTATTCGGACGACGACAATTGTCAACGAGAGGCTTCCAAAATTGGTTATTAACATCCAGTTCTGAAGATCAGAAATCGGAAGAAATTGAATTTCCACAAACAGGACTTTCAAAGCCATCTGAGAGAGCAAGTTCAAGTTTTAAAAGTGGAAGCAGCGGTGGTTCAGTTCAAAGAGGTGGAAGCAGCAGCAGCACAAGTCAATTAGTGAAAGTTGACAATTTCAAGCCTGATTCATTGGACAATCCATATTCAAGGAACATAAAGACAGACAAGAAGGATGAAACGACGAAAATTGTGCATAAATCAATGCCACTTCCGTCAGCAAGCTATGAAAAATCAAAGGCAAATGATAAGTCATCAAAGCAGTCGAAAAACCCATCAAAAGATCACAAGAAAAAGTCAAAAGATGAAAAATCATCCAGCGATGACAAGAAAAAGTCCAACGATCAATTGTGCAGTCATCACACAACGATGGTGCCACCTTCAGACATCCTCGAGCAACTTAAGACTTTTGAGTTAGAGTCTAAATGTACAGCATTTCATTTAAAGAGTTCCGGTCATGACAGATAAACTTGATGTTGAATTATGGATAGTTTGTATGCTTATTGGAATAAAGATTTAGTTTTTGGATGTTTAGAGTAAAAATTTTGTGGAGCTTTCTGAATTTGTTTTGGATTTTCAGGTTGTTTGGCATGAAATTGGATGTAACATTTTAGATTCAGATTGAAAATCCAGAAATTGAAAATTCAATGCTTACTTTGATTTTTTTTAAATTTATAGTCAAACATTCAAAACTTTTCGATTTATTTGCTTTATAAAAATGATCAGAAATTGTCAATGACATTTTCTTGTGGTGAATATTTCAAGTGTCTAGGATAAGCATTCCGCATGCATGCGAATTCCAAAAAATGGTCATGGATATACCGTTTATGTATTATTTACTTCCTAATTTAATATTTTATGACAATACTCTATCTAAAGATTGAGACTCTGAGCGACTTCTTGTGGGAATCGAACCAACATCCTAAAGGTCAGCAGCGTAGCCATTGATAACCAAAATATTCCTCTCAACGTAAATTTTCTTCAATTTTCTAAAGTTTTTGGAGAAAAAAAAATCCAAAACACCCCCTAAATTTATGCATCTATACAAAAAGAAGGTATTACTCTCACCAGGGGCGTATCCAGAAATTTTTCAAGGGAGGGGTTTTGAAATATTTTTGTATGGAAGGGAAAATTTAGGGGGGGTTTTGTGATTTTTTTCTTAAAAAACCCTTGCAAATTGAAAAAATTTCCCAAAAAGGGTAGGGGTTTTAACCCCCAAAACCCCTCCCTGAATACGCCCCTGACTCTCACAGATTCACTTCCACATGGCGAGATACCATAATTTGAAAATGTTAGTCTATTTTTACCTAAGCCGGATGATAATAAAGAGGATGTGGTCTAAAAAAACAGTAAGCATTGTTCTGCATTGACAAAAAAAATTTTTTTGTACCTGAAATGTTTCTGATAAATTGATGAAGTTTCTCTTCCAATTTACGAGTCTTCACATGCAAAATATATTTAACGATTTTTCAAAGTTCAATTTCGCTTTAGATTACATCCAACAGAGTGAAAATTAGTCACACATTAAAAAGTTATACGATAACACACTTGAACGATTATTTCTTCATCATCAGTGTTTGGGTTAGCGTCTGAGTGCAGATTTGTTTCAGATGGTGAGTCATTTAGTGCAAATTTATTCTGAGTATTACAAATAATTTTAAAATAGAAGTGATTTTTTTTTTGTAAAATATAAATGATAACATTTAGTGTGGATTTGAAATATCGTGAATGCTTCATTAATATTCTGTTCATTCGCATATTAGAATGGAATACCGGCTTTTCAATGAACTAAATCACATTCCACTTGGACCACTAATGTTTTTATTTTGAAAAAAAAAAATCATTTTTAGCGTGTTTTGCTAATGTTTTAGATGAAATAGAGGCATTTCTAGACATACAGTCCTAGATTTTCAAATCTTGTCTTCTCTATATTATTGAAAATTTGCGATTTCAATATAAGTAATGAACCTAGAAAGGAGCTTAAGTTTGACAGTTCCAGAAGAAACGATTAGATTAGTTCACATATAGACCCATATACGCCATCAATAAATTTTAATGAAAAAAGTCATTTAAACTAATTCTGTTGCAATCCTTTGTTTAAAATCAAACTTTTAATGAAATTCCGTTTATTTTTTTAGGGCAATACAATTCCATGTACATTTCATCTCAATGGAGATGACTACAGTTGTCACGTTACAGAACAAGTCATTCCCGATGATGATGTCAAGCTTGATGGAAAGCATGTGGATAAACTTAAATACACAGATGTGACCTCAGTTTGGTTCAATAACTGCACAATCACAAAAATTCCTAAAGGACTCACAAAATTGTTTCCAAAGTTAGAAAGTTTAGTCATTCAGAACTCAAAAATTACGGAAGTGACTAAAGCTGATTTGACTGATTATAAAAATTTGAAGAAATTTGAATGTTCGGGACAGGAAATTGAGTTTTTACCTGCTGATTTATTTGATGATTTTGAGAATTTGGAATATGTTGATTTTAGTAGGAATAAGGTGAAGATTGTGGAACCGAAAATTTTTGATGGACTAAACAAGCTAAAATTCGTAAATTTGGAATTTAATACACATTACTTCCAAATGTTCTCAACTGAGTCTGAAAATCTTTTAAACAGAAACTTACAAGAATTTAAAAAGAAGCTCATTATAAAATATCCATCAAGTTTGGCCATGACAAATAAGGAAATAGAAATGAGAGATTTAAATGACAAGCCATTGGAGGAACACGAGCAGCATGAAGCAGACAAAAAGATCTCAGAATCAGTATTAATTGCCAACCTTAAAACCTTTTTTGAGCATGACAAAACCTTCAGAGACTTCTCAATCACAATTGATGATAGATTTTTCCGAGTCCATAAGTCAATCATCGCAGCAAGAAGTCCAACATTGGCTGAAATTTTACGTAACAATCCAGAAGCTGAAAATTTAAATTTAGTCGACATTCCTGTGGATATTTTTGAAAAAATATTAAAATTCATTTACACTGCTGAACTTCCACGGAATGATGGAACCAACTTCCTGCATCTTTTTGCTGCTGCTGGAAAATTAAAAATTGAGGACCTGAAAAATTTTGCAGCATCCAAAATTAAGCATGAAATAACTACAGAAAATGCACTTGACATCATTAAATTAAGCAACAAGTACGAGCATTATGAGCTGAGAAAAAATGTCTTTGATGTCCTTAAGAAAAAATATCCAGAAGTTAAGTTCAAAGATGAATGGGCAAACGATGTTGAGAAACTCAAGGATATTATGGACTTTGTTAGAAAGAAGGAAGAAATGATTCAAAAATTGGGAGCAGAATTTGAAAATTTGATGAGTAAGTAGCGATAAAGCCTGCTTCTGACAACATATAGGGGAGGACATGATATCTACGGTCAACAAAATAACTGAAATTTTAAAAATGTTAAATTTTAATAAAATTAAAATAAAATAAAACTATTAATGAATATATTCATACCGTTTCAAATATTTTCGTTTATAGCTTAGTATTACGTCACTAACACGGCTTACGCGTCATCTCAAACAAACCACATTTAAGGAGCCTATTAAATTTCAAACCCGCTCCAAAATTCAGCTAAAAGATATCAAAATTATTGCTAAATTGAGTTTGAATTGAGTATTCAGTTTATACAAAAAGCTCACTTTGTCAAGAAATATAAAAATTTAGGCTAAAATGAGTACAGCTTCGTATCCCTAAAAATCCAAAATGGCGTCTGCTCCATATTTAGACACCGTTAAAGAACCTACATACCAAATTTCAGCTCATTTGGTCAAATTAGGCACAGACCTTCCATACTGAACATTATAGGTCGATTCCATTAAGCCTGAAGGAGCAAGTCCAAAAAAGTAGTTTCACTAAAATACCAAAAATAATATATTCACACACAATTAAAATTGATGTGAATATGATAGGGAAAGGCAAAAAATATGCAAATAATGCAATGATACTAACCATTGGTAATTTTTCATTTTTAAGCTGAGTTAAAAATGACGGTTTGAATTTTGATTTGTGTTTTCCATGTGGAGTAAGGTTTGTGTCCACAATAAAATGCCAGCATATGAATCGACAAGCATGCGGCCGTGCCAACATGCGAAAATCTGTTTGTTTCACATTTCAATTAGTTTCTCAATTTGAAAATTTTAGAATTTTAAATTCTTTTTTTCTACGTTTCTATTTTTTAATATGTTTTAAGAAAAAAATATGACTTCCGTCAAAACTTGGGCTTAATTTTTAATTTTTCGTGCATGTTCTTTGACGTCGACTTGTTTTGAGCTGCAAAAAAAATAATTTCCAAATATTTTCCGCCAATGTTGATTTTTCTGCATTATTATCTTATTTTTAATAATTTTATTTAATGTCCCTAATTTTTATGATCACTTTTCAACTAGAAACTGACAACTGCTTAATCGTTAGACTGGAAATAATTATCAAATAGTGAAATTTATAGAAAATTCATCAATCTTTTTAAGTTCAATTTTATAGAGGATTAAAGATTAACAAAGATAACCAGACAATTAAGAAAAGTAAATCCTGATATTGAAATCTCTGATTACTCAGTCTGCATCTTTTTAACCTTTAAATTATTGATAATCGATGGAAGACTGGCGTCAATTGCTGATTGAAGATCAGGAAAAAACATTGAGTCTGAAATTCTTGATAATTTTGATGCACTTGAATGCAATCTAGTACATAAGATTCATTATGTATTTCAAAATAATTATGATATTTTTAATAAAGAATTTTCTTTAAATACTTCTATGCCATGGGCGTAGCCAGGAGGGTCTGGACCCTCTACAAAAAAATTTGAGCCGTGCTCTCGCTGCGGTTCAAATTTTTTCGGATGGGGTCCAGACCCTCCTGGGTACGCCCCTGTTCTATGCAATACAATGTAGAATAATTAAATGTCACTAAGAAGTATTATGAGTAAAAGGCAATGCCTCAGTAGTTACGCCTTTTATTAAGTCAGTCTCCAATTTCATCATGACAATTTAAAAAGAAAGTTCGTATTACTTTTTAATTGCTCCTAACTGACTTCAATTTGATTCGTCATTCAGATTCCTTAGCTGATAATTCCACTGAAATATAAAAATCATCTGAAATACCAATGCAAAATCTTTTAATGCCAATGACTCAAAAACAGCAATCAATTTATTAGATAATTTTTTTTATTATTTCTCGATTTATTTTAACTTATCATTTTGATCATTTTTTTATTATAATTTTTCTCATTTTTAAATGTTTCAAATTGACTTATATCGATATGTGTGTAATTGATTTCTTCTTTATATTAAAATTTCTTCTCTCATTTTAATTTATTTTTCTTGATTTACTTTTTTTAAATTAAGATGAAGATATAACATTGTTTATTTTCACTTTACAAGCTAAAAGAAAACATTTTTTTTTCTTTTTCACTCTGACTCTATAAATGAAATAGTTATGTGTGTATGTAATTTAAATTTACAATTTATTCTCTGGTTTGTTTGTTGGATGGAATTGGTCACTTTTTTGCTTTATGGATTTAAAATTTGAGTTAATTTTGGGGGTTTTGAATGCAAAGAAGAAATTTTTGCATTAAATTTCAAAAATAAAAAATTTAAAAAAAACTTCCATTATTTAAATTTTTAACATTGGTTTTGGATATAATCGCAATAATCATTCTAGCTCATTGAAACTTTGGAACTTTTCAATTCAAACACCATTCTAAGTATTTTTAATTTGAACACATTTTGCTTAAGATTGATAATAAATTTTTAACATAAATAAGATTCATCCCAATTTTGACTTGATTTCCCCAAAGAACACATCAAAAATTTCATTTTAATAGCAGAATAATGTTTGATTGAATGATTTTCTAATAATTCAAAACAAATTTTTATGTTTGAAAAAACTGAAAATATATGAAACTTAAAAAAGAATTTAAAAAATTTACATTTTGAAAAAATTTAAAATTTGAAAAAATGTGAGATTTGAAAAATTTTAAAATTTATGAAAATTAAAAATTAAAAAAATTGGAATTTAAAAAAATTTAAACGATGAAAGTATTTAAAACAAAAAAAATATTTGAAATTTAAAAAAAATTACAATTTGAAGAAAAAAGTTTGAAATTAAAAAGAAAATAATTTAAAATAAAAAAAATATTTGAAATTATTATCAGAAAAAACATTTGAAATTTAAGAAAATAAAAATTTGAAGAAAAAAAGTTTGAATTTAAAAAAATTAAATTTGAAAAAAATTAAACATTAAAAGTATTTAAAGACATTTAAAGTTTGAAAAAAGATAAATTTTAAAAATTAAGTGAAATTCGAAAAAAAATTAAAACCTTAAAAAAATTAAAGTTTATAAAACATTTAAAAATTTTCAAAACATAACTTTTTAAAAAAAAAACTGACTTTAACACAAGCTTGCATGACTATTCAGAATTTTTTTGATTCCCGCCACTTATTCTCAATCACGTGAATCTTCGAACAGGTTAAAAGCTATTGGTATACCATGACATTTGCCTCAACAACGATTCATTGTTGAGAAAGATTTGAAATGACATTAAGATGTGATGTCATATTTGGTCAAATAAGTATTTTTGTTCAATTTTTTAAAAACTGGTTTGAAGACTGTCTTAGCTTTTTTGGGTCCTCGTCCTTAAAAATTGACCAATTCCTCCAATTCACACTTCTATTTACTTTTCTAATAGAAACTTTCAAGAAATTTTATATTCATTTACTTTTAAATAATTTTTTATTTAATTTTTCTCTTTCTATTCTTAACAGAAGATGAGACTGCTCACTAGATAGCCACCAAAAACATGCAGCTACCCAGTGAGCAACCTCATCTCCTGCCAATTTATCATTTGATTTAAAATAATGTGTTTTTTGTTGTGATTATTATAAAGAAATCTTGTTTTTCATCAAAATATTCTCCGTCGCATCGAACATCATTCATACACCATCCATTACATACTTTTCTATCGTCTCCACAAATTATCATCATTTTATTTTCCCTAATAAAATTTTATTTCTCGTCATTCATTCAAAAAAAATATTAATAAAAATTCAAAATAAAACAAAAAATAAAGAAAATAGACAAAAGAAAAGAAGCATTCATTAGTTGTTTGGTGTATTAACGTAATCTCCAGCTCGACTTCTACTTCTCGTTACCACAACGGGTGTCTTAGGCTTTGGCGTTTCAGTCAATTTGATTTTAACTCGTCCCGTTTCAGGTGAATAAACAGGCGAGTAACGTGCTGATCGCGGCGATACGGGTGGATAGACTGGACTGTATCTTTTTGGTGGTTCGGGTGAAACATTTAAAGATTCGTGATCGATTGGTGTGTCGGATGCAGGATGGAATACATCATCATCGCTGTCGGGTGACTTTGGTAATCCACCATTTGATGGACTCGCTTGAACAGCCTCAATTGGCTCATGAACGTTTCCATTTCCATTTGGCATATCGTATAGACTCTGTTGAGATTTTTCCTTCTCTTTATGCGGAAGTTCTTGGACTGGCTCATCGACTGTGATCTCTGGTGGTGTTGGCTTGAATGATGTTAATTCTGGTCGATTCTCTTTATTGTCTGGATAGTCAATTAATGGTGAATTTTCTGCGTGCTTGCCATTTCCATTCTTCTCGATTGGTTTGCCTAATAATCCTTGTCTCTTGTCCATGTCTTGTAATTCTGTTGCGCCATTCTTCTCAACATCATATCGTCGATTTGCTTGACGTTTCTCTTGTCGGTTCTTCATTGCGACGAAAATGATCAATGAGATAAGAAGTATACCGATAATTGCTAATAATATGTATGTGCCAGTGTTGTCTTCTGCTGCTGCTTTATTAATTTCTCCTGTTTTCTCGCCAGTCACAGGTACATCGGGTACTCCTTCAACGTCTGGTTCTTTGGGTGGTCCTTCATTTTCAAGCTTGTCTTTTTGACCTTTACCTAGAATTATTGGTGGTTCAGTGTTATCTTCAAATATTCCCAAACTTAAATCATGCTTTTTAGTTGAACTACCTGAAATTATTGATGCATCTGTGGTCTCGTCTTCTTCTGGTTTTTTATCCTCTGGCACTGATTCATCTGGAACGTGTGGTACGATTGGAACCAGTGTTGTTTCTGAAACTTCTTTGTCATCTTCCGTGTCATATTCTTCTTCAACATCTGGTTTGTCTACAGGTGGAAGTTGCTCTTGACTGTCACTATCAGAACTGCTTGAACTTTCTGTTGTTGGCTCTTCAGGTTTACCTTCGGTCGTAGGTTCTTTGTCCAGATTAACAATTGGGAAGAATCCACCACCAGATCCATCACCAGACTCCTCGTCATCTTCGTCAGTTTTTGTTAATTCTTCAGGCTTTTCTTCATGAACATGTTGCACTACAGGCAGAGAATGTGGCTCAGGTGCACCACTTCCCTCTACATCATCATCTTCATGAGCATGCGTTTTTTCGACAGAACTTTCTGGTGCAGCTGTGGTTTCAGCTTTGTTGTCTGACTTGACGACTAAAAAGTCACCTGATAACTCATCTTTATCCTTCTTATCATCATAATCGATATAATCATCATCTTTTTTAGGTTCATCTTTTTGTATTTCTTTATCGAATATATCTTCACCATCATCCTCGACATTATCGTTCATAACATCAATATCATCATACTCATAATCGGCTTTCTTAGCTTCTTTAACTTGATCACCTTCATTATCGTCATGTTGTGGCTCATCACCCAACATGACATCATTATCCTCCATATCATCCCATGTTTTTTTAATGCTCGTGGTCGTTGTCTCTAAGCAAATATCCATTTGTCGTACTTGCAACCATGGCTGTCCCTTAACAATTTGTGGTGATGTACATTTAATAACCATACTTGACCACACATTCTGATATGACATCCAATTGCGTACATGAAGCGTCTCGCATGTACAATTTAATGGATTCTCATGTAAATCAAGTGTACGAAGCTTTTTTAATTTCATAAAATCAACAGGCAGGTATGTGATGTCATTATGCGCAAGATTGAGGTTAACAATATTTTTCGGTAATTTTGACAACTTTCCTGACGTTATGTGATTATGACTTAAATCCAATGTCTCTAAATGTTGAAAATTAAGCTTACGAACTTGCGATAATTTATTGTTTGATAAATTCAATTCTGTTAAATTCACCAGCACCTCCAATTGATTTGATATTTTCGTAAGCTCATTATTCGATAAATCGAGTGATTTAATGGGCATGAATTTTTTACTCGCATGCTTCCTACTGTAACTGGCTATAAGTGATTCTAAATTCTCACATCTGGCACTGAAGTTATCTATGTTACACTCGCAATCCGTTGGACATACGTACGGTGTTGATGGCGTTTGTGTTGATAATGATGTGACTAGTAGCAATATTAATAATGAAAAGATTTCCTTATAACTTAATAATGGCAGCACATTTTGTAGTTTCTTCTTGCTGTTGTTTTGTGACATTTTTATTGATCTATTTTGTTAAGTTTTTTTTTTGTTTCTATTTAAAATTGTATCGAATGCTTGGCTGAATAGAATCTGAAAGTAAAATGAGAAAATCTTATTAGTTCATCTTGAATTGTTTCACTGAATTTAAAATTGATTGAATTTTTTTTTTCATTTCTTATTAAATCGTATTAAAAATTTTACAAGCACAGTTCTCAATTGTATGAATAATGTATGGACTGCTATCTTGATAATGATTAATCTGGATTGGAATTGAAATGTGTTGTGGAAAGTGCATGTTGAGCGTGAAATTTCTGAGTTATGTTGATAAGTTTTGTTCTACTTTTTGCTTTCAAATTAGCTGTATTTGAAGGGGGCTCTTAAAATAAGGTGTAGTTTTACTCAGAGCTTTAGTGACGTAGCAAATCTGGTCCCGGGCATTTTATTGAAAACGACAACAAATTCCAAATACAGGGGTACAAAATTCTCATTAAGACTTGCACCAAATTACTAATTTGACCCCAGTTACCCAATCTGAGCACCTAACATAGAAAATTCAGTCTTAAAATGCATTTAGTTAGAACTTTCACATACAATTCTTTTCGAGGAACCTCCTAGACACAGAAGCACAGCAAGAGTAGGGTGGTATTAGGTCCTTTTTCTCAGAAAATAAATTTTCTGTCAAAAGGTAGACTAGGGCAAGGACTAGGGACTCTACAGCAATTTTTGCTTTTTAATGCACAATTTGGAGTAGATGGTTTCCATAACTCTCTTGAATTCACCTCTGTTCCTCTATGCTACCCTCCCAGGGTCCTATCCAGGGGGGTAATTTGGGTGTTAAAACACCACCCTCGACAAAAAAAATTCTGGTTATGCCCCTGTACCCTTCTACGTCTGGAAAATATTCTGACTACCCTTAGAAATAATGGAAAATGGTATCAGCGGTACGGCCCATCCAGCTGAGGGCATTGTAACTCCAATTGGACCGGAATCTATTGTTCAATCCAACTCAACCCAAATTCTTACAAAATGTTGCAAAATAATTTAAACTTAAACTTCAATCCCATCAATCAAAGGTCAATGACTGCCTTGAAGAATTGTTGAATCCCAAAACATTTCAACATCTCAACAAAATGAAGTCAACACCACTTCCAACAACAATACAGTATGTGAGCAAAATAATGTGTACTTTTTTAAAAAACAGTTTTTTGGACTTGGTGGCTGAAGCTTAATAGATATCCTTTAACCATAAAGGCAAGAAATGCTCTAATTTTGATTCCCTATCCAATGATATACAATGTTGGATATAACTTCCACGCGTACAATAGCTATGTTCATTTTTCAACTTTATGTCTTGCCAAATATATGGAAAAATTCACATTTTTTGACATTTTTAACCGTATTTCAGCAGTGCTTTGTCCGATCAGTATGATACTTTCACAGAATATTCCTCTTATATTGTTGATGAACTGACAAGAATTTTAGATTTTTTGAATGCACTGTTATTAAACTTCCGCACCATTAAGTTGTGCTTCATATAAAAAAGTTTATCACTAAAAATTTAGTTAATTCCAAAGTTTGCTAATAATTCATATAGCATTTCTGAAAGCATTTTAATTACGCTTTCATTTTATATATAACTTATTACTTTAACATCAACGAGTTAAGAGAAAACAATCAAAAAATTCAAGATGACGGAAAATTTTTCATTGAAATATTAGAAATTCATTGATATTTCCGAATATTTACTCAGGAACTGTTGAGGTTTTTCTATATTTGTAATCTTCAAGTTGTTTGCAAGAAATCATACATACATTATATAGTTCTACTGTTAATGTAAACTCAACTTTTTCGGGTGCTAATATCATAAAAATCCAAAATCGAAAAATTTTGTATGAGCAAAAATAAAATTTTTAACTTAGCGCTGTTTAAGGCTTATAGATACTTTTAAATTGTATTTTGTTTATACTTATTGCAAAATAAACTGATTTTGCACAGTATTTTAATGCAGTTCTTGCAAAAACTTTAATTTTATTTTTGCTCATACAAAATTTTTCGATTTTGGATTTTTATGATATTAGCACCCGAAAAAGTTGAGTTTACATTAACAGTAGAACTATATAATGTATGTATGATTTCTTGCAAACAACTTGAAGATTACAAATATAGAAAAACCTCAACAGTTCCTGAGTAAATATTCGGAAATATCAATGAATTTCTAATATTTCAATGAAAAATTTTCCGTCATCTTGAATTTTTTGATTGTTTTCTCTTAACTCGTTGATGTTAAAGTAATAAGTTATATATAAAATGAAAGCGTAATTAAAATGCTTTCAGAAATGCTATATGAATTATTAGCAAACTTTGGAATTAACTAAATTTTTAGTGATAAACTTTTTTATATGAAGCACAACTTAATGGTGCGGAAGTTTAATAACAGTGCATTCAAAAAATCTAAAATTCTTGTCAGTTCATCAACAATATAAGAGGAATATTCTGTGAAAATTTCATACTGATCGGACAAAGCACTGCTGAAATACGGTTAAAAATGTCAAAAAATGTGAATTTTTCCATATATTTGGCAAGACATAAAGTTGAAAAATGAACATAGCTATTGTACGCGTGGAAGTTATATCCAACATTGTATATCATTGGATAGGGAATCAAAATTAGAGCATTTCTTGCCTTTATGGTTAAAGGATATCTTTTAAGCTTCAGCCACCAAGTCCAAAAAACTGTTTTTTTAAAAAAGTACACATTATTTTGCTCACATACTGTAAACTAACCAATAAGTCAATACTTAAATTTATTTCATCTATTAAGCTCATAAATTTATCGACTTTACAATGTGAACATTTTCATTTAATTCAAGAACTCACTGAACCATCCCTTTGAAAATAATAGTTTCTTAACCCTTCCCAAAACATTTGTGCTGCTTATAAGTCTCAACATATTTACATAAAAAGTTTTTAGCGCATTTTTGAAACTTGTTTTAAAAAGGTAGCTTAATAATGCACTTTGTTCGGCTGGCTGGCTGTTTGAGATCTCTTTAACCAGACATCGTAGAGAGCTCTAGTTTTTTGCATTAGCTCAGTGCCATCGAGTTATGTGGGCGATTGTCATTTAAAAATCTCAAAACCAACGCTAAATACTATAATTAATGATTTTTTGTTTTCAATACAATAGAGCCAACTTCAAGTGGGATAATTTCAAATATATTTTGACCGTTAGAAAATTTGAATGCCAAAAAACCGTTATTGAGCCGTCGAATTTATTTAAGTCACAAAATATTCATGATTGACTTAATTAATACGCAGTACTTTGCTAATCCAACACTGATCGCTAACACAAAAATGCGCTGAAGTCCCTCGATCTATAACACGAGGACTTTATTTAAATTTTTTTTATTAGATCTGTTTCAATGACAAAAACAATATAAAAAGAATTCATTGCTTATTGTGACATGAAGCATATGGACATAGACGAAAAAATTTATTGACACGATCGATTTTTGTGTAAAATGTTTATAATGGCATCAAGTTCACGAAATAATTTGGACCATCTGGTAATGAATAATTTGAATTTTAATTGATTGTTTATTCATAGAATTAGAAGCAGATAGGAACATCAGTGATGCATGAAAAAAAAATTAGAGCAAATTGTCATCGTAGCGGTGCTCAATGTACTCAATGTCAAGGCTTTTTTATCGCATAATTTTAATCATCGCTACTTTCTCATTCTCTTCGCATTTTTGCATGTTGTTTCGTTTTTTTTATTATTTCGCTTACTTGCTCTTTCGTAACATAAGTTTGAGTTGAATGCCTGAGAACCACAGTGAAATTGATAATGTGATAACCGGCTAACGTTACTTGTATGGATATGTTTTGTACACAGTTATAAATCCCGTGATTTTATTTAATGCAAACGTGACTTTTTTTGTATGTAGTTTTTTTTAGATGGGATTGGAAGTTGAAGGGGATTTAGGTGGTTGTTGTGGATAAGGCGCATTTTTGAATATGAACTGTGATAATTTTAATCTAAGGAATCGTTCAAAAGATCATTCAGAAGTGACGTCTGGACTCCCTGGACCCCTTGTATCCATATTCCTGGACCCTTTTCTGAGGAAGAACATTAGACTATCATCCTCTATTTAAGAAGAGACATCCAGTCAAAATTTAGAAATTCAACACAATTTCCTTAAAAATCACTCTTTATAAAATAAATCAAACTAATTAAAATAAGAGCGACTATCTCGAAATACCTAAACGAACACAATTTACAATCCTCATTCATGAATTGACTTTTAATTTAAATTTTTTAATTCCTCATATCTTTGTAACATAACACTGATCTTTGCACTTCTTTTTCAAACATGAATTCGGTGAATTGTTGATTTTTATGGTGCTAAATAATCAAAATAACTTTTCATTTCTTTTACGCAACATCCAGACCAGCATTGACCCCTATGTACAAAAAAAACGATTAATTTTCTCTTTCTATTTATTTCCCTATTTTCGCACGCGCATTGCCATTGCCAAAAATGAGAGACGAGCCTTATTTAACAAATTGCAAACTATTCACGCGTCAACAAAACTCGACTGACGATTTAAATTAATGACTTACAATTAGGCGATGAAAGTAATTTGTTAAATCTCATAATCAAGTATCGAAATCGCGGTCAGTGGTGTTTATAAAATTATTTGCTATTGTAACATTTGCACGCAATTATCGGGAACGCGTTGTAAAACATTGTGTATGTAAGCTTACAATGTAAATGTTTATGGCGACAATGAAAATATTTTTTATTGGTAGTTTGGGGTTATATTGACGCGTGTTTAATTAGTTTTGAGAATTTACTGTTGATCTGTTTGAAAATTTTACTATTGAATTAGTTGGCTTAGGCAGGTTTTTTTGGTGATTAGTTTGGGGGAAGGGGTGAATGGAGTCTGCAACTATGTGGTCCAAAACAAGAAAAGGAACAGCTTGAAAATTTTGTGACTGGGAATGAGACGAGTCTAAAAATATTTTTTCAGGGACATCCAGGGGTATAGGCAAGAGGAGTTTAGCAGTGCACAGAAAAAGAAGAGGTAAGTAGGAATTTTTAATTTAGCTTGGTTTTCTACAGCCTCTGTAGTCTAGGGGATAAGGGCTTAAGTTCAAAAATTACCCCATCCCTCCAAAAATGCTGACTTTACTTTCATCATCAAGACATGCGGGGGTGCAGCCTGAAATTTTTTGAAGTGTAGAGGTTCTACCTCTTAATGGGACTGAAATCTAATTTTCATTCAATTTTAATTTTTAGGAGGGGTCCAAAAACAATCTCCAATACAAAGTTCAATCTCGAATGGACCCAGACCTCCTCTGACCCCTTCCAGGCATCATGATGACATCACTTGCGAATTATCCCTAATTCACTCAACAAGAAAGCCTATCAAATCCCACCATTAAAATGCCTGTTACTTTTTATCCAACATCATAAACCAGCTGCACATTTTTCAGCGCAAAGATAAAAAAAATTCATTGAATGAGAAAAAGTTTTTTTTTGTTTATGTGTAATTTTTAATTATGGGAAAACATGTTGTCGGGCTTCCATAACAAGCAACTCAAAAGCGATGAAAGATTCTTTCTCTTCATTTCTCTTTCTGTTGATACACCCAGCCACGATCATGATCATCAAAACAAAGATTTTTTTTGCGTGCTGATTGATTGAAATTGAAAATGATTGAGATAAATAACCAGAAGGCATAAAGCCGAAAAAAAACCGCGAGACGATGCCGATCAAGTGATGATTTAAGTCAACATTGATTTATATTGAATTAAATTCCTGATTTTAATCCGATGTCGAAGATTTATTGATGTTGACATTTAATCATTATAATCAAGTCTATCGACTCATTTTCCATACGTATGCATTAATTTAAATCGCAACGTGTGTGCATGAATCAGACAAGCATGCCATTCATCAATCATAATTTCTCCAATCACATTTCTCTTCCATAATGCATCATTTACCGCAAACTATCGATAAATCATGCATGGGGGTCGTTTGTATGTGACGTCAATACAATTTGGGATTTCCTGACCTCCATTCATGATTTATGTGACGAGTCAGACAGTTCAATACTCCTATCCACTTATATATTAGACGTCATAAATGAATAACCCCCAGAAAAAAATTATGAAAATTATGTGCGATAAATTTTGATCTCCACATAAGGAATTGCAATTTCTCGATCAATTAGTAATGCAATTCTTAAAAATGCTATAAGCAAAATTCATCATTTTTCTTCATCTCACTCTCTCGTCTATTGCCAATTGAGTCATAAAAAGTTTATATTTATTTTTTTTATTTTTTTTTCGCCTCTGTTCGTTAATCAAACAGTCTTCGTTATTGATTATAGATATGTTCGATGTCTCATGCCGCAAGCCACAAATTATACACAATTTTTTATAGATAAATGAAAATTTATTGGTAAATTGTCAAGTCACATTCTGCTGGGTTATTTTTAGGCTTTTTCAAAAGAGGAAATGAAGAACCAAATTTTGCACACAAAATTAATTCACACAATTTTTTCACTTTACGCGTACATGACATGCATAGCTGCACATCGAGGTGAATTATTAATTTTAAATCAACTCCTCCTCTTCAATTCTCAATTGCTGACTTTTCTGTGTGCAATGTTAAACAATGAAGATTCACAGTCAATTAAAAATCAACACGTAAAATCAATTTTTTAATTTTTATTTTTATTTTTCTGTCAAATTTGTTGCTGTTGGGGAGAAATTTTGAGTGAAAAGAGAAAGGACAGGATGTTGACATGACATCAGAATTACGTGATGTGCTTTATGTTTTTGTTTTCTAGGTAGATCGATGTGCTTAGATAGTTTTTTGTGTTTTTGGAGAATTGTGATGACTAGTTTGAATTTTGAGGGGTTCATATAGTTATGCAGCGTCGTTTTGTTCAGTCGACGCTTTAAATTTTCATTCCAAAAAGACGACGCTTTAAATTCACGTTCTAAATAAGTCAACGCTTTAAATTTACATTCTAAATAAGTCAACGCTTTCAATTCACATTCTAAATAAGTCAACGCTTTCAATTCACATTCTAAATAAGTCAACGCTTTCAATTCACATTCTAAATAAGTCGACGCTTTCAATCCACATTTTAAATAAGTCGACGCTTTCAATTCACATTTTAAATAAGTCGACGCTTTAAACTCACATTCTAAAATGTACAATCGCCGCTTTAAGTTCGAATTTCAAAAAGAAAAATAGCTAGTTTACGTTCAAAATTACTCAACAACTTAAAATTTCTATCAGAACTACCCAAAACTCATCACTCATTCAACAATAAAATCATAAAAATTAACGATGATGATCCCTGAGTCAAATCGAGAAAATGTTTCAATTATGACATCGATAATAATAATAATTATACGGAAACGGACATAATAACTTTCCATTCAATGCTCAAGAGAGAGAAAAAACACAATCAATTGAAAAGTAAACAAAAATAAATTCTCGTTGTGTTGGGCTCGCCCACATTCAAAAGTGCTCGCGTGCATGCGTAAATTACTACACAATCAACTCATCTACGCATGTAAACGATATTCCCAGTCATTCATTCATACAATTAAGCAATAATGGGCAGATCATTATGATCGTTCTAATCGCAAACAAGCAGCAAATGATGTAAATAAATAAACACACGTGATCCGAGGCAATTTTTCATGCCTCTGGTTTTCGTTTCATGATCAAGTCTAATTTTAATCAAAATGCTGTCACATTAATTTAACTCGTGTGAAGTTGGCCGGAAAATCCTAGCCGGAATTTCGGCCGACCATTTCGGCCGAAATTTTAATTCTTACATATTCCGATTAACCGGCTTACGTATTTCGGCCGACCAGACTTTTCGGCCGACCAGTATTTTCGGCCGACCAGTATTTTCGGCCGACCAGTATTTTCGGCCGACCAGTATTTTCGGCCGACCACTTTTTTAGCAATGAGATTTGAACTCGGGTCCTTTGAAAACAAAAAAAAAATTGCACGTCTTCTTCCCATTTGAGACACTGCTGCAATATTAAATTATTGTGATATATGACCAAATGATGTATTTGAATAATGGAAGAAATTATTTGTCACGAAAATAAATAGTTTTTAAAAATAGTTTTTGATACAAATTATATACTTCACAAGACAAGTTTTTGTTAAATTTCGGCCGACCAAATTTTTTTCTTCTAAGATTTGATCAATTCAATCTTTGAAAGCAAAAAATAAACTTTACTGCTTAACCCTCTGTTGGTAAATTTAATACTAACATAATTTGTCAAAATACTATACTTTAACTGATACGTTTAATATTGAATTTATTTTTGCAGGTAAAGTTAAATTTTTAATTTTTCTCGCTGTGTTTTTAATACCACAGAAACCATTTTTAATGATATATTGCTATGAAATGCTAATTCTGTGACTAAAGGTTTTTAAAATATTTTTTGGTAAAGTTAGTGGACAACCAATTAGAAACTTCTTCAATAACTAACTTACCCAATTTTAAAGCTAATTCAATTACCTTTCTAATAGTGTATAATCTTTAATAATAAATTGTGACGATAAATATAAACTTTCATTTACTGTGATCAAGTGAACCAAAATGACGGTTGAAAATGAATTGTATGTTTCCGTTTACATTTGTACATATTATTTAATTAGTTAATTAGCTTTAAGTATTTTAAATCAATTCATAATTATAATAAGCATGTAAATAATCTTGTATATAATATATTTAACCTAATAATTAAGAAACTTTACTTTAATATTTTAATTCATGAAATTGATACCAAGGAATAATTCAAATAATTTCATAACTATCGTTATCGTAACGACAATTTACATTTACGAAAAGTTCTTTTTTTCATTTTTTCTGGTCAAAAATTTTTCTTGTCACCACTTTATTTTAAAAATAGTAACAAAAACTTATGGGTCAAGTGAAGATTTTGGTTTTTTTTAAAAAAAAAAGGGGTAGAACTAGCTTGAAAATAATGTATATAATAATGTAATATTTTAAAAACCTTTAGTAACAGAATTAGCATTTCATAGCAATATATCATTAAAAATGGTTTCTGTGGTATTAAAAACACAGCGAGAAAAATTAAAAATTTAACTTTACCTGCAAAAATAAATTCAATATTAAACGTATCAGTTAAAGTATAGTATTTTGACAAATTATGTTAGTATTAAATTTACCAACAGAGGGTTAAGCAGTAAAGTTTATTTTTTGCTTTCAAAGATTGAATTGATCAAATCTTAGAAGAAAAAAATTTGGTCGGCCGAAATTTAACAAAAACTTGTCTTGTGAAGTATATAATTTGTATCAAAAACTATTTTTAAAAACTATTTATTTTCGTGACAAATAATTTCTTCCATTATTCAAATACATCATTTGGTCATATATCACAATAATTTAATATTGCAGCAGTGTCTCAAATGGGAAGAAGACGTGCAATTTTTTTTTTGTTTTCAAAGGACCCGAGTTCAAATCTCATTGCTAAAAAAGTGGTCGGCCGAAAATACTGGTCGGCCGAAAATACTGGTCGGCCGAAAATACTGGTCGGCCGAAAAGTCTGGTCGGCCGAAATACGTAAGCCGGTTAATCGGAATATGTAAGAATTAAAATTTCGGCCGAAATGGTCGGCCGAAATTCCGGCTAGGATTTTCCGGCCAACTTCACACGAGTATTAATTTATGTGTACTTTATGATCAACTGGACGTATCTCTCATTCTCATGTTTTAAAGAGGTTCATTAGGTAATGACGTCAAACATTGAGGATGAAGGTGGAGGGTCTCTACTCTATCAATATTTTATGACAAAACGTATGTTGGGCTCGAAAAATCTAATTTTTTGATGGGCGTCATTAATGAACGATCCCACATTCTCTCAAAACAGCATGAATAAAATTGAAAAACTCGCATAAATTAATGAATGTCGGGAAAAACGATGAAAAATGACTGACAGCGTCCAATTATCATCCATAGTCGTATTAAGTTGATATCAACGTTTCAACCTCCTATCCGGTGCATGAATTTATGAATATTCTTTTAAATTGAACCTCCTCACACGTGCTGCACTTAACTCTTCCTTTTCATTCACCAAAAATACGCAGAGAATAAATAAAGACACAAGTTGTATGTAAACATGCTGTGATATGTCAAAAACAAGTCGCAATATTTTTTAGAAGCTTCAACTCAATTTTGAGTGGAAAATATTTGCATTCTTACTTTCCTTTTTCATCATGCCGCACCGTCGAACTTGAATTTTTTTTTTATTGTTTGCTTTTATGACGGACCACTTATGGATAGTTATTTTCTCAACTTCTTTTTAATTTTTTCCCCGTAAATTGTTCAAGTCATAAAAGATATGAAAATTAATATTTTTTATGCAGTCGTAAATACTCACTTGAGATCGTTCTCTTTTTATTCCTATTGTAAAGTGCACAACACATAACAACCACGGTGGACAAATGATTTATGAGCGGAACAAGTTCATTTTGATTTTGATGGGTCAACAAAAACAGACGTAGTGCATTTAGAATTGTTTTGTTGAGAGAATTGAGAGAAAACTGTTACTAGAATGTTTTAGAGAGAATTATAGAAAGTAGCGTGATGTGGCTTATTTAAATACACCAAAAAATTATTATCATGGGTGACAACAAGTTCAATGCTATGAATGACAGAATGTTAGATAAAAAGTGAATTTTTGTAGTGAAATGGTATAAATTTTGGTTTTTTGTTGATTTATGAGTTTTAAATTAATTTAGATTAATTAGAAATATTTTGAGCAGTGAAATTTTGTAACAATTAGGCACGTAGCCAAGGGGGTTAGGGGACAAATCCCCGTGATGGAAAAATTTCTTCAATTTGTTAGGTTCAATATATTTTTGATGATTAAAAAATCTATTTTCGAAATTGATTTGAGTGAAAAACTTAAAAATTAAAATCAAAACCATTTTTTGAAAGGGTCCAAATCCTCCTTATTAGGAACGTACCCTGAAAATTTTTTTAAGGAGGTCCAAATTAAAGTAGTTTTGTACTTGCTAGTAATTCTAATGAGACATGAATGATTAATTATCAAATCAGACTTAATAAGAAAAATTTAATTACGTATCTTTCAAAAAAAAAGTTTCCAAAAATTTTCGAGGGGATCCCCCTTGGGTACACCCATACTCCTCTGATAAAAAGAAGGTAGTTAAAAAATTGTATATACCAAGTCAAAAACATTTTACAGGAATATTTTTTCCAGTTTTAAATTTAAAAACTACTGCAAATAAATCACCGACAAAAATCACAAGTTCAGACATTTAAATGGCATTTACCTCAGTCTTTAATATTGCACACAGAAACAGCCTCGTAAAATTATTGCAAATAAATATATTTTTTTAAAAGAATCTGCTTACTCACTATCTTTAAACTACAAACTACAAATCAAAACTAGTCGCTCCTTTGTATATTTCATCTTCTTTTATTCATCTTCCTTAACATTTTATGATGAAATAAAAAAAGTATCAACAACGATGAGCATGATTAATACAGCCTAGACGTTATTTAAATAAGTTTTTGCCATTTTAGCTCTTGACAGATTTTTATTCTAGTTTGTTATACATTTATTGAGAAATTGACGCGTTTAATTGAGTCAGAGGTATTACAGTCTAAACGAATTTTTTTATAATGTAATACCCTGTATAATACACACAGCTGAAATGTATTATAGAAGTGAGATAATGAATATAAAAATCCCACGTTGTCTTTTGTTTTTAATGACGTATGAACCGGAATTTCCTTTGAATCATAAAATGTGCCTGAACGTAGATTAAAATGGGTCAATATTTTCCGTTTCTGAAAAAATAAAAGCCTGCATCCTTCTAGAAGTATTATTTAATAGAAAACCCATGCATGTGCTACATGATTCATTTCAAGTAAATATTTTTCAAATAATCAGAATTTTTTAAGGCTACGACTTTTCAATAAATTTTCTATCAGTCACTGAAAAAAATCCGGGATGCAAAATCACTTTCCATGCAAATTTAAATTCCGAACACAATTTCTTATCTGCTAATCTAAAAAAAATCCGTAATAATTTTGACGTAAAATGTAACGCGATGAGATCATTTTTAGCATGAGAAAACAGTCAATGAATTATATAAAGCAATTAACATCTGATGTATAACAAAAATTCATGTTACCTTGAAGTCATTTCATGCGGAAAAGTGTAAGACAAGTGGAAAAACATCAGAAAAGCCGACAAGATTCTTTCTTGGATGGAAAATTATTTTAGAAAATATTAAAAAATTTATGACTGGAATTCAGTGGTGGGCAAACTTTTGGATCTAGAGCTAGTGATTTTGTTAGATTTTTGATGATTTTGTGATACTTTAGTGGAGTAAAGAAGCTGTCTCGAGCTGCATCATTCGTCTAAAAATTTGTCGGTTTTTGTGCAGATCATACAGCAGTGGCGTAACGAGGGTGAGGAAAGTGGAGCATTTACCCGGAAAGCCACATATTAGGGGGCGTAAAATTCAATTAATTTTAAACCAAAGGTGGATTTTTTAGATATTAGACATTTTAGATATTTTTCCAGGGCACCATAGACCTTTATTACGCCCTTGTCGGTCTGAAGTCAACTGACCCTAGCAAAAATAAAATAGTATACATAACCAGGCGACGCTGACATAGATGAAAGAACTAGATTTAAGTTTTTTGACGGAACTACTTACTTACATAGACATTTCTCTGGTCATAAGGGATCAGACAATGCCTAAGCTTGATACCGTTTAGACAAAAAAATTTGGCAAGATGCTTGCCACTATGCTCATAATTTGTCTACCCCAAGAAAATAGCCAGATAACAACACTGCTATCTAGATTGAAAACACAACTGTACCGCAACACACAAAATTTAAGCACAACTGCCTCATATGAACAAAATCCAGAATATTTCATCCATCAAAGCATTTCAAGTACCAGAAAACACTTGGAAGCAAACTAGACATTAAATACAAAAAATAATCTTCATCTTTACATTTCATCATTATTCTTCTGTCTAAAAACGGTACCTTAGCTAATTGCTAAAGTTATAAACATCAAAACTCGATGCATAAACTTCATTTATGTTATTTCTCCTTTCCATATATACATCCATTTTTACAACATCACATTAAGTGAATAATTCTAACAAATTCACATATCTATATGAAGTTTTTACACTTATTTCTCTCATTCTCGTTCCTCTTCTTATTTTCTTTTCATTTCGCATGCAAGTTATAAATTTTTTTTTTCTTTTCTTTCTAAACATAGACATGGATGGAATAAACAGAGAAAAACATGTGAATGTGAAGGAAGAGAGAAATTAAAAAGTATGTTGAATTGCAATAACATTTTATGGAAACATGAATTACATTGCAATTCTTTTTTACTTTCAGATAATATGGGTATATTAATAAAAAATAATAAAAAAATGAGAATATGGAGAAAATTTCTACTATTTTGTATCGACATTCGCATTTGACAGATGAATCGGGAATATTTTTATTATCATAAATGTTTAAAATTGTTCAACTAATGTCTTTCTTTTGTGTTGTTAGTTGCCTTCATGCTGTAGAGGTTTTAATGGGCCGGTATTGCCATTTATTAAAGTTAACAAGATTTTTTTTTATGATTTTTATTGTTCTCGTTCTCGGAAGGGTTAAAAAATAAATAATTGCAGCAATATTTTGCTTAGTTTATTGTCTAAATTTGAAATTCCTAACATAGAGCCTCCAAAAAAAATCACAAACTCATCTGACTGACAGGTGAAAGATGCACGTCCACCAAAGTAAAAAGCACTGTTTTTTACCCTTTAGCAATCAAACTGCCACTTCATTCATATGCTACTGCCTTCTGTACGTATCACCATATTTTCGTGTCATTTTGACACATTTCAAAACGACTGACATGAATTCTTCAGCCATTCAATGTCTCTTGTTATCATTCGTTGCATTTATTTGTGATAAGTTATCATCGGACATATGCTGTATATTGTGTATTTGGTATACGAATGATGCAGACATGTCTTGCTTGTTTGATGACAAATTGAATTGATTTTTGATTGGGTTTTTATGTTTGGTCAGCTTTCTGTTTAAGAATTGAGAAGTTTTGGATGGGCATCATGCACTTTTTAATTGGATACTAGCTCATATTATTCATTCTTCAGATTAAATCTTCTTAAAGCTAAAAAATTTGTATTCTGAAGTAAAACAAGTTGATTCAATGGGAATTGAACTCACGACTTCAATTGGGAGATGCCTGCCACTGAGCTACCGAGACACTTGCCAAACTATGGCTATCAGTCATACACATACATTAATTAGGAGGATCAGAAAGGCACAAAGTCCCCTTTAAAAGAGCACATGGCTCTGGGAACAAAAAACCCATTCTACATCACTGCTATAAGCCCCATATCCTCAAGATAACCTCTATACCCATATCTACAATCCACTTCAACTAATAAAAATTCAATAATTTCCTATCGACTACCTTATTCAACCCCAGAACCTCTACAACCGTATCAACAACATAGTAAACATTGTTTATCTATCCATAAAAGAGAATTTCACCCGTGTGTATCGTTAGTTATCCATTCATGCACACATTCGTCAAATAGATGAATAAATTTCAATAAATTTCAATTGACGACGAGAAAGGAGCATTTTTTAATGTCAATAAGATAATTTATACATTCTCAGTGCTCTCTCCTCACATTCTTATCATTAAATGACTTGATTTGAATGTCTCTGGGTGGTAAATTGTTGTCTGTGTGAGACACTCAAGAATTTCCATCCTCAATTGCGGAAAATAAATCGATTAAATTAAATGCACACTGAGACTCAATTGCTAGAATTCATTAAAAATCAAATGTATGCAACGCACATTTAATTACATGCATATGCACATTATTAAATGATCCGGAACAATTGTGTTTGATGCTATTAATAAATAAAAATGTCGAAAGATCAACAAACTGTTTCGACAATATTAATTTTATCGTCATACGCCTATGCCTCTCATAAGTATGCGGTAGAATCGATTTCGAGCAATTAATGACTTTTTATGACACACCGGTCCATTAGACCCATATACATATATTTTTATGTCCGATAAAATTTATTTCATATGTTTTACAAACATAGACAAGGGTCCGTTCACAAACGACGTCTCTATTATAATTGAGGGGAAATTCTGAATTTTTGTGACAAAGTAGGATTTTTGAAATATGAATTTTAATGAACGTCATTCACGTACAGCCCCCAAACGGAACTGCAATAAAAAAAGTATCCAAATCCAATAACGCGACAGAAATTTATGAGGAAAGATTATTGTGACTTATGTGAACACTTATGCTCATGAATTAATCCATTCTCATGCACATTTCGCCTATAACGGTTCGTTGAGTGTTTTTTAAAACTTGGATACAAAATAAAAAACCACAAAGAAAATTTCTTTTTGCACTTCCTTCCATCACTTTTATGGCTATATTGTGGAAACATAAAAAAGTCAGAAAATAATCATATACGTGTAGGTGTTGTTACGTTTATGGAAGAAAATCCAGTTTATGAATTAACATAAAATCCATTAATTGTCTGCTTCTTTATGTTTAAAAAAATAAAAATAAGAAAATGTGAAAAGAGAGCATTTCCTTTTACTTTTACAGTAAGCATAGGGATGGGTACTTTTGGGGTATGCAAGGAGTTAGTCAGTATAAGTAAGTTTAAGGATTTAGGACCTTTGTAGGTTAAGGTAGCCTTATAGCTGATGTATATCTCTATATTTTATTAACGCAAGTTGGATAAAATGGGAATTGAACTCGAGTTTGGAAAGGATAGGACCTCATTTCAGCTATCTAAGTCTGATAGACGCCTATCGCATTAAGATATGTTCCCCCAATAACCAAAACCATTAAAAGTGAACTAACTTTTTAACGGTTTTGTTACCAGTGGCATAACAAGAGGGGTCAACCGGGGTCCTGGCCTGGCAAGATAAAAAAAATACCAACCAAACTCAATCAGTCACCATCCCTTGCCAGCAATTAAATCCGAAGAAAAACTCCGCTAAATTCTCAAGTATTCAAGTACAATTCATACATGTCACTCGCAAATTGACTGTAGATGAATCTTACTCACTGAAACTATGAATGAACGAGATGTATTAATAGATTTTGTAGAGCACAGTGAGAGATAAAAATAGGTAAATTAAAAATGATTGTTGATTTGCAGTTGGGAAGTCGCAAATCATGTCGAATGTTAATTTTAAGGTACGACTCGTGACGATTAAAAATTCTTTGAAATATATTGACGTCAAATGCGTTACAATTTTTGTTTTGATCGTGAATTTGCATTTTTAATGACTCTTATGTGTCATGGAGGTTATTTTGGTGGAATTGAGTGATTTAATTAATATTAAGTTGTTCGACTTTTGAAGGAGCTTGCGTATGTTAGAAATAATAGTTGAGAATCTGATTTTTTCAATCGGAAATGAGCTAAATTCTATTAAATTTCTAGGAATATGAATTTCCATAATTTCATAGAAATAAAAACCACAAATCTTCATCAATTATCAGCAAAATCTATCAAGCCTTATAAATCTTATGCATTATTACCCAAGAATAAAAAGCTTAACGACATAAACTCCTCTTTAAATTAACAAAAAGATACAAAACAATAATTTCAGTCAAAATCAAAAATTGAGCATTAAGAAGCGGACACAACAGAAAGAGAATCACACAATAATTACATGTGTATCTCATCATCATATTAATTAAGCAAACAAATCATCATGCAGCAATTGTGTTCTTAAGTATCGATGTCATAATATGGCAAAAAAATATTCAATTTTTACTTATGATACTCAAATTTACGTGATTCGGTCAAAGACTCGCGAAAATAAAATTCATTTCGGATGTTGTGTATGAATTGAAGTCGGATCTTGTGTGTGTTGAGAAATTTTTTTATAGGTCGATGCAGGGGTTTGGTATTGTACTTATTTAATTTAAATTTTGCTGAATTCAGCTGAACTAAATTGTTATGAATTCAGCTAAGCTGAACTGTTCTGAATTCAGTTAGGCTGACCTGTGCTAGAGTCAGCTGAATTGAATTGTGCTGAATTAAGCTAAGCTGAACATTAATGAATTCAGCTATACTGAATTGCGCTGAATTCAATTCTGAATTGAGAGAACTGAATTGAATTCTTTTGAATTCAGTTAAGCTTCATTGTTCTGAACTCAGCTAAGCTGAACATTATTGAATTCAGCTAAGCTGAAATTTGCTGGATTCAATTTAATTGAACTTTGCTGAATTCAGCTAATCTAAACTGTGCTAAATTCAACTGAGCTGAATTGTTCTGAATTAAGCAAACCTAAATTTAGCTGAATTCGGCAGAATTGAACCTCGCAGAACTAATTTAAAGACAGATACCCAACCCATGCCGCACTCACACAAAAATCCTCATCATTTGAATATTATCCACACACTAAAAGCATTCACATTAAGCACACCGAGAGAATGAACCATAAAATACTTAAAAGTACATTTTCTGTATGAAATCTCTTCTACTTATTCAATTTTCAAAGTTATTCGAGACTATATTTAAATATAAGCTACAGATAACTGATTTACCTTGCCATTGAATTTACAATTGAAGTAGAAAGTACTTAAGATACATTATTAATAACATTGTTGCAGTATTTATTCCGAGAAAAATGATTCAATCAACTATGATATTTATAAGCTAATGTTTGTATAAGTTTGCTTATAAAAATAACGATTTAATTGATTGATATGGATTTTAATTGAAATACAAAATATAAATAAGTACGAAAGAAGTAAGTCTTTATCAAAACATAACAAAAATTATCAGCATTTGCATTTGTATTTCAAGAATTTAAGCTCCACGTCAAAAAAATATAATTGAATATTATGAAATAAATACTCAGAAATTATTTAGTCTCACGTATGCAAAAAAAATCGTATATAATTGTGCAGTTCAACAGGTCAGATTTGATTTTACTATAATTGACAACGTGACGTGCAAGTGTTCTAGCGTATTTTTGCATTGATAATTGATGTGTTTTGGTTTTTGTGGAAGTAGAATTTAAATGGTTTCTGGTTTTGATGGAGTTTTTTAGGTTTGGGTTTGAGAATTGAAGACTAAACTCTAAAAACCAGTTTTAAGCGAATTGTGGTAGACAGCAGAAGTAGCTCAGAGGGTTGATGTGTCGGTCTTTTGAGTTAGCAACTCAGCTTTGATTCCTAGGGTATCCCTGGCATTAAAGCCTATAGTAACCCCTAGGGTAACCCAAGGATATGGTCTACGATAACCAAATTAATTAAATTTTCTCCAATTTAACATCCAAAGGACACCCAATAGAACCCCTAACCCATGTCCTCTAATCTTCAACTATAATTTATTCACCTCTAAATGATAATAAAGTATGAACACAAGTGTAATTTGCAAACATCAACACTTTATAGAGGGATTAATAGCACCAATGTTATAATTTACTCGTCTTCTTTTTCTTTCCATTATTTTTCATTTGAATTCTTACTTAAAAATTCGCCGTGAGGTACGTCTATTAAATAATCATTAGACATGAAAAAGTCATCAATTCTGTTTTTATCTGCTGAATGTGATAATAATTCATGCAACATTCATCATCATTAAGACATAGAATTTTCTTGCAAGTAATAAGACTGCTTCACTACTGTCAATAAACTTATTTTAATTAATGTAAAACTGCTCAACATAATCATTAACGCGAGGCTCTTGTAATAATTCTTAATGTCCAACATAACTGATTCGTGTACACGATCATAAAGAATTATTTTTATTGTTCTACATTTTAGGATTTATTGGTCGTCGACAGCAGAAATCTCTTTGGAAATGCTATTAATTAAATAATCGTTTGTTTGCTCCCGCAAATTATTCTTCATGTTTTTCCGTAATTTGCAAAATAAACAGTTTCATCTAAATTCCACTAAATCCGCTTTTCAGTTAACAGAGAGGAAAAAATATTGAAAAAGTAAATAGAATTTAATTTACACACATAAATAGTGAATCAGCATGTTAATGTGTGAAATACGCTTTGAAGGCTGATTGTATGACGTCAAATATGAATTTGGATTTACCCAATTTTACTTGAATTTTAATCTTTAAAATTTGTTGAATTAAAAATTTAATTACTCGAGAAAAATCACCTCTTTTGTCGGATTTATTTTTAAAAAATGATATGGGAAAATAATAAAATTCAATGGATATGAGTGCTGAGTTGCATGGGATGATGTAATAAAATCATGAGTTGTGGAGGTTTTTGTGTTTGTGGAGCTTGGTGACGCATTTATGAGGTAATATAATAATGTCAAATGAATGAGTAAGGAGTCGTTAGTAAGTGACGTGAATCAAAAAATGGGACTTTTTAAAGAACATTTCACTGTCTGTTGGACAATTTTTAACCGAAAATTTCTTTGTTTGACAGTTCCTTAAATGTTGGACATCATTTGTTAAAAATAGTATCGTAGCAAGGGTTTTTGTCGCTTGGAGCTGGTCTTGGAAAAAGTCGAGAACACGAAACGCCTCCCTTGTTACGCCACTGATTAACAATCTCGAAGTAAAAAGTGAACATTTATAATTTATTGACGATTGTTATGGACCATGACGTATACTAAAGTGTTTTTCTGAAGATCTTTTTCTGCACATATATTAAAATTTGATTAAATGGAATATTTATAAGTCATACGTATTTAGGAAGCTTTCTTGGTACGGGGATCGAGACGACAATTTTTTAGACATTTTGTAGGGTAAGGTACTCCTAGGGTAGGTAATGGTGTCCCTGGTAGCTCTAGAAACTGGCACCAGTCGTGTGTTTTTGGATTATGTTATAAAGGTTTGTTAATTCTTGTGAATGCATCCCTAGTTGAGATCATCAGATTTCACTCTGATCATCATGTATTATTATATTATTAATAATAGTCAAGACTATTCAAAAATAACTCACACAAATCTAACAGTCTGAACAGAATACACCCACAATATGCAAACTACAAATTAGCAGCAAATTACTATGCCGGCCGGCAGTCTAATCCATACTCAACCATGACCATAATATAAAACAAAGACCTTCGTGGTATTAATCCTCATAAACAACAGACAAAAATCCAATGAACTCAGTTTGATTCCACAAAAAGTCAATATTTACACTAAGGTTAACTTCTGATTCATAAAATAAATTTAAATGATTTCTTTCGAAACTATAAAAAATCAATCGTCATATGCATGCACAAGATAACCTTAAAAAGTTTTGTAGATAAGTCGATCCGACAAAATGTCAGCTTGTGTTTCTCAGTAACTGAAACTCAAACATCCAAATTTGAAATGTAAAATTCACACCTCAAAAAAATTGTTCTCAAAATAAATTTTAAGAAAGAGATTATTTAAGCCTCTCAGCGGAGATTTATTTTGCTGCATTATTTAAGAGTGAAAAAAAGTGAAGGAAAAGAAATTTTTTTTAACGAAACACCTACAATAAATTCATAGTTGTATGTCATATAAACATTTCAGAATGAAACTAATTCATTCCTACGCTAAAGCCACAATCATGAAAGTAAAGCAAGCAGAAAATAAGAAATGAGTCAAAATAAAACAAAATTACGGGTTTTTTTTTGCTTCAATTGCAAACTACGTTTGTAGTTCATTAAACTAGCTTGACGGAGGCTGTTCCAATTTTGGATAAACTGAAAGGAATTCCAGACAATAAGCAGACATAATGTAGTGCGCTATTCGAAAAGCGAAATAAATAATAATAATAAAAACATTTCTCATAAATCGCAGACAGGAGGAACTTCATTAATAATTAATTTTTCTCTTCATTGCGCTCTCTTCAGCATACACGATGATTTATTGATTCTACAAATTAGTTCTGAGATATTTCAATGTCAACTGCCAGCTTCTGTTGCTTTGATTCAACATTTTTTTCTTCACTATCCGAGAATTGAATTTGAGAGAATAAATGATGATAAAAAATAAGAATTGTGGCCAAGGAATGGGGAATGTGAAAAATAAAAAAATAAATAGGTACTTAAAAAATTGTAAAAATTATAAAATAAAAAAGTTATTTCCTAGTTGAATTGTTTTTCTTGAAACTTAAATTTTAAAAATTGATTTTAAAATTAAAAATAAAAAATTAAGAAAAATTTCAAAACAATTAGATTTTTGAAAAATAAAAAAATTTAAAATAAATTTTTAAAATTAAAAAGTAAATTTTTAAAAATTAAAAATAAAATTTTAAAAAATAAATTTTTAAGAATTTAAAACTAAATTTAAAAGCTAAAAATTAAAAGTTAAAAATTAAATTTTTAAAAACTAAAAATTAAATTTTTAAAAACTAAAAATTAAATTTTTAAGAATTGAAAACTAAGTCTCTAAAAATTAAAAACTCAAGTTTTAAAAGTTAAATATTAAACTTTTAAAAATTAAAAAATAATTTTTTAAAAATTCTGAATTTACTTTAAATTGTACAGTTTAAAACAAATTAAACCTAAAATTGAAAAAATTTAGTTTTTTAATAATACTAATTTTACACAAAAAGAAAAACTAATAAAAATAAAAACGAATTAAATTTAACAAAATTTAGTTAAAAGTTGGAAGTATTTTTTAAAGAGTTTAAAAAACAGAAAATTTATAAAAATCTAATAGATTCAATGGCTTGCAAAATTTTTATTTTTTATAATTTTTTTTTTAGATTTTTATTTCTTATAATTTTATTCAACTAGTTTTCAGTATTTTCAATTTATTCACAATTTCAATCTACACCAATAACATCTCACGTAATTTTCATGTCACATAATCACTTAGATACCCGCAAATTAATTCTAATAACATTTTTTTCTTCAATTTTCTCGACTATGTGTAAATAATTGATTTTATCATCATTATTTCTCTCGAATTGGATATTAAAATCAACTCTCACACAAGCTCACGCTATTTCAAAATTAATGGAAGAAGCATTAAATTGATTGCTTCACTTACACGTGATATTTACTATTCTGCTCGCTTGCACTAAGCAAGATTATGAGAGTTTAAACAATTTATAAACACTGAATCTGTGTTGCCGTTATTTTTTTGCAGATAAAAGAGAGAATTTTTTTTTTGCATAGTAGAATTTTTACCGAGTGTGAGGATCGTTCGTATATTGTCGGAATATTTTTTGGATGAAGAGAATGAAATTTGCATTTATTAATAAATTTTGAAGTTTATTGATGTAATTTCTGATCATTTTTGAAGGTTATTGCGCTTGGATGTGATTTTGAGGGAGAAAGTGTCAATGAACTTTGGTGATATTTGGAGATGATTGATGAACTTATGGAAAATGTGGCTAGTAGTAGAATTTATTTTACCAACAACTGAATTTTAAGGCCTCAAAAATATTGGTTATTAAAAATTGAAGTTAAAGATTATTTTAATTGAAAAAGCGTACGTTGATGAGGAGCTGCTGTAGAATTTGGTATGAAATATTAGGTTGAGCATAGATTTGGCAAGAAGACGGCCCAAAGCAACGTTCTAAAAACATTTCTACAATGTGGAACCGACATACTTGTAAGTTCTTTCCAAAACGGCTTCAACATATTGCTGGAATCATGTCAGCACCCATTTTATGTGCAATATTTGTTACTCGACTAGAATTGCTCTTGACGTGCTTGGAGCCTCAGCTCAGATGTGCTTTCTAAGCCAGACACAAAAGCCAACCAACCCGTCAATAAATATTTTTTTTATTTTACAGATCAAACAAACCATTCATTCACACTCATTACCGCCATTTTTCAAGCACAAATTATTTTCTTATCAATGGAAAAAAAACCTTATCATTTTCAACATGCAGTCACACTCAATCTATCTAGCTAATCATAGCATTTACTCGTGTACTAACCCAATTTGCTGACTTGCCAATTTTTTTTCTCAGCTAAAAGAATGAATTTTTATTTAAAATCTTATCGCAAATCTAAATTTTTTTCACACTTTAAAATAACGGAAGTACAAACGCCTCGTCGCTACTTCTAAGCAATGAATTTAAGTTAAACAAATCGACAGCCGTTTGTACTTTTACTTTTAATACGATCAACTCACGGAAAAGACAAGCTAAAATTGTTTTTATAGATTATTTATGTATGTATATACATAAAAAAAAGTTTTGAGGCATAAAAACATCTGCGCAAAAATCTAATAGTAAACATTATTTCGAAAAAAATGAAGGCTGCAACTCTTCGAGAGAATCATCATTTACTTCTTTCGCAATTTTCCTCGTGTGACTCTGACATTGAAATAGTATGAAGACATGAAAATTATTTTCATTTCACTTTCTCGTGCCAAAAGAATCTTTTTCTCGTTTGATGATCGGCTCTTTAGAGACATTTATACCGTTGCCATATTTTTTTTTTATATTATATATATTTATTTTCACTCTATTCGATTGTCAGGGTCACAAAACAAAATATAAAATGAAAATTTCCTCATGATATTGTCAGCTGACTTTTTCTTTTATTTTGAGGCGCTCACAATGAAAAGCTGTTGTAGATTAAGTGAAATGAAATGACTTTTTTTTTGTTTGCCGGTGTCTCTTGAATTTTTTGTTCGTGATGCAGCTTTTCTTGAGGGGGTTTGGGGTGAGTGACTGGGGTTGTTGAGGTACTGATGAAAATTCATGTCTTTTCTTTTCTGTTTTTACAAGAAACATGAAATTTTTAGATTGTGGCTAATTTTTAGATATTTTAACTAGTTTTAAACATTTTTAGCATGTTGAGCAGACATCATCATGAAATCTACATGGATTATACTAGGAATTCATGTAGCTTTTAAATGAAGCTTTGTGATGCTCTGATTTGTGACCACTTTTCAGAAATTTTAAGGTTTTACAGTAGATCGAATGTAAACTGACAAAAAATATCGTGTATGACATGATATTGGATATTAGCATATGAAAGCTAACGATGGAGTCAGTTATAGGCTAATTTTAGTTAATCAGGCATCAAAAATCAATATAATTTGAAACTAATTCTTGTTCAGATCCCTCTGACAGACCCAAGCGGCACAACATAGTCATTAGGACACCGCTACGTCGACGTCATAATGAAAACACGTCAAAAAGACATGGGGGTGCTCTGATAGCGTCTTGACGGTGGTTTTCGTCCCCTTTAATGGCAAATGGTGCTGCTCAGGAGAGTATCTTTAAAAAGTTTACCACAACAATTGCCTAGTTGCAAGAAGAATCATAAACAACAGCAAATTTCCTAGCTTATGTCACAAGGGTCTCAACAGATATCAACCCTGTATTAAAAGATCAAAGATGAAAAGTTTATTAAAAAGCAGATTTCTCAAACCATAATTCACGATAATCAACGTGACAAATCCTCAATAAAAAACTTTAATTCATGAAAATTATGCAACCTTAGCTGTCCTCATTTTCCAATTCTTTACATAAAGCTTATAAATTTATTTTAATTATATTATAAAAGATTGCAATAAATTTCCATGTAAATTAATAATGACAACTCTCCAGACAAGATTTGAATTTCAAATTGTCGTAAAAAAATTTTTTATGCAGATATTAAATGCTCAAAACGTGCATCTGTTTTACACTTTTAAAAGTTTTGAGCTTTGCATGCAATCTGTGATTGGAGTTCAAGGTGAGAAAGATGTCTTTCTGGAATTGATTTTGGAATATTTTTAAATTTTGTTGAATTTATGTGAAAATATGGAATTTTTTTAAGATGTTGTTTTTGAACACCTGGGTCAATATGGAAGATGTTTGCAGGAAAATGTCGTCAGAATCTGACTGGATTGAAGCCAGAAACTTTTGAAAATAAATTATTAAAATTCCAAAAAGAGAAATTCAAGCAAAATTAATCCCAGACATGAACTGTCAAAATTTGCAAAAAAATCCATTTTTCTCCTCAAAAGCGCACCTTAAAATCCTTCAAATCCATTTCCATAAATTAGCAATTCATCATAATCAATCTCAATAAAATGTGACTTTTATTAAGCATGCATAATTGGTATTCATGCCCTGATCTCATTCATTCCTTTATCCCCCGAACAAAATAAAAATTTCAAACTTTAATTCAGCAATGCGTTGGAAGTCGAGAGAAAAAGAATTACACAATAAATTTCCCAGTCTTGTCTTGTCAGCGTCCATAGAAAAATGCACAAAGATTTCACAATTCGATAATCCATTAAGTCTCAGTTTAAAGAAATTGAAGAAAAATTCTATTTTTGTGGCAGTCATTGAGATGTTTCAATTCAATTGATGATGATTTATGGTACGTGAAGCAAATGAGAAAGAAAAAATCCGCAACTTTTTTTTTACATGATGACAATAATATGTAGATGTGGAAGTAAGTAAATGAAAAGGAGATTCAGCTTTTTCTTATTTTTTCCACAGTCTTTTTTTTCTACTTCATTTATTGGCAAGTGAACGAAAATTGCATGAACGAAGATGAAGAACGGCAGTCAGATAAAGGTGAGCAGTTCGTTGAGCCCAGATCTATGCTTAATATAACATTAACTAGCCGGTAATTTAGCAGAAAAAATCTTCATATTCAAATTAAATTTACATTAATAAAATGAAACCTAATAAAGCTTAAAAACAGTCATTAGATGCCGTTATCAAGGTTCGAGCCTCCTTAATAATCATCATGCACATTGTTGCTAATCATATCAACTGAGTTGCATCACAACAATCATTCACTTTGCATTTTTTGAGCTAGGGAATTGTGTAGCGGGGATTTTATAAGGAATGAGTCGAGTAGGAAACTCAGTTTGGCTTGGGATGGTCTAACTTCATTCCTTTGGATTGTCTAGTTCGACTTGTAGGTCGTAGGTTCGATTCCTATTGAATCTGGCATTTTTAATTTCAGTTTTAGGGACCGTTCACAAATGATGTCTTCTCCACAAGATTTTCGAACAGCTTCAGAACACCCTCATCCCCTGCCTTATAGCAGCCATAAGTAAATGATCCCCCATCTATCCCAACTCCAGACAATAAATCTCATTATTCCCAAGATTCTAGTTTTAATTTAATTTCCACCTCATCTTATTTGTCTCGATTACTATAACTTTAGTGCATAATCGTTATTCATCATCATCATTTATAGCATATGGGACACGTTTGTAGAAATGCATCCAATCACATACACACGCCGGGAGATATAAAAAACTAGAAACTTTTTGCATAAGAAGAAAAAAATCGTTGACCGTTTTTGCATGAGCTAATGATGAAATCAATTATCGTTCTGCTTTCAAATTTGCCTGGTCACAAAGTTATTGTATGCATGTATGCGGACCACGCTCACTTCATCCGAAAAATAGCAAAAAAAAATTTGGATCAACAAATTTCATACAAGTTGATGTTATTAAAGGAGATAATTTCCATTAGTTATGCTTTGTCGTGATAAAAAGAGAAATAAATTACTCTTGTAGCTGTAAGGCAGTGAATGGCGTACCGGCTTCTTCTTCTCCGCCTTCACTTGCAGGGTCATTCACTTATGACGTCCAATTTTTAGTGATGGGGGAAGCAATTTATGTAAATTGTTATAGACAGGTCTAAAAAGTCTCATATTTGATGGACGTCATTTGAGAACAATACCCACCTTCTGCACATAATATCGTTACCTCAATGAAGACAATCATTTTTAATTAAGGAACTTAATAAACTATTTGCACAACATTTACATATTAGCGTGTAAATATGTAGATTTATTTAACATAAATGTGCATGATCACATTTCACATCGACTTTACTGTACTATGTTCTTATTTTACAGATGCATAAATATTTATGGGCTTGAAAAAAGAAAAAAAAATTCTCTTTTAGACAGAATGAAAGAAAGAAGCCGGATAATTTTCAAGTCAAGTCAACCTGTTTGAGGTCATGTACGAGTGTGCTTTTATGACAGATATTATTCTCGCTCTTCTTCTACATCGTCATTCTGTTACTCACTTTTTTTTCGACTGCTGCTGTTGCTGAAATTGGCATTCAACAGTAGGAGAGAAAGCTTTACCGAAACGAGATTTGTTGGATTATTTTTTGGTACGAAAAACCGTTAACTCACATGTAAGATTATGATTTATTTTTTTTTGTTCTTCTAACTTATTTATAGAATTTGCAAGCAAGAGGAAGAAACTAATTTTAGATGAATGAATGAGAAGACAATGAGAGATAACAGTCATTTGGAGGTTTCCAATTGAAATTGATCGTTTTCTTAAAATTAATGGGAATGTTCTTTTTATCATTGTTGGAAGGTAAATTACTCAATTATGGGGAATTTGTTTTGTGGATTGGAATGATGCAAAAAGGTTTATATAATTTTATATTAATTTATTAAGAAGAATATAATCATGTCGGCAGCTTAGTTGTATTTTTTTGAAAGGCTGTGTGTCTATTTGTTTGATTTTAAGAAAGACACCCTAACAGACAAAGGTGCACTGTGAGCACAATGTGGTACCTCATAGTATGCACTGTGAATATTAAAGACAATTTAAAAATTTCAAAAACTAGAAATGTGAAAAACCACACGCGTCCGAGTCTAGACTTCTCTTGTGGGTCAACAACTTAACCACTGAGTGATTTCTGTTTTTTAAGATATTTTATTTCCAAAGGACCGGTTGCTTGCTATATCCTAAACACAACCCAGGTAGTAGAAGCCAAAAATGTCCAAAACCTTGCATAAAAAATCAATAATCATCACTCTGTCAAACAAACATGTAAAAATTGATAGAAACTATCAAAATCATCCGTAAATCAGACAATAAACTCAACTTACTTAAGTTACTGTCAAAATTAAAATATTCATCGATAATTTAGATATCGATTTCAAATTAAATGAGTCGTCACTAGTTTTTAATTAATTCAAGCTCCATAAATTATGTCGTGATCATTTCCGTATGATGTCAACATTTATTTCAATGCTAAAATTTCATTCACTTCATTTCCGATGTTTCTTAAATACAATTTAAAATCTCAAAGCTGACCATTTCTCAATTTTTTTTTCAAACTTCCCATCCAAATCCAATCAAAGCAGTCAAAACAATCGAATAAATTTGACAACAATGGATCTGTAAAATAATATTTACGATCACCAAAACAAAAAAATTCAATTCATTTGTCTCAGACTTTTATCATCACAATTCAATGTCACAAAACCTAATCTCATTTGATTATTGTGCGCCTTTCATAACATTATATAATAATTATTTCCAAGCTTATCACAAAAAAATATTAAATTAAAATGTTTGTGGAACAGAAAGAAGAAGAAGGAATGATAAAAGTAAACAAATCACGTTCTAAAGAGCGTAGCAAATATATAAACGAAGTGGCTTTAAAAAAATTATGCAATAATCATGTGGTGTGTAGGATCATCATCATCACATTATTAGTATGTATGTATATGTCGTTTATTATTAATAAAAAGCAATAATCTCTCTCCTTCTCTCTTGCAAATTCTCATAAATGAGTGTACAAACGATGATACAAGGGTAGGGTGACTAGATGGGGAATTTTCAGAATAATAGTTGTGAATTTTAGGTGGGGTTCAATTGGAGCAACTGTCTTACATTTTGGAGCTACTAAATATTTATTTTTTGGTAAGCAATGAATGTACTATAGCGTGTACATGGGGGGTATATGCATCAAACTGAATCATATGGTGATACTGAATATTCACTTAATACTAAATCAGCATGTCTTATTTTGAGTGTTTTAATATTATATTCGACCAACTCCATATACTTTTAGTTAGACCTATCTGATCACACCCATGGGCTGGTTGCTCGGAATACCCTATAGTATGCACTATTCCAGGGGTTACCACAGAGGTATACCTGGGATAACCCAAGGGTATACCGAACAAACGGCCCCAAATCCAGGACCTTCCATCAATTCAGAACCAACAATCTACCTAAAGCACGTAAACTCCTATCAAAAACATCCCAACAACAGCCCCCACCTAAGAAAATCTCAAAAAAGTTCCAACTATCTAGTCATCCACCGACATGAGCCGCTTCTACAACAATAACTGCGATCTGAAGAGTCAACAAGCTCACAATTCGCAATTTTTATTTGTCAAGGTCAGCTACTCAATTTATTATCTCGTTTAAACTTTCATTCATATACACAAAAACTCAGCATCATTCTATCTATGTCGGTCGGTCGTTGATGCTTCTTTTCGAATTTTTTTGTCACATACAATTTTATTTTTCGCCAGTCACAAAAATAATTTCTCTTTTTTTGCTGGTGAGCGAGATGCTCGTACCTCAGTGACCCAAATAAATCAATTTATATAGACCTATAAATATTGATAAGTTCTTTACGTCGTCTATAAATATACATTTATGATTAACAGTTTTGATGCCGGTAAAGGTCGAGTGTGAAATTTTGTTAATGAATTCCTCGAAGATTAACATTTCTGCTTCTTCATCTTCTTCTTGTAACAAAAAACCAGATATATCCATGTGAGCTACCCGAGCGAGTCGGAGAAGACAAAAAAAATGAAATTAAATATTTTTTATTATAACTAATGAGTAGCCGCTGTATGAGATGAGTCTTGCACGGTGTTATTATTTATTTTTAAGCAACACTTTTTTGTACACACTTGATTGTCGTGTGGATGTAAATAGCATTTCTCAATTCATTCATGACACACGTACGACTTAAAATATTTTTTTCGACCTTGCATCATGCGACGTTTGCCCAGAAGTTGTCCAATTTTATTTTTTTTGCAAAGATTTCACTTAGAAAATGATAGATTATTTGACTAAATTGCTGTTATATCCACAAGATCTTCTTCTTATCTTCTCCAAAAAAATAAATTTTTTCTGCTTCATGGCGGAGAAAATTGAGGCAAAATTTACACGTAATAGATTGAAATTAATCAGTATTTTGTGGTGTTTTTGCAATAATTTTTTAAAAAATATATAGCGAGGTAGAGAAATGCGTTTCATAAGAATCAATCATGCCATAGTAACGAGGCAAGACTTTCAGTTTATTTTTCTTAGCCTTGTTTGTGTTCATCTTTAGTGGAAAAATACATTTTTGTTCGAGAGATCCATAAAACCTACGTCATTAATGACGTTAATGCTGATTCTATGAATGTTAATCGATGGATGAAGCTAAAACGAATCTATTCTTAAGTGTTGTGGATACAATTATTTTTGACATGGTCGATTAAACGAAATCGTCTTGAAAATGTTGTATGATTGTGAAAAAAAATTAGTTATCAGTTATTTGTATCGTACTGTAAGCTGATTTTCACGTTGAAATCATCGTTTAAAGTTCATTTAATTTGCTTTCGATATCTTATACAATTATTTGGTATTCAATTACAGATTGTATAATAAGTGAGCAGTTAATAAGGTTTTCGTAGCTTATGAACTGTATTTATTAATGTTTTCAGGCTTCACTGGATGTTCTGGATGTTTTGAAATTACAAAAATTCTTAAAAACTTAAATTTCACTGAATTTTCCTATTTTATTACTTTATAACTAGGTTACGTTAATAAGCTAAGCTAATAGTCTAAGAATGAACAGCTGTAATACTTTTAGATAAATTTTTATGCTTAATTCACAATGTTTTACTAAATTTAATAAAAATTCTTAGCTAAATCAACAAAGGGTGTGAAACTATGAATTTCTTGACTGACATTTCAATATTTTGATACCCTTTAAAAAGTTTAAACTTTAAAAAACCGTTAAAATTTAGAAAATACATTTTAACGTCAAAGACAAAGCATCTAGCCTTAAAATTCGATTCATAATTGTAAATCTTTTAAAAATGACTCAATTGATAAACAGTTTTCAGCAAAATCAAATAAGTTTGAGCCGCTGTAAATATCAATCACTGTAACAGTGACTTTAACCATCAGATGTGTCATAAAAATTGAACGTTATTTCTAGACGGTTATGCTTGAGTTCTAGTAACGAAAAAAATATTATTCATGAAACCCGAAAATAAATCAAAATGATATCACCATGTGCGATAAGATAACAAGCAGCTCAAAAAAGAGTTAAGGTAAAGAAGACATGAAAATTGATCATATTTGTTCGTTTTTGATAGCTATTTGAGCCCCATTGATATGCTTCTCAGAATGTTTAGTTATTTAATTAGTTATAAATTCCTACCTCAAGTGAAATTGTTAAAGTAAATAATTTCCTTCCTTTATTATCGAAGTTCGACGAAATTCCTGTGAGTAATTAACGTATGGCTACAAAATATATTAAAATTATATAACTTTAAAAATTTATTTTAGAATTTGTTTCACTTTCTCTCCACCTTTTTTTATTTTCCACATGCACACAATAAAAATTAATTTCACAGTCCAGTAAATTGATTTTTATAAAATTTTCATTTCACTTTTTTTGTGCTACCAACTTTTTTTCTTTGCTACAAATAAATTTCTTTTCGTATTCTTTATGTCACTTCCACCACACCTCGATATACTCTGACAATTTTCTGCGGTTACTTCAATTTTTTTCACGTTCTTATCTCCTATTTGTGATAAAAAAGTAAATTTTTTTATCATGTTACGTTTAACAATGAAGCATTTTCATTCCACACTGCACGAGTTGAAGCAAAAAAAATTATTATTATCGAATTTCAAACCGCAAAATAATATCAATTTGTGTATCAAAAAGTTGGATTTTTTACGCTCTAAATGGATTAATTGAAAGTCGAGAGAAAAAATAATAATAATTTTGAATACGTTTAATGTATCGAATAATGACGCATATTGTGTACTTTAAATAAACAATATTTTTTCTGTGTGTGCACACATAAGAAGCTCATATCTTATCACCGACAATATATTATTTTCCTCTTATCTGTTTACCTAGTCTATGTGTATGTATGACTTGGTTCTGTTTCAAAACACACATTTTTTTACGAACGTTTCGTGTGCTTTATTTTGCGATATGGGTTTCTTCATTAATGACGTCATTACAGTTATGATGGGTGAGGTAGTGCAATTCACTTTGTGACTAGGGTCGTTCAGACATATTAACATGACTTCCAGGGGAGCATCCAAAATTTTTTATTGGAGGAGTTTATGACCTTCGTCATTGGATATTTAGATTTACGTCGACATTTAATATCTTTGCGAATCGTGACATCATGATCGTATTGGGTTTCACAAAATATGCACCTGATGACCTCCCAACCTGTAACAAACTTCTAAACCCTATCACCTTACCATCTTAGCCATTCCATAATATCAAAACAAACCCATAGCAAAAGAACTTAGTCAAAAAATATTAATTCTCACTAGACGTCATTCACAAACACCTCCTACTGATGACAATAGTTCCTCATATTTTCAATACCCAGAAAATTACGAATGAAGAGTCATTGAAGTATTTTTAAACAATTTTATAATATTTCTTTTTGCATCAAATCACTTCAGAAAATAATTTTGTGTATTTTATTCAGAGACGACTACTAAGTCATGAATAAAAAAAGAATTGAATGTCTCAATATTGCCTTTCATGGCTTTGAACAATGCTGTTTTTAGTTCCTCTCTAAAAATTTCTTCTTGATCGCCAAAAACAGACTACAAGAAGATCATCGTTGGATGTGATTCAACTCTACTTCTCACCTTATAATAATTTTCTTCTTATTATAGATGAGGTAATCTATTTTGCAGTCATTAACACCCAAGCAGAATCGTGAAGATTTTCATGTACAAATGCTCTGAATTTAAGCGGATGCTTCTTTTGATTTTGCATTCTTGATGTGGTAATGATGATTATGTTGGTTAGGTATGAGGAATATTATGGAAATAATTTTGGTTAGATTGTAAAAGGGATTATTCGTAAATGACGTCGATTACATCATCTTAGCATCGATCATGATCATCTTAGGTAAGTTTTAGTGCTGATCCTTAGGTTTACTTTGAGAAAATGATCCTCATAGTGTATATTAATCAGCTATTCTTCACCTAGCCTAGCAACAACAATCTTACTTCTATACTTCAGTAAGCCCTTCATAATTATACTCATATATGTAAGTCTAACACTTGCAAATTGTTTACTTTTTTATTATTACTTGCGGTAAATATTAGCAATTTTTTATTTACGAAAATCCTGTGGTTTAAGCTTATAAAGGGGTTGTTCATAAATGATGTCCATTAAAAAATGAGTCTTTAGACCCCTCTCCCTCTGTTCTTCCTATTTTAATGCCAAACAACTCCCATTGAAAAATTGGACAACACTTCCGATCAACCTCTAAGTAATTTCCAATAAAAAGCAATTATTGACTTAAGTTGACGTTTTATTGCATCATAAAAAACATTCTAAAACGAATTTTAATTTTCCAGATTAATGTGAATTAATGAATTTGCTCATTTTCGGAATATTTATCAAAGGAGATTTTTTACGACCTTTTTTGTTTGAACATTCATAAGCGAAAGATTTTTTTTTACTGCAAAATTGCATGCATGTCTAATAAAGTTCTCGAAGTTGTCAGAGCACAAAGCGTCGTAATCATTTTCAGTAAAAGTTATTGCCACCATTCAACTCACTACATTCTTAGCACAAAAAACCGCATGAGAAATTTTTTGTTAATCTTTTCTCTCCACAAACTCATGAGCATTGTAACTTTTTTTTTACCCATAAAGTGAATACTTAAGCCACTAGAACTAAAACAGGAAATTCATTTGTTTCATGAAGAGAGAAAAACAGCAAAAATAAGCAACACCGTTAAAAACAAGATCAAGCACGAATGATCTCATTCTGTAGGTTTATTTTATGTTCCTTATATTATAGCATATCTTTTAATTTGAAAGGAAAAATTTATATGAAAATTTCTTCAATTGATTTTGTTTTGATCGAGGCACACAAATAAATATATTGGAAGTATGGAAATTTTTGGGTTGGGCGACATAAAGCGCATTTTTGTGAGGCAGTAATGAATTTCAACTTAATTACGTTTGAAATTTTTAAGCAGAATACTAAATTATACCAAGAACTAGCCATAATTTTTAGTTTTGGCTTAATAAGTCTTGAATTTTGGGAAACTTAGTAACTCAGGGTACCACAAACATTATCTTATACCAATCATCCTATAATTCAACCAGTGTTTCTACCTTAGATACTTAAATGAGCCCAGATGGTAGGCAATTGCGAAATACTACATGAAAATATGGGTCAATGCCTTGTTTCTTGGCATAAACCTACCCCTACTTTAGGATATACAACCACCCCTACTATAGGGTATATATACCTATACCCAGGTATGGCCCAGTTACCTTGCTTCCAATGCATATTACACCAAGAAAAAAACAACACCCAAACCGAAAAAAACTCCATCCATCTCTCCCAAACAAATCAGCAATCGAGAGAAACAGAGAAGTGAAATGAAATGAAATTCATGTCAATGTTCGATAAAAAATTGCAATTTTTTTTCTACATCAATTTAATTCGATTTTTATTGTGTGTCACAAACATAAAAAGAAGTCAGACGATGGAGTGAATAAACTGAACTAAAAGGCAGGCAAAAATAAATTCATTCATGTATGACCGAGATTGATATTGCTTTCGAAATTTGCCAATTATTAAGGCATGTTATTTGTCTTGTAATCGTGTAAATAAAGGAGGCAATTTGCAGGGTGGTCACATGCCTTCAATCTTGATTATAGTCGCATCTATACTAAAATGGAAATGTGATGGACGCAAATTTGTCTACATGTGAATTACATTTGTACATTTTATAATATTAAATGAGATTTAAATATTTGCATTTTTAGACTTCTAAATTGTGTAATTGCATGGATGATAATTCACGGTATGTAATGTCAAATGTCACTTGCTATTAGGGGAATTGCAGCTTGAATGATTTTATTAAAATATAATTTTTTGAATTTTAAGTTTGAATTTTTAAAACATTTTAAATTTTAAAATAAATTGCAAAAAAATTTAAAAGTTAAAGAATTTTTTAAAAAAAAATATTTAAAAAATAAGAAAAATTATTTTTTTTTAAATTTTTTAGAATTTTTAAAAATTAGGAATTTTAAAAAAATTAAGAATTTTAAAAAAATTAAGAATTTTAATAAAATTAAGAATTTGAAAACAATTAAGAATTTAAAAAAATTAAAATAAAATTTTTAAAATAAAATTTTAAGAAACTAATCTTAAAAAACTAATTTAACAAAAACTAATTTAAACAGTTTTTAAAAAATTTAATCAAAATTTAAAAAAATCAATTTATTGAAATATAAAAAAATAAATTTTAGAATTTTTTTAAAAAAATAAAAACTAGAAAATATAAAAAAAAAACTTTAGAAATTAAAAATACAATATTTTTCTTCAAATTTCGAGCCCCCTTCTTATATTTCCATTCCCATCCAACCAAATCCAATAAATTCTTCAACAATTTCAATTCTTTATTACCTCTTAGATAATCACCCCGTATAAATGTATTAATTTTTTTGCCATTGCATAATCACCGCATTCGTGAATCGACTTTATCAATTCCGCAAACATCAGCGTCAGCAGCAATTCACCTTGAACTTGAAATGACTTTGTGTTATTAATCGTGCTTCGCCAGTTTCGTTTTTTTTTCATTTAATTTTTTGTTGCTGTGATAAAAATTCAGCTTCTTCTTATGCAGAAAATGCTATATTATGTTATCTATGACGGTTCTAGGCAGAAATCAGTAGAAAATGTTACGTGACTTTTAACTTTGCGATCGTAATTTTTTTTACTATGGAAAAAAATAATAAAGTCTTATGGTTGGACCATAAACCAATAAATTTTGTAGACTTGCCTAACCACTTGCTAATTCTACTTTTTTCTCTTCTTTTATGCCTAATTTTTTATCAAATCGAAAGATCTGTGAAATTAAATTCACGTTTTTGTATTAAAAAGAATCGAGCCTAAAGAATAGACTAGAATGATCAAGTAGAAAGCGCAATTTTGATCCTCAATGTTACTGTTTATAGCATGTCTAATGATGAGAGATAACTATCTAGACTTAATAAGCAGTATCATGTGCTGCAATAAAAATTAAATCTTAATTATTGTTATACGATTTCAATGGGAATTAATCATTAATTTTACATCATTAGACGTGGAAATGTTGTAATCAGTGACTGTAGAATGTGCAGAGGAATGACTTTTAATTTAGTTTTACACTTTGAATGATTATCTGAGATATAAGAAGAATGTGCTAGAATTTAAATAAAAAGTACTGAAATTGTGGAAGCAAATTGAAGATTTTTAGTAGAAAAAATGCCAGACTTTCATCCAAAAATGCCAGAATATCAGCAAAATTTTATCCATAACTCTATTATAAGACTCTCAAAATAATATTCATGAATCTAAAATCACTTTCTCAACAATCTCACCCACATTAATCATGCAAAATAAACAAACATCAGTTCCACATCTGTCATTTACTTCTCTCAATGGCACAGATTCCACCTGTCATATCCACTGACTCCCATTAAGACAAAACGAACATCAAGCGATTTCCTTTCATATTTTATAAATTCATCTTCTAGAGTGACCCAGAATTACGATTTATAGGAGCTTCTAAGCACGTGGAAAGCCTTCTTTTTTTCAGAATTAATTCCTGTTTGAAATTTACTTCTTCTCCAGATTTTGTAATGCCATACCTGCCTTTCCAGTTAAAATTTTAGATTCTCAACAAGTTCTCTTCTTTATGTTTATTCTATTGTTATTGTTGGCATTTTGATCAGTTTTTAATCATCTGTAACAAGTTTCCGAGTAGAATGTTTGTCTTGAAAAAAAAATATTTGACGCTCAAAATAAAACAGAAATCAAGTTTTAGACCCAGAAAATTTATGGAGAACAAAATTCCAGAATTTTAATTATTTTTTTCACATTGCGAATATAGATATTGAGTTCATTAGCATTTGTGCTAGTTCAAGACATAAATTGGTTTAGACAAATGAATTAATTAAGAGAAGTGAGTGGAAAATTTTGTTGTGGATATTTTTGAGTGGATTTTTATTTAAAAATAAAAATAATATTACAAATTTAGTTTTTAGTTCAGAATTTTTGCTAGGCTTCAAGGTAAAAACCTATTCAAATTCAGTCTCGTCTAGTCTAGATACATCCTTAGTAAACCTAGTGTACCTAGCATATGTAGACCTAGGATTGATCAAGACCCTAGCCTCAGTAACCATAAACGTTAAAAGTGATCCAAAAGTTAGTCGTAGCTATTTTTTAACTAGCTTTTTAACGGTTTTTGTTACTAAATGTATATGTCCCAGGATCAAAGGCATATCAAGGAGGTCTTTGAGTGTCAAAATAATCTGTCGAGATATAAATAATGGGAAGTTATTGGAATTTATACAGTTCTTTCAATTTTTCTTAGTAATGCTCTTGGATATGTCTGAAAAATACAGCCCATAACTTTATAAAAGACAAATCTTGAGACAAGCTTACGCAAAACTGCTACAAAATCTAATTTAGCACTAAACAGACCTATGGACAGCCACAACGCTATTTTAAAATACATTATTTTCAAGTATGTCTTTCAGTTAAGTCATACAAATACCGTTAAGATACTGCTCCTATTGTACCCAATTGATGGTGATAAAAATTGCGACTAATGAATTTTTTATGTCAATTTTATTCACATCAGTGAATTTTCTAATGTTTATCATCAATTAACCCCCACGATCTTCACTCCTAACTTTCATTAATCATACTTAATCCATCTCGCCAAATTGTATCTCTTAATCCACAAATTTCAATTTAATTTGAAATCCAGAAAAATGAACAGAAAAATCACCTCACTTAATTTCATCTAATCCGACATTAATTGTGACATGTTGAAGTTAATCAAATTTTAAAGAACTTTTCGTCTTGCACTAAAAGACTAATTAATTAGGACAAGATTTATTAATTAAGCGAGCATACACAAAAAAAATTATGAAGAATCATAAATTAAATTAAAACTGAACACATGGTGGACATTAATATGATGAGGCATAACTAGCATTGCGAAGACATTGGAATATTAAATTAGGCGCCAATTTAGACAAAATATTGAGTTACAGATTTCATTTTTAGTCATTCAAAGGAACTCAATCGGAAATTCGCTATCAGTCATAATATTTTTATTTTTCTACGGAAATCTTTCTTACACATTAAAGTCTAAAATGATATCATGGCATAGCTAATATCATGATTTCAAAATATTCATCACTACTTAGCAATTCTATGCTACTTTTTGATACAAAACAAGAGTCGAGTTAAGACAAGCTTATTAATATTCGCCGGCTGTTCGCTTCTTCTTCAATTTTTTGTTGTTTCTTCTTCTTCTTTTCTACTCGATCATACCATGAAAAATTGTAAGAGCTTGAAATTGCGCAATCTGAATACAATGGAAGCACAATGTGTATGATAAATCTACATAGATGATAATTAGCATTAGGCTGCTAACGTTTAGGCGAAAATTGAAAATGCACAGTAACTCATTCGCAGTTGAGAGAAAGAAGGTGGCAAAATATTGTATGTAGAGACTATGTTGGGGTACTTGGTTGTAGTCAGGAATGGGGGTTCGATGCAGGACTGAGTTTGGTCAAAGTAAGGTAGTCAGTGGGTTGAGATCTTAATAGACAAATCTAAAATGATGTCCATCACTAACTTTGTCTAGAATCAATAAAAAATGGCGTCTATAAAAAAATGAAATTTTTAGAGCCAATTCTAGTAGCCACAAATATTTCGAGGAGAAAAACCTTAGCAAATTGATGAAAATTCACTACGAGGGTGGTGTTTTCATACCTAAAACCCTAGATACGCTCCTGATCAAGGGCTTATTCAGGGGGATTTTGGAGGTTAAAACTTACCCCACGTTTTTGGATTTTTTTCAATTTTTTCAAAATTCCAAAATTTCAACCCCCTCTCAAAAAATTTCTAGTTACTCCTCTGCCCCAGATAGACCTGTCACATAAGTTCCAGCAATTAAAATTACAATTTATAATTCCAACCAGCAAAAAGTCTCCAACATTGCAAAAAAAAATTCCACCCAACCCTGAATTTATAAATTCACACGAAGAAAAAATACGCAATGACATGTAAATGTAGTCACTCAAGTAGGCTTTTTTGTCTTCAAGACGTAAAAGAACGTCAATTCATTGATTTTCAATTCCCAATAATATTTCGTTCAATATTTACATTTGCTGACTAATGCTCAGTTGACATACATACTTCATTATTATTATTATTGTACTTTTCTATACTTCAAAAAAAGCAAATATCAATGAGAAATACAATCCATTTCAACAAAGATTAGAAACATGAGTCGTGCTGTGCTGTGATACGAAATGGAAGGCAATTGCAAAGAAATGTATAACATTAAGGTTTATATAGTTATATATTTTACCACACTAAATGAAGTCAAATTAAGCTTATTATATGATTACATCAAGGTTTTGTAGATTTCACTATACACGCGCATTTGAATGACTGTCTGATGTAAAAGAGTACTTGAGGTATTTTAGTCAATTGCAGTAGATTGTGTGCAAAAAATAAAATTGTAGATTACTTATCAACGAAAAAATGCGATTGTTAAGGAGTTTTGAGGACTTTGAACTTGATAAAAAATTAATTCATGAAGAGTGCTTAGCAACTGGATAGATTTTGGGTTTATAACCTTGGTTTTAATTTATTTTCCTTAGTCTAGACGAGATTAGGATTAGATGAGAGTAGCCAGAAATTATTTAATCATGGGGGTGGCCACTAAGTCTTCTTTAGTTACCCCCTTTCAAGTCAGTGCCCTACAGCAGACTAATCCTTACCAAATTTGTCCATCAACCATCCATATACACCGCTTACTCATCACCAAACGTCACCAACTTGAAACAATCAACTCATGCCGACGTCATCATCTTCATTCATGGACTTTATAGACCCATTTACGAAATTTCGTAATTATCTATCAATCTGACTCATTTCCTAAGCCACCATAAATAAAAATTTCGTCACTTCTACTCAAATGTCTAAGCCAAGAATGTTATCTAAGTTAATCTTAAGTATTTTCCTTACAAAATCATTATCGACGTCACACATGACAACAAACAATGTTCAAGGTAATCAAAGAATCTTTCCGAATGAACAAAAAGACAGGTCTAGCTAATAAAAGATTATTTCAACTAATTTATGATTGCTGTAAAATTACACTAAGTGACTAGTCAGACAATAAAGTTCACTATTTAATTCTCGTGTGTGGGATTTACCGTGGATTGTTTTTTTTTTTGTCATGACTCAAGATGTTTATTGAGACAAAGCAACTGCAGAAAGTCCAATTTGCTGATGATCTGTATTTACAAGGTTATGACTGTTATTTTTATTAGATTGGTTTCTTGGGCTTCCGTCATCTGGTATGATTCAGTGTGTGATAATCCTTTCTTTTGTCTCTGAATGAGGAAATTGTTAGTGCCAGTTGCGATTATTTGCACGACAAATTAATATTTACGGGTCACCTTTTATAAAACTATGAATTAATGGATTTTATAGCAATTAACCTGAGTGACAAATCGCCAACAATGCTAAACTTCAGTATTTTTAACCTGAACGGTGCACTATGACAATGGCAATCACATGAAAGCCATGTCATAGTCTTCTTATGGTCAATACTTAGTATGTTGTATTACTAATGTCGAACTATCCATCAAGTTTCTCTTAGACAAGCTATCGACCAAACATGAAGCTAAATGAATTGAGATTGAATTGTATAATATATCTGTACATGGGTAATATAAAGCAGAGCTCGAAGTTGACTAGAGGTAAGTCATCTTAACCAAAATCGACTTCAAGATCAGCAAAATCGTCGAGATTTGATTAAATATCTGCCAGTTTTTCAAGCTAAAACGTTAGCAACGCTAATCTCTTCAAAAACAATATATACCACTCAGATCTACTGCAACATCGTATGGAATTTCATCAAATTTTATTTTGACTGAGTAATGTCTGATTTTATAGACATTTCATGGCTGGATTATTTGTTGATAATTTCAAAAGGAATGCCCGGATAGGCTACATTATAAAGCAAAACAATCAAAACAGCAAAATCAATTATTCATGCTTAATGTACGTCATATCACCGGCTTGTTTAAATAAGCAGATTTTGCAGACATTGTATGAGAATCCGGGTCATGGTGTTTTGTCAGTTAGGAGGCTTCGGAGGTATGCATTTGAGGAATGATTGCATCATTTTGATTTTGGGAGTAGACAATTAAATCTGAAAAATCACTTTTTATGGATACTTTTAGCTCAAAATACTTAAAATAGCAACAGATTTATAAAAACTTACAAAAATATGCAAAATACAAGGTTCCAGAAACTAAATTATTTTTTATGACAGTCACTGCAAAATCAAATGTCTTACTCAAGCCTCAAAAAGGTCAAATTAAGCATGCAAAAAAGAGCTTTTAAAATCCACTCCACGATCTCTCATTCCAATTATAAGGACAGAAAACACTAAAGGGAACGTTCGTAAATGACGTCTATTTAAAATTGGATTTTTTGACCCCCTAAATTGGATCTCTAGTTACGAAATTTTTTTAAAAAACTATTTTTCACACATTTTAGGACTCAAAATGTTGGACATCATCACTGAACATCGCCATACATCCAGTATTTAATTCACAATCTTGAATGTCTCATAATTGTCTTCAAAGTGAATAAAAACTTACAAAAAGTTCAAATCCATGTGCCCATATAAATCAAAAAAATCACGATCATCTTCAGCATCGTCTAACTTAAAAATTATTGCGCAATTCTCTATCATTTTTCGCTTAGTAAATTAACAAGCCACAAGTGATTTTTTTTTCAGTCGGAATGAGTTGGTAAAAAAAATTCGTATTCAATGTCGAATGTAAAATTATGCAGAAGTCTCATTGGGCAACTTTTTAGTTGCTGTTTCAATTCATCATGCTAATGAGAGCAAAAATTTCTTGTGGTGTTGCTGCTATTTGTTACTTACAAGCTCAGATGAATTTAATGCCGCAGATTGATGTTAATGCCTCGCAGTTTACGATCTTAATTTTTTATATGTATGTTTTTTTCATGACCACACCAGTGAAGTGTTTGAGTGACTCTTGTAAATCAAAATGACTCATTTCCTCTGGCATGAAAATATAACCACTATGAAAGCACTGCTTTTTATGTATTCAATTGGTGCAAAAAAGAGCATTTCTATTGTGCAAGAATTGTTAGTCGATTACATGCCCAGTTGTGATTGCCTGCCATTAAAAAAAATAAAATGTGTTTCTGATTTAGTGCTTTTTAGTACTGAAAGCGAGAACAATTACGTAAAACATGCTAATTAACTTGCTGGTAATTAATAACTAACGAAATGTATATCCATTGCTTCATTAAATTCTGCTTTGCCTATTCTCTAAAGAAATATTTGGAACTGATATTTTTGGTTAGTGTGTTTTGGTAAGATGTTAATTTTGTAGAATGTCTGACTGAGTGATCATGGCAGCGACTGAGTCGAAATGGTAGCGTTCTTAGTATCACAGTCTTTTCTAGGGTACCCCTACCTATCCTAATCCTATCTTTCACCTAAAGTACACCAAGGGAGGGTAGGTACACTAGGGTAGCCCTACAAACCATTCTTTGGTAAAATCTTGGTAATAAATTGGAAATTTTACATTTTTAGTATGTCACTGATCATTGGTTAAGCAGCGCTAATCTACGACGTCCATGAATTTTGACAACTATTGAGTTGTACTGAGAACTAGACATTAGGAATCTCTAGGCTAACCCTGAACCCCCTACTTCATAAGTTACTTTTCTGGTTTGGATATTCAAGCTATAAATCAAGTCTTACAGTTGGTCTTTTAAACTAATTCATTTAAACGAGGTAACCTTTAGCTAATAAGTCGGCAATTTCTGGTTAATTACCTAACTTGGGCCGTTAAATGAATCAAGAACCTACAGGTCCTATGGACACTAAAGATCAAAATCTTATGCATATCAACTACAAATCTTGTCTCTATCATAGCAACATTCAGCAAATACACTTAACAAAACTCACTATTCTCATGTCAACTCTCAAAAACAGCGCTCATGTCATCCACAACACAACTAATCTTCCTAACATTTTTTTATAATTGTTTTTTTTTCTTCTCTCAATCTCGAGATTTCAACAAAACAAAACCGCACAAAATGAGCCAGTGTGTACAATTAGTTAATGATCAATATTATGTTACAAGCTTACAAGATATTCGAGATTACGTATGTTAGTTTCTCATCTACAGACAGCGTTTATTTTCTTTGATTAGCAGTTCCGAATTGGATGTTGTTTTGTTCATTGCGATAGCAAAATTTTTCTCAAGGCAATTGTTTGTGATCTTTTTATTTGAGAAATTATTATTTTTTTATTGTAGCTCGAGTTTGACCATCAACTTGTAACTTTTGTGACATGAGACTTTTATGATAGCTGTATGGTAATGTAAATATTCATAATTTAACTTTTAAAAATTTACTTTTTCCAAGTCATCGATTAATTACATTATATGACCGAATGAATGCGAAGCACATTTCGCTGGTTGACTTAAAAATTCAAGGCTCAAACTGAGCTATTAAATTGAGGTTATGTTACGACCTTTCACACTCATTAATTCACAAAAGCCGAAAACAAAAAGTCACTTTCTTATGAATACTTAAATACATTATAATAAAAATGAAATTTGTGTGGTTTTTTTATTTCATTACGTCATCGACTATTGCTTCTTTTTTGCCTGCATACGCTCTGCGAAAAAAAACTATAACTATAAAACTTTAATCATCGTGATCACGCGAAAGTCTGAGAGGGCACAAGATTATGAAATTAAAGTGGTAATGTGTAGAAATAAACAGCAACCAGCACGCAAAAATCCTCGCAAAATTGATATATTTATGTCGCACTTGATTGAGCTATTGTGCCGACACATCAACTATGAAATTGGATGTACGTACGTTTAATTAAAATCATCATTCATCGGTTTTGTGCCACTCAATTTATTTTAACACTTTATGAGCGAAATTGAATTTTTTAACGAGTTTTTGGGGAGTATTGGATGAGTTTTGGGTTCATTTTGGGTGACTGGAACAGATTTTGAGAAGAATTCTTCATCTCATGAATAGGATCTTTGAGTTTACTCTGTGTTATACCCTATATGACCCTTGAATGTTCATTTTTAAAATTTTGCTATATCTTAGGTACCTTAGGTATACCTCCAACCACCTTAGGTCCAAAAATAAAATAATTTCAAATTTTTCAACATCCAGGTCTTCCAGTAACCCCAAAAACCTATAATTTTCTCTAAATTCAATCACCAGCCTTCCCAAAAATGCGCCATAAACATCCATCTACAAAATCAACAACCCAACAAATCCCCCATTACATTCCGATCGCTCATATCAGCATGCTACTGCTATCATTATGTGGCAATTAGATTGTCATGAAACTGACGATTGGCTTTGACTTATGCATGAAGAATTGATTACATTTATAACACCAAACCAATAATTAGCGGAAAATGTTGTTAACTTCTTCACAACATCATCACCATCATCTTCATAAATATCGATGGAGACTTCTGTTGAGCATCTCACTTATTTTTAAAGATGAAAATGAAAAGTGCACTTAGCAACTCGCTATGGAATCTCAATTACAATGAACTCGTCACTGACATGCATTAATCTGATGCCTATTTTCTTTATTTCTACTTCAATGACATAAATTACATGCTCTTACAACATGCAGCGGTTCTTGATGTTGCGGTGTGATGAAAAATAAACAATTTTTCCCTGATAAAGTCTTAAAATAACACACAACGTGATTCACATCTCTTTTTTTGGGTTCCCTTATTGGAAAGAAATCTTCCCGATGCCACTCAGGAAAAAAAGAAATAAAATAAAAAGATTTGATTTATGCGTGTGAAATGATTCACTTGAATGGATTCTCCTTTCTGATAATTTATTATTCACAATATTTTCCTCTCAGTTTGGGAGGAAATGTCTTAAAATTTTCTTTTTATTCATAAATGACTCGTTCGGTTACATGATCATGGAAATGTGAATGTAGAAAGTAATCAAAATTTACTGTTGCATGAAATTTCATTGTCTTTCGTCTAAAAATAAAAATTGAAATACATTTTTTTGGTAAGAAGTAAATTTTTTGATCTCGAAAATTCGTTTGAGATTGATTTTGGAGATGTGAATGGAGCGCATGAATGAACTTTTCAAAATTTGAACTAAATTGAACCAAGTTGATCAAAATTTGAACTAAATTGAACCAAATTGATCAAAATTTGAACTAAATTGAACCAAGTTGATCAAAATGTGAACTAAATTGAACCAAATTGATCAAAATTTGAACTAAATTGAACTAAGTTGATCAAAATTTGAACTAAATTGAACTAAGTTGATCAAAATTTGAACTAAACTGAACCAAATTGATCAAAATTTGAACTAAATTGAACCAAATTGATCAAAATTTGAACTAAATTGAACCAAATTGATCAAAATTTTAACAAAATTGAACCAAGTTGATCAAAATTTGAACTAAATTGAACCAAATTGATCAAAATTTGAACTAAATTGAACCAAATTGATCAAAATTCGAACTAAATTGAACCAAATTGATCAAAATTTGAAGTAAATTGAACTAAATTGAACCAAGTTGATCAAAATTTGAACTAAATTGAACTAAGTTGATCAAAATTTGAACTAAATTGAACTAAATTGAACCAAGTTGATCAAAATTTGAACTAAATTGAACTAAGTTGATCAAAATTTGAAGTAAATTGAACTAAATTGAACCAACTTGATCAAATTTGAACCAAGTTGATCAAAATGTGAACTAGAAGGTCAATCTGACTTCCATAAAGCTCACCACATCACTCTCGAAACTACATTTCGATTAAAAAAAATCCTCAGATGAAATAATAAGCTGCTTTCAATTGAAATGTGCATAAAAAAGTCTGACAACTCAGCAAAAATTTCAAATATATATAAAGAAAATATTTTTGGCAGCTACCGTCTCATCAGCTCATGCCCATATTTATGCACACAATTTCTGTTATTTTCATCTCGACGAGATTGAAAGAAATTAAAAGAAGCAAAAAGAAAAATAATATTAATTTAATTGTAGCATTGAGCATTCAGTGTCAGTTTCAAATGGCACATGTTTTTCACAAGAAATCATTTTTGTGGAAAGGACCCGAGAGCAAAAAAGTTAAGCATAACAAACAAAAATAAAAAGAATCTTGAAAATTTACCGCTATTGAATGGAGAAAAGATAAAAGAAAATGGGACTACATCAGGGAATTTAATTATAATTATGCGAATTTCGAGAAGAGTAAACAGCAACAACAACAACAATTTAGAGTGTGTTGCTCTTACTCGGTCAATGTTCTATGCCGGGAAACTTCTTCGTGTTCATGAAAGTTGAGCTATTTTTTGAGGCTTCGTTGAGGAATTATTTGCAGTTAATTTTTTCTTTCTTTTTTAGTAAAATTAAGCACTTGAAATTGTTAATGAATTTATTACTAGGCACGTAATTTTCATGCTTAGAAATAAGAATTTTCCATTTCATTTGTATGTAAATAATTTTAAAGCAATAATTTACGGATAGTTTAGATATTCAACAATTTTATGCAGAATTTATGTTCATTTAATGTATACAAATTTGAAATTGAAATTTGTATGGGAAGCAAAATCATTATAAATTTTAATTTTCAAAAAAAAATCTTCTTTTTTATATTTTTTTAAAAATTAAATTAATTAATAAAAACTAACAATTTTAAAATGCTGATTTTTTTAAAACTTTTTATAAATTTTTAGAATTTAAAATGCCAGAATTTAAAATTTAAACATTTGAATTTTTAGAATTTTGAATTTTTAAAATTTTCAAAATTTAAATTTTTAGAATTCTTAAAATTTAAAATTTTTCGAATCTTTTCATTTTTTTAATATTAAATTTATTCTGAAAATTCATATAATTTCTAAACGTTTTAGGACAAATAGTTTCCAAGACTTCTAGTCGACTCATTTGAATCACAAATTATGTAAATGACCTCACAAAAAATACCAAAGCTCTGACTTACCCACTTTAAAATTATTTTTAGTTCTTATCTCCTAAACCTCATTAATTACCCATTGTTAGTAAATTTTCGCTGATTCTAAGCAGAAGAACGAAACACAAGAAATAACAAACAAGTTACGGACATTTGATGAATCTAATTTAAATGCGAAAAATATTTTATGGTAAAAACGGAAATTATGCATGAAAAATTTATTTTTGAAACTTAAAAATATAATAAATCAAGAAAGTCTTTAAAATGTAAATGGAGTTCAGACAGAGCTGAATATTAATATTCAAGTGATATTACAGGATGAATGTTTAATTAGTCGGTCTTACAAGTCATGACTTGAAACAATAAGGAATATATTGAATAATTAATTATAAATAAAACGCGAGCAAAAAATGTGTGTGAAGTTCAACGAAAATAGAAAATAGTAATTATCTCATTAGTGTCATTAATTAATACTATTTTGGTTATTGATTTCTGTTTTGAATAGTTCTTGATTTATGACTGTTTAAAACATAATTTGTTTTTTTAAAAAAGTTCAATTTTAAATAAATAAAAAAAATTAAAATGTTAAAAAATAGGATTTAAAATATTCAAATTAAAAAATATAATTTTAAGATTTAAAATTTTAAGAAACTAATTCTAAAAATTCAAAACTCAAAAAAATTTAAAAACCTAAAAAATTCAAAACATTTTAAAAACCTTTAAAATTCAAAATTCAAAAAATTTTAAAAATCTAAAAATTCAAAATTCAAAATTTCAAAAATTCTAAAATTCAAAACGTTAAAATTTAAGTTTAAAAATTCAAAAATCTATAAAAAAAGTTGACTTAAATTTTTAAATTAAAATAAGCAAAACAATTTAAAATTGTCAGTTTTGAAAAAGTTCAATTTTTTTAAAAAAAAAATCTTTTCTTGTTCTTGACGATTCCAATTCCAATCAGTTGCTCATCATCATCATTTCATACAAAAGCTTTATTACAATCTTAATATAAAAATCGCAAAGTGTTAATGCCTTGCATAAAATTAAGATTTCGTAATACACAAGCGAATGTGCACGAGTAAAAACAGTTCTTTTTACGATTAACATCTACAAAATCTGCTGCCACGTTTGCACAGAAATGATTCTCAATTTTTTTTGGAATATTTCTTCTCTCATTGAGAAGCTGAGAAAAAAAGATGATTTTCTGAATCTATTTTAATTCATTTGTTGTGGTCATTTCTGATTTATAAATAAAATTTGATAAGAATGTTCATTAGAATTAAAGACCAGCAATTAAGTGTCAAATATTTTGAATTTTTTGAAAGCTTAGTCAATTTATGCATTTTTGTAGACATTTAAGTAAATAACTTTGTATCAGGATGACGATTTTGACATTCAAATTTATGATGAAATATTTTTTTAATTCCTCCAGTTCACATAAATTTCTGAGAAATTCTTATCAAGTGTTTCATAATAATTCTAAAATGTCTAAATATTTTGCATGTATTTTTTGATAGTCAAGTTTTGATTTGAGCCAGCCACGTAATCAGAGGGAACCCCTAAGCCCGAAGTTGTCCAGACCCCCTTCGAGATTAGAATTTGTATGGAAAAAAATTGAAACCCCCTGCGAGGGGACGGATTCGCTTCAAACAATAACGCTTATGTGTCTACACCCCTGTTCATGACAGACTTCTTGCACACAGACATGAAATGATTGTGAAATGATGCAATCAACAAAAATGTAGAACAAAAACGAATCATTTCAGAATCGTAATAAATGCGAAAGAGTCAAACTGGAATTTTTATTAGTTTTGTCAACAAAAAATGTCTCGGAAAGAACCTTGAATATCCCAACTTCTCTAGAAGAAACTGCATTATTATTATGTCATACATCAAAAAAAATTATCAAGATAAGATTTCGTTCCGGAAATATGAAGGATTATGACTGACATATTCACAGTAATTCTATTTGAAAATCAGACGGATAATGTCTGAGATAAAATAAGTGAAGATATTATGTGGCTTTGGCATAATTTGCATGGGAATTTACATCAATGATACGAACTATTATTAAGACAGCATGTTTTACATATGTTGTTATGGCAGAGGAAAGCAAGTATGAGAAGATTAATTTGATTTTGGCTGGGATTTTTAAAAAAAATTTTGTGGTTGTATGGTCTCAAATGCTTCTAGGGTATGCTATAGGTATATCTCAATGGACTAGGCCATGGGCGTATTCAGAGGGGGGTTTTTGGGGTCAAAACCCCCCTTTTTGAAATTATTTTTCTAATTTTCTAGGATTTTTCAAGAAAAAATGCCAAAACCCCCACTAAATTTTCCCGTCCATACAAAAAAAAATTCAAAAGGTGCTTGATTGACCGACAGGAATTTCTAATGACTCGATTGGCATCCTTTGGTTGAGACTGAGGTTCAATTCCCATAATAATCTACTTGTTAGTGCCTTTTTACTAGTATTTACAGAATTTCCTAGATAGGTCAACCTTTACTACAATTCAACAGCATTTTGGATGTTTCAAATGTTTCTGGAAGTTTGTGGATTATTAACTCAACATTCCTAAGGTCAACTCAGCTTGAACAATGAAAATATTCTAAAAAAATATAAACTACGTGATTTTTGAAACGTTTATCATCTAATGCCAGTCATGTCAATAAAAATGACAATTCTATCCCAAATAAACGTCTAAATCCTAAACAAACACTGAGATAACAGCACAATAAATCACTCTAATGATCACTCAATCAACAGAAATAAATCCTCTTGCATACCATTCAGTTCACTACCATTCAGAATTTACATCAGTTCATTACTCCACTTATTCGACAAGATACAACAAAAAACAGAGTTTATAATATCATAGAAGCCATACGAACTAACTGACAAACAGTTTACTCAGAGAAAATTAACCGTGCAACTTCCTTTTAACCTTTTCAATTCTTTACACTGTTTGGGACATTAACCCAATTTTAAATTCATCTGAGCGGCAACAATGTATGAAAGAAACACCATAACCGGCTACTGCTTGATAATGACTTTACTCTTTATCCAGCATTTATCACACAATTTTTATATAGTCACTTAAAATGCATTCATTTCACTCAGCCACAACAACAACTTTATTGACCACAGAAGATTTTTTTTATTATTCCCACAATCTCAAACAGTAGATTCATTCAGTCTGGCTTAATCAGAGCTCCATTGCTTATCAAATTAAATGCATTTCTCATTTTAATTTGTTTATTTTTTATGTGTTTTTTTCAAGTTCCGATGAATATTTGACATACTTGAGGATCTTTAATCGTCTACATGCATTAGCTCTCAATCAATCAAACATCAATACAGAAATGGCATTGGAACTAATCAAATAATAAGAGAAAAAGCATCAATGATGATGATTGTTGTGAGTAAGTAAAGATGTAAAGTAGATTAATGCATTAGTGTATTCACTGTAATGCCCTTGGAATTCCATACACTAGTACACGACAAATACAGGCTAATTTTTATGATTCAACATTGACATTCGATCCCTCACATAATAATCACATGAAAAAATATTATTGAAAATACCACAATTTACCATTAGCAATATAATGTCCATAATTATCTCCTGTGAGTGAGCATGTAAGCATATAAAGAGATGATGATGAATAAAGTATGAAGTAGACGAAGAATTGAACACGTCATTGAAATAAATAAATGAAATGAAACAAAAAGTTGAATTTATGGAGTGCATTGAAAGTCATTTACTGTCAGCTACGACTTATCTTATCAACGTCCGCATAACTCATGACACTTCTTAAAAATGAACTAAAAGTTTGTGATAAGAAAATGTCGTAAATAAGTTAATAGTTAATGTCGATGAAGTCATTTTTGAGGGGGTTTTAGTTTTGAGGCTGATGACTTAATATGTTCCTATAAAAAAGCCTCAAATTTCTAAAATTGACAAATTCTTCTAATTTTCTGAATATTTAATCAAAAAACCCCAAGACGCAATTATCTAGTCACAAAATCTAATTTTTCTCCACAAATCTGTCTCAACTCATTACACACAATTATTCAATTATACGTAAAGATATGTAAATCTGCATACAATCGTCTCTGTCATGTTTCTCTCCTTCATTAAACACCGTCTTTTCAATTTTATTCTCGCTCTTCTTTTCACAACAAAAAAAAACTTTTCATGATCATCAAAATAATAAAAAGAGAAGGAGAATCGAATTGTTCTTCTTCTTTATCATCATCATGCCCATGAAATAAATGAAATAAAATAAAATAATTTCGAGTGTGTTAGAAGATGATGTACTTGGGGACAGAGTTGGTGACTTAATAAAGATGGGAGAAGATGGAGTTAATGCATGGGCATACTCAAAGGGGGTCCAAATTTTTAAACTCATTATAAATGGAACCCATTTGAAAAACTAATTATTAGTTCAAATTGAGTAGACCTAATTAACTATGAATCAAACTAAACTTTGAAAAAAAAGTTTTAAAACTCCGAACCCCCCCCTTCTGGGTACGCCTATGAGTTAATGGCATAAACCAGAGTATATATTTTAAATTTGGGGAATTTCGGAGCAATATTCGCACAAAACTAGATTAATTTTTTTCAATATTCTCCATTACTAAACCCATCAGTGTTGTTCCTTGAGTCAAACAAACTTAGGAAAATTTAGGGGTCCAGCATTGATATACCATGACTGATCTACCTCTTTAATGGGTTTCTAAGCATCTGCTAGTGTCTTAATTGAAGGTCAGGTTGATCTGTATACCTTAGGATAGTTCTAAGCTATACAACTAGTATAACCTTGGGTCATATGCCATTGGGGTAACCCTAGGGTGTACCCATAACCTTAGGTTATTCATCATTGAAAGATTTAAACTCAGATTTTGTCAAAACAAAGCAAACACTCAGACAACGACACTAATACTCAACACCCCCCTCCCCAAGTCATCAGAACTACAACCCTGAACTTCTTAAAAAAATTATATCTTCTTGTTTCTTCAAATGAATGTAGATTTATAAACCGCGCGGTAAATTTAGAATTTTGCTTGCATGAAATGAAACAAAAAAAAATGCTTAAACGATTTGCTCTTTTTTTTATTTTCCGTAAGTTTTTATTCACGAGAGACTCTTCAATTTATCAAATGCGACAACCGAAGATGAAAATTTTTTGGTTTCATTGTGGGGAGAAGAAGGAGAATACAAAAAAAAAGTCGAATTGAGAGGAACGCTTCAATGCTTTTTTATTCATTTGTATTATTAATAATCAGTGCTAAAGTGATCATCACCACGTGATATTTTCATCAGAAGTGAATTTAGAAAAAAAATCCCCCAAAATGTTTTTCAATGAACTTCAACAATCGCTCGAGATTCGCTTCTGTTACCAACTGCTGTGAATGATTGTTGTATGGTGCAATGCAATAATCCATTTTTGGTAACATGAAAATGAACAAACAAGAATTTCTTCTTTAATATCATCGGCCCATATCTATCTCCATCTCACTTGTGCACACCACCGTTCTTTTTGTTCCCCATGTCCCGAAAAATAAAAAAAGGTAAAGAAGAGAATTTTTTTTTCGGTGAACTACTTCTTATGCAAGTGCAATATCCACTTTGTCAGGTTGGAATGTTGTTTTGTTAGGTGTTGTGAGGTGCCTTCGCGGAACGGAGATTATCAGATGATTATGGACAAGATCTTGCGGGAATTGGATGTGAACTGTTTTTGGATTTAGAGATTTATTGATGGATTTTAATTATTTTTTATCAGAGTTCAACGTCGGCTCAGTTTTTGTATTGAAACGACGACTCGAATTATGAATTATTTTCTGTTGTAACAAATCAGTTCGTTAGTAAATATCACTTTAGCATAAGTCGTTCATCAAAATAAAATTCTTGAAAAGTTTCAAAAAGAACATCAGACAAAAATAATTTCTTGATCACTTCTGTTTATAAAAATAATTTTTTATGAGATTCGAACTCATGACTTTAATTTTCTGACTCGTGTGTCGTAACCACTAAGCCAATATCTATTTGACAAAAATTTGACAAAAAAACTATTTAAACATACTCAATTTTTAGTCAATAATATGATTCTACTTGAATTCTTGAACATAAATCCATCACTAATTAATTCTTCCTCTGGCATCTCATAAAATAAAACTTCATATCAATGAAAACTCTCAAATGTTCTTGACCTTGACACACAAAAAATGCGTCAAATACACCCCAACGACAATAAGCATCCTTACGGTATGAAATTTATTTAAAATTTAAACACAGCAGTTGAAGTGCTTTATGTGCACACGTAAATTATTTATTCAAGAATTGTGTGTGCAGCGCTGCCGTACACGAAAAAAAATAACAATTTTTTCCTCACTTTATTATTATCAGTCCATTTGGTCGTTGTCACAGTCAACGACATACGCGTTTTTCATGCAAGTTGCTACACTGTATAAATATATAAATAATAATAAAATACATTCATAACTGTTTGTAGAGGAGCTATGATTTGCAAATACTTGAAAGACGCACGAGATCCTCTGCCATTAAAAAATGATTAGCTTATTGCATGAGTTGTCGTTAATTATGGAAAAATCTAATTAACGCCTCATACAATTTATGGCCACGAAGAGACTGAGGTGATATTGCCCTTAAATAACACCTCGATTCCTTTCTAATTTCCGATACTCCATCATTTTAAAATTAACAACATGCATTAATGATTATTCATGTCGCGCACTAGCTACAATCATAGCAGCATGTTGATGAATTCCTCTTCTTATTCTTCTACGTTCTATTCCCTGATGTCCCATCGTCAATTTCAATTTTTCAATTTTTTTTCAAATTCAAAAGAAATTCTTCTTCATCTTTTGATAGTAAAAAAATGTATAAAATAAAAGAGAATAGAAGAAGAGACTTATGTCTCTCACATCTTCAAGTATGTAAAAATAAATATCTCTGTTGTATGACTGGAAGTGACTGACTGCAGTTAATCAAAAGTAAATTTAAATGAAAAATTCTCGTCATTCCCTTCTGTCTTCATGTTCATCTTTTATTTGTCTGTAAAATATTTATTGACAGATAATGTGTCTCATATTTTACAAAATTATTTCTTCCGTCGAACGTTTACACAGAATTACGAGAGCGATGGGGACAGACTCATTGACAATTATTGGAAGTAGTAAAATACTACGAAAACATTAATTATTATTTTCTGCGCTTAATTTATTTACTCGATCATTAGATGTGGTGTGTTTAGTCGCAGGGTTGGATGAGCTGGTTATTGAGGGATATGATTAGGGGGGGGGGGGGGGGGGGGGGTTTGGTAAGGATTTTTAGAAATTTATCAGATTTGATCTACAAATTTGATATTATGACAATAATTTTATTTGATAATCCTCTAAGGCTGGTCTTGTAGGGCTACTAGGGTTACCTACCTCTGGTATACCCTAGGATAGGATAGTTTGGGGTACCCTAGAGTGTCCTAAGTACCCTAGGGCATCCTAGAGTACCATTCCAACTCCTACAAAAATACATAATATGAATTTTAGCTCAAAATTATTTAACACATTTGCCAGAGTACAATATCCTCTAATCAACTTCACAGAAATTATGACACCAAAAAAGTTTAAAACTAGACACCCCCCATCGAACACCCAGACAAAATATCCAACATAATTTTTATAAATTCTTAAAAACCGTTAACAAATCTTCTCCAAACTAATAAAAAATTGGCAGACTATCCCGCAAGTCGAGTATAAAATTACAGACGATTATTTTTCTCAGTTTATGTATTAATTTCAGCTGATTAACTCCCATTGCTTTATTATGAAGTGTTAAGCTTGAGCGAAAAATTACCAGTAAATAAATTATGTCCAAGATCCAAACGGAATATAAAAAACATTTTTCTGTTTATTTAAGAAACCTGTCGTCAACAACTCTGGTCGTAAAGAAGAAAAAAAATATTTTCACGGTATATAAAAATAAATCTTTTTGTATATCTAACGAATTAAATAATTTAAAAAATTACAAAATGTATACATGAGAAGATAGTAAGGCACAACATTAATTAATAATGTGAAAAATATCAGAATGATTATTATTATTGAGATGTTATATAATAAATAAACGGCTTAAAGCTGCACACGGGGTGGAGACCTTTTAAATTATGACAAAGTCAAACAAATAGCCGTGAAAAGGAAAAAAAAGAATGATAAAATGTATTTGATATTTACCCAATATTCTCGAATATAATGCACAAATCCAATATGGGAATTTTTTTCCTGTCCTCGCACGTAATCGTATTAAAATAAGTTTCTTTCCTGTCTGTGATTCCTTCTTCTTCTTCTTTCTCACTACCGACTTGAAAAAAATATTAGTTTATTTTTTTCCACAACAAAACTTAATATTTAGTTTACTAATTATGATATTTAATGTTTCATTTGATATTAATCAATGATCGATCGATTCCACAACACAGATTATATTCGCAAAAATTAAATTTCACTTAAAACACACAATACGAGAGTTCACCAGCGATAAATTTAATTAAGTCGACTAAAAATAAATCACAATTTCCTCCACACTTCATCTACTTATCAGTGTCATTTGAAATATTTTTTTTTATATTTGCCTATTAAATTTTTATATTTCGCACTTTAAAAAAATCACAAAAAATAAATTTTTTTATGTTTTTTTCTTCTTATTTTTCTTATTAATCGGCAAAAGTTGTTACAGTGACTAAATCCGTAAATTTTTGGAGGATGAAACACACTTGTTGAGAAAAAAAAATTCTTTTCACACTTCTCTTCTCAGCTACTGTCCGGAGATGTATCCCGACATACGCAAATAATAAAAAAAATTCCACAAAAAGAGACAAAAAAATAATAATAAAAAATTATGAACGAAAATAAAATAAAATTAAACGCAAGAAGCCGCTAAGGTTTAACTATCTTTTTTTTCTGTATTCCTCGCTACTCAACAGTTTCTGAATGACTGACTGAACTGAATGTGTGGCTCAGTTCACGTTGTAGAGGAAAGAAAATAAAGTATATAATAAGTATTGAGCGAACAACATTCAGCTTTTATTTTTTTGTTATTTCTTCTTTCCTTTCCTTTTCAAAAAAAAAACTTTATTCCGATTGTTTTTTTGCGGATCGAGAACTGATGACGGCTGCAACGTCATATTCGCAACATATGAAAATTTCAGTCATCAAAGTGCAAAAAAAGACGAAATTTTTTTGTGATTTGCCTCTTTTCGCATTTCTACGTGATGAAATGTGCTGGGATGTCCAGTCACTTTTTGCTGATGAAATTCCATCGATTAAGACAATTACTTCTTTTTTCTGCAAATCACATAATACCTTTTTGTGGATTTATTCGGCTACTTGAAGATGTGAAAACATTCAGACGTGATCATGTTTTACTTCAATGTTTTCATCCAATGTTTTGTAGCATTAGGTCAATGTTTTGATGCAATAATGAAAACATCCACATGCAATGTATCATGATCTTCAAAATAGAAATACACAAAAAAATATCAACAACAATAACAACATGTTACGTATGCTGTCAAGAATGAGATCTGTCACACATACTTTCCATATATCTTTTCAACATTAACAAATTCAACAAGAACACTTCTTTGATGTTGAAATTTAAGAAGCTTTATTAGTCAATTTCGGTAGTTTATGATGTATTTCTGGCATTTTTGAACTCGCATTGTTATGTCTCAAAAAATGATTTGTTATAATAATATAAATAAAAACAGAAGACTTTTTAAAAACATGAAATTGATTTTTTAATGGATTTTATTAACTTCCATTATATGAAGTATTTATCAAGTGTTGTGATGTCATTTTTTTGGGAAAATTGTAGTGATGTGGAGTGATTGCTGAAATGCAATATTGAAAAACCATTTAAGATTCGCTGAATTTGAAGCTTAAATATAAATGGTTACTGTAATTTCTCGGTTTAACCCAGTCAGTATGAGTAAGCCACTATTTCATAAATTTCATTGGATTTCTATTAAACTAATATCGAGTTGTTCACAATTTATTTCTGTTTTAAAAAATATTTTTCACACAACCTTTCCCTCACCAAAATCATAGTTCAGAAAACTTCTGGAAAGGACCCCTATTCAAGGGGTATACAGAAATTTTTCTAGAGGGGCTTTTTGAATTGACAGGAAAGTTTGGGGGGGATTTTTTTCTTAAAAATCCAAAAAACTGAAAAAATTCCCAAAAAGGGGTTTGAACACTACCCCCCCCCCCTCTAGAAGCACTCTACCTACCCCCCCCCCACTCTATCATCAACCTATCCAAGAAATTTTTAATAGAATTTGATAGAGCTATTGAGGCACTCATAACAAAAAATGTCTTAAGTTGCAAAACTTGTCGCAAAAAAGTGCAATCTTTTAGTAGCAGAAGTAGGTAGCTTTGAAGGATTTAATTTAATTTTGTGGAATCTAGTAACGTAGCCAAAATTTTGGTATGGGGAAGGAGTTGAAAAATGTTTTTTTTTCATAAACCTTAGCAATTTTGTATAATTTCTTTGCTTAGATCAATTTGTCATGAAAAGTGTGGAATTAAAAAATAATTTAATTTTCGATAAACTAAATAGGGGTCATTTACTAAATTAAATAAGAGAGGGGGTCAATGGGTCATGCAAAAATAACCAAATTATTGCATCATTTGTTAATTTTCTGAACAAATTCTCTCTGCATCAATTTCACATCGCAATGAAAATTAAATCTTCTCTTCACATCATCTAGCCAAATTATGCAATTTTCGTCTCTCATGTGATTGAAATAATTTTCACAGCTTCAGCTCTCTCAGACTATTGAACAGACGAAGAAGAGGAAAAATGTCAACATGAATTAATTATTTTAGTCTTTTTTTGACTAATCTTTCACTCGTTTTCTGTCAAATTGCTATGTTAAATACTTAAAAGTATATTTTTAGTCGTCGTTTTGCATCGCATCAACTGAATCTGTTTGAGGAGAATTTGAGGATAAAAATACATGCGAAAAATAAGAAGTTTCACATTTCTTTCCTGTGGCATTTGTGGAATTTTATTCTTACTTAAATTCGCGTGTTATTTTTCACTAAGAGTCTCAACACTCACACTTGATAGACATTAAAGGTGTATTAAAATCTTAATTGAAAATATATAAAATTGTTTACATAAAAATATCAAATGAAAAAAATAATAATCGACTGTAAACGGAAATGACCCGGGAAATATCTTTTGATAATCAGCCTTTATGTACAAATATTTCGATTGATTTTTATGTCTGCTTCATAAATTAACACTTCATTAAATTTATGAACTAATTCGATAAACACAATTTTGCAATTATTTTCAAATTTTTATACATGGCTATTTGGCTTGTTTCATTTCTCACATCGCAAAGAACAGATGCAGAATTTTTTGTTAGCGTAAATCTGTACTTTAAGTTTGAGTGGCCGATGGTTTGTGTGGTTCAATTATAGGTCAACAGGGGTGTATCCTGGAACTTCTTTTTGAGGAGGGTTATTCGAATTATGACCTTTTTTGGATATCCTTTTGAATCTTCGATATCATTTCATTTAAGCTACTATTGGAAAATGAGGGAAGGATATCCCCAACCCCCTGGATAAGGACATTTTGTCAAAAATTCAGGACATTTTGAATTTTTCAATTTAAACTCACTTATTGACCAGCCCCATGGACTGATGATCAGTCTGTTTCAGGGTCTATTTTTCATATGACTGTCTTCTGTTTCTAATGCAATTTTGGCAAATTCTTTTTATTTTCACTAAAATTTAGATGCCATTGGTCCAAAACTGACCATTTATTACCCAAAATGATCAAAAGTCAGCTAATATTATTTTCAAAAGATCTTATCATAAAAATACCGTGGCACGTAGTGTGTAAAGCTGTTAGCAGTGATGTAGGGTGCTCAGAGGCGTATCCAGGAAAATTTAGGAGGTTTTGGGATTTCTGTTCTTTAAAAACCCCTAGCCAATTGTAAACTTAGACCCCCATCACGGTAAACTTGCAGTCTACACTAATTACTGCATTTTCATTGATGATAAAATTTTCATATAAATTTTAATTTTACTTTCAGATTTTCGTGATTTTTATAAATTTTAACGGGTTAGGGGGGGGGGGGGATTTGTGACAGTCCAAATAAAAATTTTTTTTTTCTTTGCAAAATTTGTGACAAGGGAGGAGGGGGGGTATAAAAAGTCATTTTTTTGCGTGACGTAATTTGCGAACGACCCCTTACTTCTTTGTAAAAAAATGTCAACCATCATCAAAATACTCGCCAAATCTGTGAAACAAAGAATGCGCTTCCTCATCTCATCCACAACGACATTTTCTACCCTTTCCTCATTAATTGAGTTATAAAATGAAAATTTCTTAATATTTTGGCATGATTCTTTTCGGCAACATAATTTATAATAATTTGGAATAAAAAGTGAATGCATAATAGTTTAAATATGAATAAATTTAGCTTAATCAGATGATCTTTATTTACGATACGTCTTCATTTTTCTCTTGTGCGTGGGTATTCATATCAATTATTTAAATTTGGTGACTACAAAATTTCTTAATGGTCGGAAAAAATTCAAATTCTAAAAGATCATTGTTGATCAAACTTTTGAGAGGTTTTAAGCTTTCAAATATAAAGTTTTGACTTAAAACCTCACAAATTTTTTTGAGTAAAATTCTCTCATTCAAAAAATAATTTCTCTCAAAATGCATTCAATTTTCTCCATCCACACACCTACAAAATTGTATTCTGTATTTTTTTGCAAGTTTTATGCCTTCTTCTTCAATTGTGATTGCGTTTAAAGTTGAGGAAGAAAACAACAGTCACTACGATCGTATCACGAAAGGAAAGCGTGTAGCAAAAAAAGTAACAATAAGAAGGAGAGGAAAAAAAATCAAAAAGACCACCCGGTTTTCCGACTAACTTTCAGCAGTGTGCGCAAATTCGTCTTGAAGCAATTTGTTATTTTTAAAAGAATATTCAATAATAAAGACTTGAAAATGCGAGTGAAGGTCAATTAGAAATTTTTTCGCTTTATTTTTCTCTTATCATCGTGTCGCTTTGCTTTAATGCTACAATGACCTTATTATTCGTGGATTAGTTTCGTGACTCTTTTGTGTATTTCGGCGACTGGACGCTATCGCTCAAATTTTCAGCACAACAATTTGTTCACACATCACTTCCAAAAAAATAATAATGATGATAATGAAATTTTTTGTGTCAGCGATCCTGCGATTTATGGACACAGTTCTGAGTGAATTGAAAATTATTTAGACTCACAAAGTTGACAGAGATTTATTTCTAAAATTGTCATTTTTATGAGTTTGATTTATTTATGGTTCTAATACTGCTGAACTTTATGTCCAGCTGTCAAAAGTCTACAAAATAAACCATAATTTAATTAACTAAGCTAAATAACTTTAATTAAATCTTGGAATAAATTTGTGAACTAAAAAAGCATCAACGAATGGACTTGGGGTGCATTTGGAGGGGCTTTTACTGTTTAGGTGCCTGTCTTTAGATACTGTCAACGTAATTTTAAAAAATTTAGATACGCCCCCAATGTACACCTAGACGCCCTTGTATATACTCCATTAACATATAAGAGCACTTTTTGCAAAGATCAAGACAATTTCTGGTGAACTAAGGTATCCTGAGTGGCATTTTGGTCGAAGGCAACGTGGTAGCAGTATGGTGTCTATCAAGGCGCCTTGACGGTGACGATACGGCAATGGCAGTGAGAAGGCTGGGTATGTTATAATAGTTCAACAGATAATTGATCTCAGGGCCTTTTCATCTTAAGCAAACCCTTTAATTATTCCATTCTGATGTATTCTTTAGAAATCATGTCACATTTTTAAATTAGATGAGCTGAAAATAAGTTTCATTACCTTTCATTTTAGGCTGCAGACAGCAATACTATCAATAAAATGACTCAGATCCTATTATACTCTGTAGGACTAGGTTTGATGTGCATTTATGTGCAGCTATAAATTTTTATACCATGACATTGGCATTGCTTAAGGTGACTAGATTTTTTATGGTGAAAATCCAGGGCAATTCTATAAATTTCGTAAAAATCTTGTACATAAAGGAAAATTTTGAAAATTAACGGAAACTTTCGTGAACAAAATCATAAAAAATTTCTGGACATCTTTAAAAAATCCAGGAAAGTAACGAGCAAATGGCCAGCCTAGCATTGCTAGAATTTTCAAAAGAGTGAAAAAAAGTTTTGGTCAATTTTTATTTAATTAAAAATTTTGGGTCATTTTAGCCAAAAGGAAAGGGAGTTATTTTCCACTAAACGAAGCATCTATGCCTGAAGCAAAAAGAGATTTAACAATATATATACAAAGCCTAAAATTGGCTCAAACAACATCATAAACTCTACTGCCAAAGGGAATTTCACAATGAATTCTGCAAAAAATAATTAACAATAAAGCATAATTCTCAGAATTAATTTACAAATTCCAACAACATCCCATAGCTGCCCAACAACACAATATTTCACAATTACATGTAAGCTTCAAAGAGTATGTCCACGCATCTGTAATCTCTATTAACAGCACCACGCACGATAATGACCGACATTGATGATGATGATGAATGGCACTTGAAAGTGTCAGCTGTAATGAAAATTAAAAAGAGAATGTGGAACAATTATTAAATTAATTAAAATTATTACTGGAGTGACTAGAAAAAAAATTATATTTTCAGTATCATTTAATGTTCCGGCGCTTCTAGATTTTTAAGAATTTTTTTCTCTGAAAATTCCGTCACATATGGTGAAATACATGAAGAGGATCTAGAGATACATGTGAGTGAATATCGTTGCCGTAACTTGAGAAATAAAAAGAATTCTCTCCCTCTCAGCTGATCATTTTACTCAAAATTCTCTCACCGATCTCTCAAAAGCTCGCAACATGCAGACTAAAACTGTAGGATTGTAAAATACCGAGAGTCAGTTGAGTATTAAATTTTCGTGTGTACTAACGTGATCGCGCAACAGGTGTGTCTCGATTTTTTTTCTCCTTCAGCATTTAATCATTTTCCTACCTTTTAGTTGTTTTAGTGTGCATATAATTTAGTGCGTCATTAAGTCGATACACATAGAAACCGAGTTTGCTTTATTCTCGAGAAAAAAAATATAATATCTTAATGAAAAAAAAATTTGTTATCGATATTAATTTGTTTGTTGTTTTAAAAAGAATTTTTAATCATATAAAAAAATAAGAAAAATTAAGTGAAATTGATATATTTATTTATTATTTTTCTGTTTTATTTCTTCCAAAAACAAAAAAAAAATATTCTTTTAACTGCTTTTTACTGGATTACGACGACGATAAAAAAAAGCAGGAAATTTTATCTGAGAACATCTGAAAAAATATTTTTCAATATTTAGTTGAAAATTTACAGAAATTTTTTCAACTTTTATACAACAAGAGAGAAAAAAAAAAGATAAAAAAATATAAGAAAAGAAGTAAAGAAAAGAAGAAATAAAGTTTTGTGTGTTTTTCTTTCTCCGAGACAAGAGAAAATAAAAGAAATTTTAAAGACGTAAGTAAAGATTATTATATGTAAAAAAATAGTGAGTGAGTGAGTTTGTCTTTCACGGATGTGTGTGCTTGAAAAATAAACCTTTTTTTGCTATTGTGTCCATAAGATGTATGGGCACGCAGTAATTTTGGCTGTCTATCGATTTTTCACTGTCAGTCCACGATGACTTTTATCAACTCAACTATTTTATGTGAATAACAAAAATTAGATAAGAATTCTATTATCAAATTAAACAGACGACATCATCATGATACTAGTCACTGAAATGCTATTTTTATTGCATCATTCAAGTACTTCACCTTTTATTTTATCAGACTTTTTGGAATTTTCCAGAAATTTGTAGCTTTTTTGGGGGATTTTTTTTGTGACTTGTGCTATGTAATTTTATAATATTAACAGAACATAAGGAGCAATTTTAATCTGTTATACTGATTAGATGATCTAGGCAATTTAGTGACTTAAATGACATGGACATGCAATTTTTCTAGGGTACCTTAAACTAAAGTATGCCTTTTTTGGGTCATGTAAAATCTATAGAATATTCTCAAATAGATTTGAGCAAATATAATCATTTTACTGCTGGATTGAAGACATAAAGCTAAAGTAGTCTGTTAGCAACTACATGAAGTGACCCGTAGTGGTTTTGCATTTGATTATCGAATTACTGCGACACCGACCAAACGATCATGTATTTATCAGAATTTGCATATATCTTGGATACAAAAATATTTTAACTTCCACTTTTTCTCAAGAAATCTTGACTTTGCCCTGTTAATCATATAAGCTTGAGTCAGAGATCGAGACATTTTGCTCCAACTTAGAGTAAAACCAGTTAAAGAAAAGAGTCTTTATCACTAGACACTTAGCAGGGTACTCACCATGTAATTGATTTTATGTTAATTATGATTCATAAACCTAAAATAAGTTAGCGGTTATTCGTTAATTATGTCACCCAAAAAACGACTTTTTCAATCCATCCCCTCTAAATTGTGACGTAATTTGCGAACGACCCCTTACAACCGAAATTAAGAAGGTACCTAAGTGGCTTATTATATAGGATCTTCAATTGAGTGGTTCATGTTAATCTCATTTTCGGATACAAGTTCAATTCCCACAGAAAACCTTCAAATCAATTCTAATTCTAATCAGAATTCCCAAAACCAAATCAACAAAAAGAAATATTTATTGATCATCTGAATACCCTAGCAGCAGCCACATATCATACAAAACTTAAAAATGATAAAAATCAAATACCACAGAAAATAAAAAATTTTTGCTCGATGACTTAAGCCGCTCAAAATGATGATCACCGTATGATGAAGATGATGTTGATGGAAAAAAAACGAGTCAGCAACCAGCATAAGATGACAAAAAAAAATATCCAGTTTTTCAAGAACAATATGTCGAAAAAGAACTCAAATTGATTGGAAAAATGTGTATATAATTTTTATGTATTAAACATAAACCGTTATGTCTCTCAGTTACTGTGCATGCAGCCGTTCAATTGAATTTATAAATCAGATTTTTATCACTGCACTCAATGTGACCTTTTTTCTTTCATTTTTCATTTCAAAATGTCAAATGTGAAACTTTTTTTTTCCAAACCAGCACAAATTCGTAAGAAGTCGTGGGTTGTTCGCTAGTGACGTCCATTAAAAATGGAATTGGGTCTTTTGTGTACAAAATTGTTCAGATTTCAGTGTGATGTACAATAACAAAGGGGGGGAAGATGTTAATCGGTGGACGTCACTAGTGATCGACCCCACAATGGCTGTGTTAAGTAATTTTTCGTGTCTTATCTGCCGTTCTAGTTACTCGTTTGCTTACTTATTTGTGGTGTTTATTTTTGCATATAATTAGCACTTTCATGTATTATTATATCTCACGTACTATTCTCCTTGTCTTGTCAATGTCTTCTTCGTCAAATTTATTTAAAATTCTAGTCACATAAAAATATTTTTCTGCTAAAGGAATAAAAAATATTTTTTTGTGTCGAGACGAAAGATTTTTTTTTTATTTCTTATAAGACGAATGTTGATAATTAATTTATAGCCCACTTAACAATCACACACAACATTTATGATTTTTTTTAATATATATATTTTAAAACTCACAATCTCATTCATCGAATTTCTTTTTATATATTTTTATTAAAAATGAATTCAAAATGGCGCAATAAATTTTTATAGGAAATTTGTGTTGAATGCAATTTTTTTCGAGTCATCTTAAATGCAAATTTTCGGATCGTATTTCATTTTCATTGTACATGCTTCTTAAATTTATTGGCTGTATATTCAAATTAGGTATATTTTTATAATATTTGCCGCTTGAATACTCAGAAATAGTTGTCTAATACATGTGTGTACTGAGAAAAAATTGCAAATTGGGGTCAAATTGGAATAAGATAATTGTTTAAATGATAAGTGGGTAATTGACTGAGTTAGAGTGAATGTTGTTGAGGTTTTTTGTGACTTAATTGATAAAATACGAGGAATTGTGAATGTATTTATTGTAATTCAAGACAAATAAAGTTAATGGGAATTTGTAAGGCTTTTAAATCCAGTATAATAAGCTGATTTAACTAAATATGGAGCTAAAGCCATAAATATCTTCTAAGAAATCCTTTACACTGATTTATTCTAGTTAGTGAACTTTCAAAGCATCTTTAACATATGTTATTTCAAACAATGTCCTTTGCAAAATAAAGCAGAGGGTTCAAGGTCTAATAAAATGATTTTTAAAAGATAATTGTTTTAGCAAAAATGCTCTGAAACAGTCCAATCAGGGATTGATACTTTTCTCATACTGACCCGAGCGGCATTTTGGTCTAAGTTGACATGGTGTCAGTCTGTTACTGCTTTTATCCACATAGCTGCTTTCTAATTGCCACTTCAAATGACATGGAAATGGGAATTACTTTGCAGCCATACAGGTGGATAAATCAATATGTAGGAGCACCCCACGTTGCCATCACGGCCTTACAGCAGTCATTGTCGCTCGGGTCAATAATCGAGTTCCTCAATATTTTTTTTAAAAAAGTAGATACTCAATACTCGAGTAACAGAAAAACGATTGAATATCCATCCCTGAGTCAAATAATAAAATTTCTTGTGATACGTCTTCATAGAGAGGTTGTTGGACTTAAATTCCTACTGATGTGGTTTAGAAGCATTGAACTGGTCCCCTACTGAGCCTCGAACTTATGATTACTGTGGGTTGGCTTAGGTACCTTAACCAATTGAACACTATACCACCCTGCCATTTGAGTTGATTGTGAAGAAATTGTGTTTAGTTCGTTTAATGAAAAACAATTCATAGAGAATATCCAACAATAATGATGAATGAATCTGCCAGAAGCTCGTTATCCTAAAACTATATTAAATCCATTCTACCATAGGAATATTCTATAAATAAATGATTCAATGCAACACAAATTGTCATTCTAGTCAATCTACAATTTCCACTACGACAACATGATCAATGGCAAGTCTAACGATTCTATCGCTTAATATTTTGCACGGACATGAAAATTCCAACAAATTTTATTCAAATACTTACGTAACATTTTTCTGCGAAAAATATTGATTCTATCTCGTGATAATTTGTTAAGCAAAACCTGCCACATACAAAAAGTTTCATTTTCTCGCAATTTTCGCTCAAACCATCCATAAACAAAATCAATTTACTCCGAAAAATTACTCAATTTTTAACAGTTTCAGTCATCAATTTTCATCACCCGTAATTATAAAAATCTCTGATTAAAACCAAACACAGAGCAAATGATGGATATACACTGACCTTTCTTAAAATAATCATCAATTGAAGGTTATTGCTTAATAAACAGTGAGATATCTCCACACCACTTTCAAATGCATCCAAGATAAATTCAATTGTTGCTTTTTGTTACTTTTTTGTGCCAACATTCGCAATACAATTTGAACAGCTAGCACACACTACAATCACTTTTTAGTTTACTCAACAATACATGGCAAAATAAACAGCATAATACTTTGTGCTGCACAAAATTGCTATTTTTTCTCTCTCTCTCCTACTGCTGTATTAAAGGCACGAAGATAAGAAGAAGGAATGAGCAAAAAAAATTGTTTCGCAAAGTGTGATATGCAATATGTATGAGGCTCTGTCATCATCATTACTTGCCTTACAATTTCATCTTAAAAACGTAATGAGACATATATACTTTTTTGTGGCATTTCGCAATGCGCTGCCATTTCATGTTCGTCATGGAAAATTTATTAAAAACTTGTAATTCTCATTCTACAATTTCGTAATAATTAGCAGATATGAATTAATATATTTTTGAAAAAAAAAACATAATTTAATTTTTTAGCGTTTTTATATTTGCTGACATTCAAAATTTATCATAAGTATGTGAACATGTTATTTACATTCGTAAAACTGATTGCTTTGTTTTCAATTGACAATGAAATTGGTGAGAAATTGTGAAGGAAACTTATTAAACTTTAGATAGGTTCAAGATGGGTAGTCAGAAATTTTTCGAGGAGGTCCTCAATTTTACTCAAAAAACTAATAAATTGATTAAATATCAAGGTAAATTTTTAATCGTAGGAAGAGTTAAATCCTAAAATTGTACTTGAATATGACTTTTTTATTTTAAATTTTTTAATTCATGTCCAGACCCCTCTAACCTTCCATCCTCTCTCCTTGGCTATACCTAAACTTAGCTTACTACAAAACACTTTATTAAAACATTTAATACTGCTATGTTGTCAATTTTCTTCTTTTAAGACTCTCATGAACTAAGGAAACTGTTTACAAGATCACGAATATTATTTTTTGAGGTTAGGAAGGACAGAGATTGTACGGTAGGGTAAGGGATGGTCTGTAGGATAAAGGACGTTAGATAGGGTCTGTAACTTTAAACAGATTGAATTTGGATGCCATAACCGAGGGGCACGGTATGGCAAATGACACTTTTTGTTGACAAAACAACCATGCTTTTTTTGAAGTTTTGTTATTACAACGTCGACGTATCGGTACCCTAACGACTACAATTTGCCACTTGGGATAAGTTTCTAGTTAATATTTTGTCAACTAACTATTTACTGGATCAACTTAATTGCAGACATCACTTTTTGATGTCAGAGGAGACAATGTGGTTGTTTCGAGAATATGACACCTAAATCTCATAATTCAGTCATGTTCTAGCTTTATTTAAGCAAGAGTCATGCACTAGTTATCAAAAACACATTCCAAGATCTGTCTGAAACCGAAAACACGCATTCATACTTACTACAACCTCACTTCTAGAACAATTCCTAACACAACGACTCTCAAAATCTCTCTCAAATAACCTTGGAACCCCCAAAAGAAAGAGAAGCAGGAGACACAACGCAATTGAGATAAAACTGCATCACAAAAGAGCTCGTTGAAAGTTTTATCTTTCATTTCTTCTTTTATTCCTCATTCTTCCTTCAACGAAAACTGTTCCAGAAGAGAGCAAAAAAATATTATCCAAGACAAAATCACACACCGGGACGAAGGCAGTAATGAATCAGAATATTTTGTGTATGTTTCAACTTCAAACGATGAAAATGGAAATGAAAAAAAATTATGGCATGTATGTTGATGCATTGATACCTGAAGGTTTCTTTTCTGTTTTGTTACAAGACGAGAGAGTAAAAAAAGAGGTTTTATGACTTTGTAACACTCATACAAATACCCACACACAAGATCCGATACACATATGTGTATGAAGCCTACAATAAATTCACATTTGTGTACGAGTCGAGAAAGAAGTGAGTGAAGGCGAATGAAAGAAACTGTTTCGTTTGTAATATTTTAATAGACAAAAATGACATCATTTGACTTTCATTATAATAAAAAGAAGCATCAAATAGGAACGATTCATGGCGCTTAGACAAAAAATTTGCAATCTTTAATTTTGTTCCTCAATATAAAAATTTTTATCACGTCTCAGAATGTCCTCACATGAATTTGATAATTATCACAAAAAAATATTCGTGAATTTAAAAACGCTACAGAGGAAAAAAAAATTAGCATATCGACGAGATTGTATTGAGAATTTTTATTACTTCTATAAATTCAGCATTATTATTGCAGCCATAAAAAGGCTGACGAAAACTTGTACATTAACTTATTAGAATTTTTTTGTGAATTTCTTAATCACCTGTCTTCAATCTCATTGGTTTTTGAGCAAAAAATGTCGATTCGCACAATTTCTTAATGGTTTCCCAGTCGCAGCCTCAAATGGCATGATTGCCACCTGGTGGCTATGCGGATGCTACCCAACTCCCAAGAAAAATTATTGCTGATCGGGAATTTTTATGAGTTCATCGAGATTTTTGAATATTTTTACAGAGAAAAAATTTGTCATAAAAGTTCAATAATGCGGGTTAAATATCAGACTTGGGAGGATTTTATTGGGTAACTGTTTGAAGAATTTTGTGACTGATTGAGTTTTTGGATGATTGAACTGAAGACTAAGTGGATTTTGAGGTAAATTTCCTGAATTGAAGGACACAACTGATTAATAAAACCAGTTAAACAGCAATTGTCTGTAAAATACTATAGTATTGATTTCTCAAGCACTACATGATCATTATTGATCCAAATTTTAAAGTTTCACTGACAATTTTCTACTGGTTTGTGGCTCCAATTCCCTCAGTTCCAAAAATGTTATTTTGAGGTTAACCACAGCATGGAAGCTTTATATTGACAGTAAAATAATTTTTTAATGTACTTGACATTAGATTAATTATAGAGGTGTATCCAGAAACTTTTCTAGAGTTTTCAACCATTTCCCCTCTAAAAACGCCCTTTGTGAATGACGTATCAATTAATTCAAACGCAAATCGCTGCTGTGTCACATGTTTAACCTTTTAATTAGCTTCCGTGAGGAATTTTGTGCTAAACTAAGCAATAATAATAATAATACTGGGAATCAGGAGTGTAACAAGGGTGAGGAAAGTGGCATTTTCCCAAAACACCTTGGACTCTTACAACACCTCAGCATAGTAGTACTGAATTTTAGACTTAATTGAAGGACAGAGGCTGGTTTCTCAGATATACCCCAGCTATTGTATTTATTATTGCAGGGGTATACCCTAGGGTATTAAGAAACCGGCCCCAGGAAACAAATAACAAGTTAATTGCCATCTCAAGTCATTAATTATATAAGAAATGCACTTGCGTAGCTATAAGTGGACAACTCACCCCTTACCACTTGGCAGGATGATTAAAAATGCGCAAAATTAAGAAACAATATTATAGGAATTCAAATTTGTAATTTTATTAATTTTGCATGCGCTTTAGCCTCAATATATCAAAAATATCCCAAAACCCTTTCTTCTTTTTCCCACCTGGTTCCTTCTCTTTTGTTCCTTCTTCCGTCCTTTGTTGCAAAAAAGAGCTGTATAGCATTCGAAAGGGTGATCACATGCCGTCTATGCCTCATTATTCACAATGACATTTATATTATTTCTCTAAAAAAAATATTAAACTTAATCTACAAATACACACGAGGCATGCACGCAAAGCCCAATAGAATTGAATTCCTTTGTTTCATTGTTTTCACATTTTTCATCTTTTTTTTCCTCCCATAAAATCGCTTGCCAAAAAGTCAATCAGTTAGAGACATATTTGTGGCATCTGATGTAATTCAATGCGTATTTTGCGAGTCTCTCTATGTGTGAGTCTTAAAATAACAAGAAAAAAAATTCTGCACAGCTTTTTTTGCGTACATAAATTAAGCAAATCAAATGTGTCAATAGGATGGTGGGTAAATAAATCTTCACATGTATGACGTGATTAACGATCGATTCGTGATGTTTATATTATTTTTTTGTGGATAACAAAAAAAATGAAGGAATTTAGCCTTCACGAAATAAATAAAATGATGATCTATAAGTGTGGGCGATGATTTTTAATGTCACGACTTTTTTTATCGTTTTTTCAATACAGTAATTTCTGTTATTTTTATAGCCTAGTTAAATATGAAAAGAATGGATATATAAACGAGATAAATCCTTGTGAATGTAAATCTTTCAGCCTGAAATTCTCCTTCTTACTATGACACTGAAAAAATTTTACTCATTTTTTATTTAAAAATTAATTTATTGCTTTCACATGAAATGCTCAGTTATCATTTTCTGTGGACTGCGGACACACAAACACGTGGTCAATATTTATTCAAATCACATCAAAAAAATTTATTTTTAAATGACTTTATTGGCTTTTATAATTTCTTCAATAATCAAATTTTGTTCCTACAAATAATTCAATTTCATTGCCAATCAATGTGACAAAAAAAAGCTTCCCTCAATTTTTACCGGGTAGCACATGGTGATGACTTAATTCAGGTTGTGAGGAAGTGATAAAAAAAATTTAAAAGGAGAAATTAAGGTTGAAGTTTAAAAGTTATGTAACTTTATTTGTCACGACTTTATTCTTGAATTTATTTTATTTAAAACATGAAAAATTCGTGATGTAAAAAAGTAGATGGAACTGGAACTGTTATTTATGAGGTTTTTGAAATTGAATTTTTATTTTGATAAAATGAGAACATCAAAAATAAATTAAACATTGTAGCAAAAAAAGAACTCATTTAAAAGATTAGGAAGATTTTGGATTTAAGTTTCTGTTAGGAATCGAACCCACACTCCTCAATATATAGAATGTTTCAGATTATGCATCTGTTGTCTAACCACTCGGCTACAATAACTTCTTTAAATTTAGCTAAAGTAGCTACATATAGAATGATATCAAGAATCTGTAACTGATCAATTAACTTTTAATGATTTTTGATTACATTTCATTGATGTGTAGCATATAAAATAAGAATTTTCAGAGCTCAAAGTTAGTAGACAACAGACTCGTGGCGTAGCAAGGGTAGGTAGCCCTGTGTTTTGGCTCCATACGGCGTAAAAAAAACTCAAAAACTCCTATACAATTTTTAAAGGTGTACCCAACTTTATTAACGATGTCAAATATTTCTGATTTCGCCCCCGGGTGATGAGAACCCTTGATACGTCACTGAGCAGACCTCTAAGTCGACTCGAGACGAAAAATATAATTTTTTTTTCCAAAAAAAGCATCGAGAATAAAAATTACTTCTTTATGGTAAAAAATCTGAATCTTGGTTAAGAATCAGCATACTTGAAGAGGGTCTCCCCACCCTCATGAACCACTCGGAATCACGTCAAAGCAAACAAAACAAACCTCAATAAACTCTGACATTTTCACAACATATGCGTTATTTGCTCTCCCACAACAAAGTAATTACTTAAAGGAATTTGTCACACAATTTTATGACCAAAATGTGTTAATTTCATTAAATCACAATTGTGTTCAATTGAAAGATGTTGACCTAGTCGAGTGACCTCGTGAAATCGAAGATGAAAACATATATTTAATATTTCATCTATCAAAATGCTCGACTATGCGAATAGAATCAATCTTGTCGATTGTCGAATGTGAATGACATACTGTGACTTTATGCCAGTTATTTTTGGTCAATTTTTTCAATTGAAATTCACATTGAATGACTATGTCGATTTAATTAACAACAAAGTTCTGTGTGTGGCATATTTTTTTGTCGATTCCTCTTCTTGACTTTTTGTGTCTATTTCTCGGTGATTAAATTAATTGCGTCAGAATCTAATTTTTGAGCACCTCCGAAAAAAAATACACACAATTTACTCAAGTGTCTTATTTTGCTATCGCACGCCTTTACTCAATTTATTTGCTCAATCTCTCAATATTTTTTGAGCATAATGAGCATAATGAGCAGCATTATCATTACTCAGGCAACTTGTCTTTAAGTATTAATTTCTTACAAAGCGATTGACATCAAATTTTATTGTTATTTTCAATTTTTATTACATTTTCTTCTTTTATGGATCTGCTTATTCATCGTCATGAGCGGAGTCACTGGCATTTTAAAAATATTGTCAAGTTCAAGACTAGAATCGCAAATTGTAATGACTTTGACATGAATGGATTATAAATTAGTTGTGAATTTTATGATGTGTAAATTGCTGGGTTGGAATGGAACTTAAATTGGAATTGAAGTTTCTGGTTTATGCTGTGGAATTGAGTTTTTGGGTATGTAAAATAATTTTGGAAACAGCGTAGACAGAGATTCCTCCTAAAGATGACCAGTCTTCCCTTTAAGATTGAAATTTGTATAGAAAAATATTTTTAAGCCCATCCTAAAAATTAATCAATGGATCCCAACTCCCTTGAGAGATCGAACTCCATTTTTGACAAATTTTTGACCATGCCTCTGAAATGTTAGGTTTTTGGAGTGTAACGTAATTAAATTTTTAATTGACATGACGGGTCTATCATGATTAGTTCTGAAAATATCAAATATTCAATCCCAATCAACATCTTTCAGACCCAACTCTGTCTCCATGTTCAAAATCTACAGACCCCAATTAACCACAACCACTCAGTCACCAAATAAATCCTCACAATTCAAAGAAACTAAATTTTATATCTCAAAACTCAGCTATCCATAAATGCAGTTTATTCACCACTCTTTGACATTATACAAAGCCAGTTCGATCATATGATAAATAATTAATATAATTTTATTACTTCGATGAACATAAAAATTTTTTTGATATCGATTCTGTTGCCATCTTTTGCTTTGTTCTGAATGAAAAAAAAAATCTTTAATTTATGTGAGAATTGAGAATATAAAAAAATGTCGGATTCACGTGTTGTTGATGTTCTAAGAATAATAAAATGATTCAGAATAACTGGAGGGTAAAGTTTGACATTGAAAGTTCTCGAAGATCTGAAGTTATCATTTCACATGCAAAGGGGGTCTCATTTAGGGGGTTTAAGGATAAAAGTCCAATATGAAGGAGTTTTTTGGAGTTCTTCAGGGTTTTTGATGAGAAAAAGAGTTTTTGGAGACCAGGGGCTACGGTTAAATACCTTTGTCCCTCCCCTTGGTACCCCACTAGATGAAAAAATCTAAAAATAATTCTAAATTGCCAATAAATTGAGGTAGAATACCCAAAAAAAATTCTGAATACACAATAGATATCTATGTCTCCCATAAACCATGTACCTGACCATATTTTATCCTTCAATTTATATTACTACCTTACTTACTGAAACCATGTTCCTATCAGGAACTTAGGTTACCACAAAAAGCTTTCCATTTGACTCAATAGAAGGTCTTGTAACTTAATGTATGTTTATTCCTGCAAATTAATTCTACAGTCAATTTAAATGCGCATTTGAAAATATCCTCATGAGAAAGCAACAAAAAATCCCAAGAAATGCGCAATTTGCTGAAGATTAAAGAAGAAATCACACAAACTTATTTTTATCGCAAGCTCAAATGAATGAGAGGGAGGAGAAGGTAGAAGTAAAAAAAATATTCAAGATAAGAAAAAAAATATACAAACGAAGTTTTTTTATATTGCAATAAGCGAAGGAATTTTTTGAGGTAAATATAAAGAAAAATGCTGACTTGAGTTGATTTGTGGAATGTTTGTCTGTTGAATGTACACACATTCGTAAAAAAATAGACTTCGAGTTCTAAAAATTAATTTTTTCTTCTTCTGCTGAATTCATTGAGTAAAAATGAGGTTTGTTTGATTTATGCATTAAAAATTGAGAACAAAGATATATGGACTGCAAGAGATGAAGAACAAAGGCCTCATGTCAAGATTTATGGCAGGTCTTTGATCATTGAATAAATTAAGAAAGAAAACTTTTCTCAAAAAATGCGGGTCACTGGGCAATTTTTTTTTTCTTTTCTCTTCCTCTTTTATATTCATCAATATTATTTTTCATCTTCAGCCATTCAGGGAGAACCACAAATGGAAATAAATTCAATTAAATTAAATACACTTGAAGAGTCATGCTTAAGTGACGTCAATTAGATTTTTTGGCTCTTTAACTCTCCAATATTATGAAATTTTCATGAAAATATTTTTAAAACCTGTAGGGGTCATCCACAAATGACGTTTGACCTCTCGAGAGATGGTATGGACTTTTTCTCATACATTTTCAATCTCAAGGTATGATTCAAACTCCCATGACTCCCTGATGATGCCTTTGGATGCAAGAGGACCAAAAATATATTTTTCAATAGACATCACTTATGAATGACCCCCACACAAAGCATACGCGTGGAATAAAATAAATGAACAATCTCAAATGAACGGTGATTACACTTTTTTATCAAACTATTTCCATTAAACTTGGATACACAAGCAAAAGCAGCATAAAGTTGTGTTGTTGAATATAAAAAAATGTCTCTGACTATTACAGCTGTGGATGTGTTAGTGAATATATATATTTATGGAGAAAAAAGATCAATCAAGGTGTGATCGAACATGCAAAGAATCGCTCATTTAATTTACATTCATAAGCGTTTATTTTTTTTCCATCTCATTTCTCGTCGTGGTCGTTGCTGTCTCTCTCATGCGCGCCAACGATATTTTTTTCTTTTGGCGACTCTCGAATTAATATGAAAAAATATGTGTACGATGAGACTATGGAAACAAGCAGTACTGTAAAGTAACTAAAGCTTTATTCAAGGCAAGTTCTCTTGTTGGTCAAGCAATGCGAAAATTATTGGATAAATATTTTATCATAATTATCATTTTTCAGCTACGATTCTTATTTGATTAGTCGACGTAAAGCAAAACAAATTGATGGAAAATATTTTTTGTTGCTTTTGTCAATGAAAAATAAATTCGCAATCTTCAAAAAATGTTTGTCACTTGACATATGATAAATTGCTTCCTCTTTTTGTTCGATAGTGATTTCATTGAATGATTCAGATTGATGTTATTTTGATTCTTGACCAAAAGCTTTCAATAATTTTGTTTTGATTTGAATTTTATGAGGCAGGTCATTCAATATCTGCAAGGTTTTTAGGTCATTGTTATGTAATTGTAATATTATTCTTTGTGAAACTAACGTGGGTATCAGAGTAGAGTGGAATCTGAGGGATACAACCTCTCAGTCCAAAGCAGCATCCAACCATCTGGTCAACGATAAATCACGGTAGTGCTAGGTCAGATATTAGTCAGATAACCCCCAATAAGCTCAGTGGTATGAGCACGCGACCAGAAATCATAAGACGTGGGTTCGAGTCCCACTCAGAATCCATTATACAGAGTTATTCCTTTTTCTCTTAGTTTGTCATCTAGAAGTTTGTTGTATCACTTCTGGATATTTCCAACTTCTAAATGCGTCACTGACCAAGGTCATCATAGCACAGATTTAAGTCCAGACCACTCTTAAGGTCCAAATTCTTCTTCAAATTAAAATATAAATATTATCTTCATTGAATAACAAGCTTCATATAAAGTGTTATTGAAACAAATGACCTCCAACTTTGCTGCAGAAATAAGATCCTCTGGCGAAGAATTAACATTTAAGAATAGCAATCTTGATGATACATACTTGACCTACCTCACCTTGCAGTATAATTTATTGAAGAATTTTGAAGAGGTTTATGAGATAAGCAACTAATCTTAGTGAATTCATCGGAAGTGTACCTCAAGAATGGTATTTAAGATGATACAGAAGTAGGTGTGCATCGATTTGAAAGACTTAGGGTTGTCCTGGAAGCCTCTGTGTAGACTGCCTACCTGCCTTCCCCCTTCTCTTGATCTAAATTGATATAAAACGACTTAATCCAAGAAAATATAGGCTAAATCCCTGTTAATCCATCAGACAAGCCACAAGCAACACGTGGACCAAGCACAATCAATTGAAAAAGCCACCGGTCAAATAAATTCTTCAAACATTTATGACAAATCATTTTCAACTCTTAACAATCAACAAAATCTTCACACAAAAATCAAGAAACCGAATTAATGAATGTATTCATTTCATATCCGCGTATTCAAATTTCGATTCCATCATTTCCTATGAAAAAAAAGTTTTATTTTGTTGCCATTTGAATAAATTTTGCTAAATTTAAATGTTTTTTATGCCTCCAAATCTGAGACATATAGAACCATATTTTAAGGCATGCAAATAAATAACTAATTCATATGTCACCAAATCTGAGATAAATATCACAAAAAAGTATTTCCAAATGCTTTTAAATCACAAGTGTCACAATAATTCATGTCCCCATATAGCACCAATCAGCACAGCTTAATTATGTTTGTTGTATAAATTAATGGTAAATATTGAGATTTATTGTTTCCAAATAAACATTTGACTTTCAATATTTTTTCGGGAAAGACTTTTAAGTATTGTATCTAGTCAAATACATTAACACATGCCGAACATCAAAACATCTTCTCGTGCCTGTCTGCAGACACTCGACATAAAAAATAATTAAAAAAGCAAAAATTCAAAGATGACTTTGATTGAATAATTCACAAGAAAAAAAATATTTATTAATAGAGATATTCAGACTAATAAAATCACTCATTATGACGATTTCTTGTCGCTCAACACAGCCGCTTCTTATTACTTATTTCTCCATCTCTGCTTTGTGGATACAACAAAAATTAATGTCACCAGGCCATAATAGAAAATCATAATAAATTTTGTTTATACACAAACATTCAACGAGATCTCAGCAGACTCCTGAAAGACGACATCGAAAAACTTTTTTAAGTATTTTTTACTCCGTCAGCGGCAGAGGAATAAAATAATAAATCGTATATATATGAACAAAAATGGAAATTTAAAATCTTGTTTTAGTCGCCTTTTTGTTAATGACAATCACAATCGTGTGCTTCCATCGACCACAAAGGCGACTTGTCACACATTTACAAAAGTAAGGTTTTTATACGTCTAAGTCGCTTTATTACTGCGATTGCTGGCTGTTGTGGAGATTGTGACCATGTGTTGAATGCATTTTGTCTTGGTATGGTGTGAGAATTAGGAATGTTTGGGGGTTTGTTTGAGAAGACCATTCAATTTAAATTTCAAGATTTGTTAACTAGATTTTATGTTAACCTCAAAATAACGGTCACTTTCGTTTCAAAATTTCAAGCAAAGAAAAATTTTCAAATTTCAAAAAACCGTTAAATTTTCAAATTTCATAAGACCGTTAAATTTTCAAATTTTTGAAACCCAATAAATTTATTTGTTATATTTTTATAAAAATAATGCTTTATTAGCCTCAAAAATGCGTCATATCCATCGAAACCAAGTTGCCCATCTTCAATTCACATTCAAAATTAATATTTGAGTTAGAAGAAAACAATAAACATCGGCGACACTTGCGATGGATTAGTTAAATTTATTTTTAAGCGCCATAAAAATTAAAACTCGTGAATATTATCGATCGGAGACTCAAGACACAAAAAAAATCAGCCGCAAAAAGGCATAAATTGAATGGACTTTATATTGATTAGATATCTTAACGATGATTGCGAGAGGAAAGCAAAAACGCGATGTTGTCAATTTTTCGCAATTCACATTGCTGCCAAAAGAATCAGTTTACAGTAAATTCCTTTAATGTAAGGTAATTTGTCACCTCTTTTTCTAGTTTGATCGAGGCTTTTTTTGATTATTCACTGCACAATTAGTCATGTCTGATGAAAGTGAAAATTTATGTCAACTGCTTGCGAAAGTTTTTCAAATGAGCTCTGCTAATTTAATTTAACCTCCTAAATTAATGAGTCACAACGTTCCATAATTATCAGCAAAGCATCTGTTTTGTGCGAGTAATTACGATCAAGGTCTGGGAGGAAAATGTACTGAGTGTGATTTTGGGGGTCGTTTGGAAGTAACGTGTGGCTTGAAATTGGGTATTTTGAGCTCATTCGCAGCTATGTCATTGAGTCTTCAACTTCAGACCTTTTTATCCCTAAATCTTGTATATAGAGGCATGACAAGGAGGTATGGAGATCTTTGAGTACTAAATAGCGTAAAACACCATGCTTCCCCCTTAAAACTGCTAATTAAACCCCAACATGGACGGAATCAGCAACCGACTCCTCACTGCTGCCCACCCGCGTTGACCTTTCGCGCAATGCAGCAGAAACACACATTAAAAAAATTCTATAGAAATGAAAATTTATACACTTTGATTTTTCAAGTTAAACATTAAAATTTCATGGAAAATCGAGCGAGAAAAAAAACATTTAAAGAACAAGAAACAGAAGTAATGGCTCTTTGAAATTCGAGATGGCCAAATGCAAAAGCTGAGAACTCGAGAGATTTTTTTTTTGGGCGTGTGTTTTCCTCATCTTGAGACTCAACTAAAGATTGCGTATGCCATTAAAAAATGGTATCTACATGTGAATCTTGAAAGTTAACTTACAACTCACTTTAATGTGCCTAGCCATCGCATACTCTCATTTGTTCAACTCAATATTTGTTTTATTAAAAGCGGCAAAAGATCAAAAGAAATGAAATTGAAAAAAAAAATCTTTTATTTTCTTTATTTTCTCATTTCGTTTCTTCTTATGGATCAGAAGTGAAGCGAGGAGGAAGCAAGACAGAAAAAAACGTGAAATTCTGGAGCAATCAGCATTAATTGAAAGAAGAGATGCAAAACAAATTTAAAAACTTAATTTAATTATTATAATCTGAATGAGCAGCAGCAGGAACAACAATAATAAATTTAAGAATCATGCTGATTGTCATTACCACAAGCCTTCGTTCTGCTGATCAATGCGTAGCGACAATAAAAAGAAGAAATGGAAGTTCTTGATCGTTGAATTGTTTTATAATTATTAATTATTTTATTTTGTTGTGGTGCGTTCCTTTGGATGGGAGGCTTTTTTGATGAGGTTGAAGGACTTGCAGTTTGTCTTGGTGGTTATATATTAAATAAAATGCTAGTGCTGGTTATATTGAAGGTTATTTGAAGATGAATTCTAAGGTTTCACATCTATAATTGTCAACTTATATCGGCTTCTATCTGAGGTATTGTCTAACTTGCCTAGAAAGAACAGGAGGAAACTTCAGTACCAGGTTGGTGTGAGGAGCGTAAAACTGGCTTCGGAGTAAATTGGTGCTAACACCATGCCAGATTTTCAACCTTTTTGGCACAAAATTCAGTCCGTATAGAGTCCATAACTCGAATAAACCACGGTTTATGGGATAGTTAACTTATTATTCGATGATTATTCACCTGAGGTACCAAATGTACTAGTGCACCTGAAAAACACTCAAAACTAGACCTACATATTTAAATATATTGGCATCTGAACACATTTACGACATTAGTGAATGTAGTCTTCAGCCGAGCTACTCTCCCAGTTTATATGATTCTAAGAAGCCACAAGTTGCTTGTGACGTTAAAGACCGGGTCGGTGTGGACGTAATAGACACACAGACTACTATGTCACCAAGCCACTAGAGCTCCCAACTTTTCTTACTAAATTACATCATATTAAAACCACTTTAACCCACACGAATCAAATTTAGTAGTTTTATAGCTCTTGGAAAATGCCACACATAAAAAACCCAAACTTAATCATCAAAAAATCCCAAAACTATTCAACCATAAAAACACAACAGATCTTATCATCAAGTTGATGCATCGAACCACACACAATTTTCTTTGATGTAAATGATCACGGTCGTTCATTATCGATATTTAAAAAAAAGTTCATCAAACTAAAATTAACGGTATCTGATTGTGTAACTGAAACATCTGCTCAATATTCCAAAAAATCAAAGGGCTTCCTAATCTCATTATGCAAGCATATGGAAATGAAAGATTTTAAAAATATCATAAGATCTAAAATTTTGCATCAAGATGCAATAAAAATCTTTCAATCAGATTTTAATTTAAGCTATAAAGTTTGACCTCTAAAGCACTTAAAAAATCAAATCTGAGATTGTCTAATAAGAATCAATTCACTGACATCAAAATGGTATGTTGAAATGCGTTACATATTAAATATTCAATACTTCTGTTATGCTTACTATGCATTAAGATTAAGTAAAATTGAATTGAAATGCGGTCTCTTTCAATAATGAAATAAAAACTGGTTCTTTCAACATTTCAGCCACAATTTCTGCGTAAAGTTTTTCGCTGCAAAAAAGAAATAATTTCTCGGAAATGAAGACTGTTATTAAGCCACTGACACAGCCTGCTCAATTCGAAACATAACAGTTTTGATGAAAAACTGCACAAAAAGAGAGTTAATTGGTGTTCTTGAATGCGGCGCATGACGAAAAGCAAAATTGAAACTTTTTTCTAAGAAATTTAAAATTGAGTGCTAAGAATCCGCTCAAGATTATCACAATTAAGTTGTTCATTAGTTGATTCTGTCTAAATTGTTTGTATGCTAATTTTTGCTACATTTAAAAAATCATTTCTATTACGTGATTAATGTCGCTAAACATTCATGTCTTATTTGTCGTCAGTCATGGGGAAATAAAGTCAGAGGTGGTGGAGGGTTATTCCTTAAATTTAGAGTTATGCCTTCTAGTTTGAGAGGAAACTATTTAATTTTTGGTGCTGATTAACTTGTATTTTGAAAATATTCTAAATTTTGAGGTTATGACTCATATTTTGAGGTTAGAATTTGTATTTTTGAGGTTATGATTAAAATTTTGAGGTTATGTCACAAATTTTTGAGGTTAGAATTAAATTTTTGAGGTAATGTTATAAATATTTGAGGTTAGAGTTGAAATTTTTGAGGTTATGACTCAAATTTTGAGGTTATGTCACAAACTTTTGAGGTTAGAATCTAAATTTTGAGGTTATGTCACAAATATTTGAGGTTAAAGTTTAAATATTTGAGGTTAAAGTTTAAATATTTGAGGTTAAGACTCAAACTTTGAGGTTATGTCACAAAATTTTGATGTTATGACTTAAATTGTGATGCTAGTTTTAGCTTTCATTTCATAAAGTGATGCTTCAACCCTGCCCACAAAAAAAAATCCACATGAGTAATTTATTTCTCATTTAATCATTTACACAGCAGATTTCTCATTTTTGCCCTGGAGAGTACACAAAATTAGAAAATCTCTTCATAAATGTTATGACAAACATGATCATTTATTCATTCTATCTTCATCTCAAGTGTCTCATTTTCATCTATTCGCCTTAAATCATTCGTCATTTATTCATCCATTCGTTCCTTCTTTTCACATATTTTTTTATGATTATGAAAGTAACAAACCTCATTTTTCACGACGTGATCATCGTCAATATGACATTTCTAAACGATTTTTAATGCTTTTTATGTTAATAGCCGGAGCATAAAAACATAACAAGTTTTACCACTCAAAAAATTATTTCCATGGATAATAAAAATATTGTGTTTATTATAATTCAATCTTAAAGAGACACTAACAGGGAGAGAATGATGGAAAAAGCGCACAACTTTTGAATAAAATTAAGATTAAGAGCTATAAAGTGTGTAAAGATATTTTACATGATGCCATGATGGGGGTTTTATGAAAATATGAGCCAGCCACACATGACTGAATAAATAGAAATTTGATCTCATTTCTATTCCTATTTCTAATTGTATTTTATGACTATTCTTACATTGTTAATAGGCTGAAAAATATTATTCGCACTATTGTGTGTCTAATCAATGGAATATTGTGTGTTAATTGCTGTGATAAATGGGAGTAGGGGGTGGGGCAGGTCGGTATGAAAAATGATGAATTCTTGGATGATTGAACTCGTTTTTGACTTGGAAACTCTATAAAATAATTTAAGGTTCATTCACTTATGTATTATTTATGTATGGCCCCTTAAGAAAACTATCAGAATATCACCAAATAAAGCTTACTTCCATTTTTACTTCACTCTGCTTACTGTTTATTCCGTTCTGATAAAGAAAAATCGATAAGTAATGCCAACATAAGCTTCAAATAATCCGAATCACGATTTTAAATTTAGATTGATTAGATTGTAGAATCCAATGGATTTTTTGACCTACTCTAACCTACACGTTTTTTTAAATCGATTCTGATAAATTCATGCCCGAGCTACATAAAAAGGACAAATATAAAATCAACACGGCTTACATCAGGAACAAGAACTCCGCGTGGCTTCTAAATGCCTGCCAAATGGGGCCATGTATTGTTCGGGATGGGATGCATTTGATCAAGAAGATTCCATTTCTTGCAAGCTTCTGTTCTTAGAGATAAGGGTTCGTTTTCAAATTACGTTACGCTTTAATGTGGATTTAAATTTTTTTCTGTGAAAAATTTGTGACAAAGGGGGAGAGGGGGTTGAAATAGACATTTTTAAGCATGACGTAAATTACGAACGACCCCTAAGAAAAATTACGAATTAATGAAGATGTCAATAATCAGCTAAATATACACATCATAATAAGTTAATTTATTTACTAAGAATTCGCCAAATATTTAAACATTTCCTGCTACTTACCTTGTAGTTGTGTAAACATTTTGAAAATAAATAATTTGTTTTGCGTTTGGCAAATAAACTTTTTTCTGTTAGAAACTCGATGATTAAAAATTACTTACCCGAGCAGACAATGTGGACAAAAACCATCGTCACGACGCCATCACGGCACCTTTATAGCTTTTTGACGTTTTGCAATTATAATGTCAACATAGTGTTGTCCTAGCGGCTACATTGTGTAGCCCAAGTTGAACTCAATGTCAATTCACTACAAAATCTTAATTAACTCTACATTTCCAACTATATTTCTTTAGTAAACTGAAATTTTTGCGGTTCAAAAATTTTCAGAGTAAGCCACAACAAATTTAAATTTCCTACTTTCAATCCTCTGTCTGCTGCATTTTATTTTTAAAACTGACAATGAAGTAAGCCTCGAACTCTTGAAAAATTTTCTCTTTCTGTTGCCAACCACAAAGTTAAGATTCAATCATCTGTTTATTGTTTACATCAGAAAAATATACACTGAGTATATCAAAATGTTTTGTGGATTCATAAACTGTATAACTAATGATATCATTTTCGAAAAATTCAGCTTTGATCATCGTCAATGTGACGCCTTTAATGCATATCAAATTTCTTACTTATAAACATGCAAAGATTGTTTTTGGGAACTGAGAAGTATAAGATGTATTGTATAAAATATCCGTAAAACCCTATCATGATGCCACAATGTAAATTAAGTTCATAAACATCTGTTAATCGTTTACATATATGGTCGATGATTTAAATTATCGTTGCTTCTCCCACACTACAGAATTTGTATTAATTTTCCCAAAAAAAAAAAACATATTTTTTCTGTCTCTAATCTCATTTTAAAAATATTTAATTTCAATTTTAATAAAAATCAACGAAACGGTCAAAATGAAAACAAATTTCATGCAATTTATGAAAATTAACCACGCGCTATGGATGTTAATATGGGCGGTCAGCTGAATGAATCATTTCCCATCACTAAATTACCCGTCATTAAAGATTTACTAATTTAATGACTTAACTGATTTTGATCGTTATAGTTTGTTTTTGTCGTAATTTATTGCATTATTTAGATTTGGATTGTGGGAAAATTATTTTTTGAGGAAAGAAGTTTGATTTTATTTTTGATTTTCTTGAAATTGGGGTTCTGACCCCCTTTGATGGGGTGTGAGATTTTGTTACAGTTCAAGGAAAAGAAATTTGTAACAAGGGGGTCTGAAAACTGGTTTTAATGCATTATATAATAAGTTAACGGCCCCTTAGAAGTTAGTGTCACCCATTTTCTAAGTGTTGCATCTCATTAGGCTCAAGATTCATTGAATTGGAACACCTAACTATCGGTAGCCAGTGGTGTATACAGAACTTTTGAAATGCGAATAAAAAAGACCCCATAGCTTCACCCTTGACCCTCAAAACTTACAAATTATTCAAAGGAAGAAGTCAGGGTATTTATTTAATTTGCTAAGGTTTTTTTAGGAAAATCCCTCTCAAAAAAATGTCAAAAAAAACCCTACTTCGAAAACCTTCTGGCTACACCCCTGCCCCAATAAATTCTCCAAAACGGAACTAAAAAATTTCATCAACAAAACAAGAAAATTTACACACCACAAACATAATCTTAATCTGTTACAAATTTTTATTGCTGATCATTAAAAATCAATGTTGCGTGGACGACTAAAATGTCCACAATCATCATCATCATCATCACTTTAATGCCATAAATCGTTGCGTACGAGATTCTTTTTTCTCCATCATTACACGATACATTGGAACTAACTCTCTCGTGTGCTGTAAAAAAGAAGAAGAAGTTTAGTTCAAGTTCAATCCAATAAAAATAAAGTTATTATACAGGAATAGAAATGAGTATGCGAATGACTGTGCGGAAATATTGAAAACTACTTTACTACACAATATATCTATAGCTGTAGAAATAGAAATACAAAAGAGATCTGTTCAATATCCGAGAATTGAGTAGGAATATAAAAAATACATAAGAATGAACCACTTAATTACGACTCATCTAAATGCCTAAATGCATATTGTACGAAACAACAATGGGGAAAATGAAAATATACAAAATTTATAGACGCAGCGCTTGCTGCTGCTGTTCAGAATAGAAATAAACAAGCTATAAACTACGTCGAGAAACTGTCAAGTTTCTTTTACCTCGTGGCATAAAACTCTTTTCCTTTACAATTTCCTCAAGTTCTCTCAAGTCAATGTCATCGTACATCAAAATGGGTTTCTTGTAGCTGCACACATGTGAGCTTTATAGCTTGAAAAAAAAGAGACTTAAATCCCATCATCATCACCACAAATTTACATAAGTCAACCCACACACAGCATTCAATCTTTTTTCTTTCTTTCCATTTTATGTCTTGCCTGCTTGATTATTCACTTCTATTGTTGTTGTTGTAATGGATATGAGCATATCGTTTTATTGTTGTCTGCAGACTATGTTGGTTAGCACTTACCACAACTACAACATTCATAAAAAGAGTTTATATTTCATTTAATTTCTGTTTGTAATTCAGTCTCTTTTATGTTAGTTCAACACAAGTCACGTTAGATGCGAATGCTGTTGCTTGCTTGCCTTAATTTTTAAGCGATTTATTTATTATTATTTTATTTTCAATGTGTAAACTCAATACATGAGATTCTTTTTAGCTTGATTTCATTCGAGAAATGGGAATTGTTTATGAATATTTTACCGGCTGGGTAATGAGGTTTGTGGTTGACTTTTGGTTTTTTGAGTATGAAGTAGCAAGATTGCTGTAAATTTTTAGTGAAAAAGTGTTGAAATTGTTTTAGGTGTCTGATTGTCTGGATGGAGATATCCAGAGCAGGAGAGACAATTTTAGTATCTTACTGTGATTTATTTGGTTAGGTTTTATGGTTTAATCGATGACCATAAGTGGTGTAGGGGTGTACAAAGGTATCCTCGATGGAAATCCTCCTTTTTGATGGATGATAATTCACAAAATTCCATGCACAATCAGGGGAATATTTAGAAATTTTTCAAAGGAAGGGTTTTAAAAAAATTTTATATGAACGGGAAAATTTTGGGGGCTTTGGGATTTTTTTTCTTAAAAAAAGGGTTTATTGAAAAAAATATTCTCCAAAAAGGGGGTTTGACTCCCAAAACCCCTCCTTGAATAGGCCCCTGTGCACAATCAAGCTTGTAACAGTAAATAAATTCATAATCAAGTGTTTCTAGCTATTTTAGATATACTTTACACAATTTCACATTCAAACTTTCAAAAGTATTTACGTCTTGCCAAAGATACACTTCAAAATCTTCAAAAAGATTCCAATATATCTCTTACAATACAGTCATTTACATCCTCATAACTTTTTATTACAAAAACTTGAAAAAAAATTACTGAAATTTACATTCAATAACAGCCTACGACTTTTATTTCAGTAAACAAAGATACGCTCCAATCGTCCAAAACAAAACTAACGGCAAATTTTTTCACTTGCCTTATTTTGTAAATAAAATACGAGGGGGTCCTCGATTTGAATAAAACTGACTTGAATAGGAATCTATTTTATATTTTGGATTGATTTTTAATGCACTGATCAATTTAAATTGAATTTGTTCAAAGAAAAATATTACCAAAAGCGAAGACCCCCACACTAGAAAATACATATCATGTTCACATGTATTGGTCAGCAGTAATTGATTGCATTGTTCTTTCCATCTTTCTCACTCAAAATATTCATTCACAATCGATGATTTTCATACGAAAACGATAAAATAAATTCCATTTAAATGATGTAGTCGATATTTGAAGGCTTTTCCATGTATTGAAATTTCCTGTATTCATTTACCCACAAAAAAGGACTAAATCCTTCATTAATAGACTTCAATAGGTGGAAAGGAAAGGAAATAACCTGCACCGCCGTGTAATGTGAAACTAATGAGTGTTAATGAAAAGGAATTAATGGTCAGGCGATTTCCTTAGCTGACTCATTAAAGGTGAACGAGAATGAAAGTTTAATTTATTAGAAAAAAATCCCTTTTTCATTTCAGGCTAATTGGAAGGTTAATATATAGGCACATAAACGCTCTTGTTCTCACATTTCTTTCAACAATCCAGTCCCCCACATGTGTCTTATTTCTTTTTTTCTTTTCATACCTTTCATCTGAGCATAAATCGCTCGTTTTCTTAGCCTCAAAATTTATTTTGTATCAAAAATTGCTTGTCTTAAATTTTTTATGTGTTTTTTAAAAAAAGGTTTCTTAATGATGCATTTGTTTTGTTGACCGACTGACTGGTTTGCTAGGTTGCTGATTTTCTCTTTGTATGGCTGGTTAGTTGAACTTTAACGTCATGTTTGAAGCGTTAGTTCACTGCTTTAGCTGCTAAAAGCCGTTAAAAATATGAATTTTAAAAGTCGTTAGAATTTTGAATTTTTAAAAGCCGTTAAAAATTTGAATTTTTGAAAGCCGTTAAAAATTTAAATTTTCAAAAGCCGTTAAAAATGTGAATCTTCAAAAAGCGATAGATCTTTGAATGTTGAAAAGCCGTTAGAATTTTGAATCTTTAAAAGCTGTTAAAAATTTGAATTTTCAAAAGCCGTTCAAAATTTGAATTTTTGAAAGCCGTTAAAATTTTAAATTTTCAAAAGACGTTAGAGTTTTGAATTTTAAAAAGCAGTTAAATCTAAAATTTATTAATTTGCAAAAATTTCATGTTTGATTTCTTTATTTTAAAATTCAATAATTTGCTAATTAAATACTAATTGATGTTCCAAAAATGCGCTTAAGTCCATCGATAAATAAAATGAAGAATTTTTTAACATTTCTAGAATCTTCACATGATCAAAACAAAAATTCATACAGGGGCAGATGGTTAGCGCAAAAAATGCAGCTCTTCATCTTCTCCTTCGTCATTTATCGCTTCTTTATCGTCAACATGTTCACTCTTGAAATATATTTACGATGGAAAAAAAATAAGAACGAAAATTGTTTTTTGATCAATAATTTATCAACTGAGAGCAGCATGTAGACATGTGTAAATTTTTGCGATGAAAGAGAAAAGCAAGCGTGAATTAAGAAATATATTTTCTGTTTATATTTACTTTTGTTGTATTTTCTTGAAAATAAATTTAAGTTTCACGTGAAATTGTGTCTCTGTGGACACAGTCGGTGCTTGTAGATTATTTAATTAATTTTCCATGTTGCTTCTTGTTTATGAGAAATTCTGATGACATTTTTCATCATTTTTTGACAGTTTGAATTCTTTTTATCCGCACGAGAAAATCTACAAAAACATTTGTGACTTTTATGTTAACAAAGTAGATGACAAAATGTTGGAACATTGGCGTCTAGCGTGTATTAAATTATTACAATAATTGAATTTGATGTTTGTTATTGTGAGGAAATTATTGTTTTTTATGAATATTGATATTGAGTAGTATTTTTTCAGTCTTTTGTTAAATCTTAGAGTTTATTTTAGATTTTGAGGTGCTTGCTGTCTTATCTGCTGTATAGTCGACAATATTAATTTTATTATTTTTTTAGAATTTTTTTGAAAAATCTAGAGATACATTTAATATTTTTTAAGATTGATGAAGACACAGATTCATCTATTGTCCTCAAAATACCTCTATCTAACCTTATAGTATCTAATATTTGGTGGGTTGACGGTATCTCGGCCATGAACGTCATGAATATTGAATTAAAAATTGCCGATTTATTTTTAATGAGAATATTCCAGAAAAGCAAATTTTAAGCCAAATCAAAGGCAACAAAATCACTTGCTGTGGCACTGATTATAGCCAATCCAGTTAAAGTTACATGATTTTGGATTTAGAATGTTCTAAAAATTCATCAAAATGTTCAGAATTCTCAAAAAAAATTCTTACTAACTTTCCATTAAAAAAATATAAAATCAGACATCAAACCTACAAAGCATAACAAAAGAGGTTCGGCCAAATAAACGGAAATAGTTTGAATTTTCAGCGAAACAAAATTTCAGCCTTTGCTGTTTTAAAATTGAAATTAATCAAATGACTTTACAGTTTTATTTTTTTGTTTCTCGAATATCCACTCAGCTGTCAAAAATTTACATTTTTATATGCTTACAACTCTATCGCAAAAATTTCTCTCAGCTGAACCGCCATAAATTCCTTTTCGGTTGCTCATTTCTCTCTAGAAGTTTTAATTTCAATTTGATAGTTCGTTCCATTTTAGGTTTGAATTTCGTTGGTTTTGGTATTTTTATGTTGGTGTCTAATTTATGAGGATGATAAAATGTGGAAGACTTAAGACTAGTTCTTAGAAAAGAATGTAATTTAAAGTTGGAATTGGATGTTCGAATTTTTGTGAATTTATTTTAGTGATTTTTTAAATTTAAAAAAGTAGAAAAATTTAAAAAAAATTAAAATCTGAATCTAAATGAGGTTGGGGGTCTAAAAGTTCAATATTTTATAAATATCATTTATGGTCGGCTTTTCAGCTGAACCAGCAACCCTAAAACCTAATTTTCATATCATTTTTCACACCAACATTAATGTTTTCCAACAAACATCAGCCAAATCCACACACATACCAAATTCCAACACAGAAGCACACAAAAACCAATCAAAAATGCCGATAACACACATAACAACCATTCAATTGCCAGCTGACTATCATTTTATTCCCATTCAATGGAGAAAAAACTGCAAACATCAAAATTCATTGCTCAATAAAAAAAATCCAAAGAGTTATTTTTCAAGGCTATAAAAAGTCATCGAAAAATTCTCACCAGACTAATAAAAAAAAATATTTGTTGCCATTTTTAACGCCTTGAAGTCAATTCACAGCTAGTCTTGGAGAATATCAATTAAAGACTTTTTTTATAGACACACTCAGGCACAAGAAAAGTTTGAGGAATAGAGAATCAAAATTCAAATAACTCACGATTATTAAATTAACTCAATTTATGTTTGATTTTTATGTTTTCCTTCTTTCCAATCGAAATAAATGAAGCTAATATCAATCAGCATTGAAATAAATATTTTACAAGAGAAATTTTTTCTTCTTCATTCTCATATCACAGTCCATTTTTGGCACTTTAATTAAAATCAACTAGCATGAGCAAGAGACGTGAGTGTGCGTGGAATGTGTGAAGAAGAAATTTTATCAGAAGCAATCATGTGAAATGAAATGATTGGAATCAAACCAATAAAAAATAAAATTTAATGAAAACGTGCGTGCGATTTTGATTAGATGCTGTTTGACGTGTGATGATTTAATAATATTCGATTGATTAGATGTAGTTGGCTGGTTGGTTGATTGTAATTAGCATAGATTCTTTTGATATTCTAGACAATTTTTGAGTGACAGCTGACATGGCGTTTTGATTGCTAGATGCTGAAATTTTTATTAAAAAATATTTTTAATAATTGTTGACACATTTGAAGCCCTTGGAAGTAGCTTTATGTCCCACTCAAAAATTATTGTTTTAGCAAATTTTACGAATTAACTGAAATATGCCGTAAAACTGAACTAATTTTTAAAATAATTAAAAAGTTACTCTAATTTAGTTGAACGTTGGTTTGGGTACAGTAAAGGTTCGGTGGCCAAGTCGTCAAGAGCATTGAGTTCATTGTATTAAATATTAGTAACCCAACAATCCTGGGTTCGAAACTCAGTAGAGCAACTTTTCTGTTTTTTGATCAAAAGTACTGAAATTGAAATTCAAATCCTAAATTTAAATGCTTTGAAGAGACTTAACGAGGTTTAGATCCACGGAGCTATCGTCATTTAATATTAGACACCGCGAAAAATTTTATAAAAACTTTCAAAAATTTTGATTTCTAAATACTGCCTGGCTATGTCCCTAATACTAAGGATGTTTTATATAAATTTAGATTTTTGAAGATATTAGGGATACTTTCATATAATTTAGGGATGTCTATTTACTTTCATACATTTTAAAGAAACTTGGGGCATATCCCTTAGTTTACACACCTAAGTTGAGATCCAATCTACAGCAGTATACGATTCTAGAGATGATTCTTTGGGTTTACCCCAAATGAAAATTGATTTAATGAACGAAACCCCCAATAATTCTGCTTACTGTCTGAACTATATTAGCATACAGCACTAATTACCAGAAAGTCGTGCTCCACTTCCAACCAACTCTAATATTTTCTCCTGCAAAAAAACCCATACAAAGTAGCAAACTGTGGCAACATCAAAACCACAAAAAGTGCATTTCAAAGAAAACCCCAAAGGCAACTGACACATAAAATAGGCATGCATAATGCATTACGATAATATCAAAGCACGTTTTAGTGCAGCAGTAGTAATTTTTGTTATGCCATACAGCACAATTGTTACAGTCTCGCGAATCACGCGGCTAAAAAAGTGCAAAGATTCTTAGAAAGAAAAGTTTTTTTTTCCTAGGCAATTGTGCTTTAATTCTATATACTTAATAAACATATGCTGAGCATTTTTCGTACACAATAAATAAATTACAGAATGGTAGAGAAATTGCAACAGAAAAGGGAAGGAATGAAAATTGCCATCATTAAAAATTCAATCTGGATATCAATTATACAAAATGTACATATCTATAAAAATGGATATATTCTGTCTATATGCGCAAATCCTATAACGTTAAAATGTAAATTAAATTTAAATTTACTTGAATAAAAATGTTAATTTTCTTAATGTCTCAATAAATAAATAAATAGTGAAGAAGGCTTGTTCACTCTATTATTGGAATTGCAAAGATCATCGCTACCATATTAAGGCAGAACTCTGAATAAACATTCAATGACAGTCTAGTTTACATTTTACGATTATTCATCCATTAACACCAGCTCTGTGCATTTCATGTTTAATTTTTATGACGAAAATTATCAAGTTTCATTAAATATTTAAAGATTCTTTTTACGGAACGAGTTTTGAATTTTATTGTCGGCAGATTGTAATAGAACTGCATTTTTTGTAGGAAATAAAACTTATTTTTAATAGAAATATTTAAAATTTCACAAATTAAATTTATTGCAGCTCATTTACTGTAAATAATAAGTTACACGGTACAAAATGCCAAGGTGTTGTAAGCATTTTCAAATGTTTGACATATTGAGTCATGCCATAACATAAAGTCATGGCGTGGGACTTTCAATACAACACTTCAATTATTGACAGAATAGAAATATATGACCAAGTCATGGAAAAATTACGAAAAATGTCTGGAAAATGCTTGTGAAATTGTTGAGATGTTTTTTGTGGCATGTTTGGAGTAAATAATGTGGTTATGTTGAGGTTGTTGTTGGATTTTATTGATTTGGTCACCCACAAAATAGTTTCCGGATTTGAAGTTGTAACAATCTTGTAGACAGGGTTGATATGTTGAATCAGGCAGAAATGATAAGCATAAGCATATTTCCTAACCTGAGTCACAAAATTCATCATAGGTAGCTAAACATAGACAATTGGTTAACCGCTCTAGTTGGTCTCTTGATCCTACAGATCTACATGGTCTATTGACTCTTCTCACTTTAGTTTCTTGATGTCAATCTAGTTCTATTCCAGGGAGTAGAAGTATGGCCCAAGGGGGTCCGAGGGGGTTCCCTAAATTTTATTAGATTTTTGTACCTAACCTTTAAAAAATTCTGCTTAAGACCCTACCAAGTAGACACCAACAGTCTTGGGTATTGGATTTTTGTACCTAACCCACATATTTGGGCCAACACTGATTTCCTTCATCTCTTAAATTTCAAACAAAATATTCAAAAATTTCTCAAAAAATTTACGACTCAACAATTTCCATAAACCACCTCCACCATCCATAAAATCTACTACCATTTCTATGACAGTTCCATTCCCAATTAAATAACAAAGAAGTGTCAGCTACCAATCACCGACAAATGACGCCAATCAAATCTGCATAAAGCCAGAAGAATTTCTTTGTTCATCATATTCCAATCGTGTTTCGTTTTAAATATTTAGAAAGTCGTAACACCTTGATCATGAAGTTTGCATTAATGTGCTCTTTGAAGAGAAAAAACAGAATTATTAATCTGGGGCATGAAACACCGGAAGGCATTGGCAGTAATGCAACAAAGAGAATCAATAAATCTTAATCCAATATACATGCAACTTTTACTCATAAATTAAATAAAAGTAAGTCCAATGCGACAAAATGGCGGGATGTAAATGAGTTCTGTTTGCTTAATCGCATTTTAATTACTGGCTTTGTCAGTCAGTAAATCAAACTTATTTGAGTTGTCAATTAGTAGATTGAAATCTATAAATATTATTAGCGTAGCTAATGAGAAGTTTTTATTTGATTTGTGGAATGAGATTCTGTGGTGATGGAAAATGAGTTTGGTGATATTGGTTTGTCTTGGTGGCTGTAAATGCTGGCTGGATAATGGTTTTATTGGATCTAAAAAACTTAAAAATTTCCAAAAATACGTTAATTTTTAAATTTTACAAGAAAATAGTTTGATTTTCAAATGACCGTTAAATTTCAAATTTTACAACGAAAAAGTTTGAATTTCAAATGACCGTTAAAAATTCAAATTTCAAACGACCGTTAAAATACATTTTATAATTATAAATGTTATACAATGCATTTTTACAACAGAAATTAACTATCATGTAAATGAGTTTACAATTTTCCATTACAAATAAACAAAATTATTCCATTAGTCGAGATAGGAATAGATTTGCAAGTTTGATTAATTTTCCATGCATGCATAACAAAACTCCTTTCGTCATCAAGATTTTATTTGTTTAATACACACATTCGTGTCTTTCATTTTATCCATAATGCAATTGCACTCTCTGTGGTTGGTTGGCATCTATTTACATTTTCTATTTTAATATGCCAGTCGCTGATGCATGGCAATTTAAATCTCTTGCATTTTATGCAAATATTTACAATACAATTGAAGACTATTATTATTATTATTAAGCTAAAGGTTTATGCATTTTCATCATCTCTGCTTAAATTAAAGATTTCTCTTTGAGGTAAACCGCAAATATTTATTATATTGTGCGATGATTCTACCATTAGAGTGTAAATTGTTTTTACTAGAAAAAAAAATATATGGAATTTTTTTAAACATTCCAACCGCACACATTCGAGAAGAGAAGAATTATCACCAGAGGCAAGAAACTCATTTGGGGTCGATTGAAAATGACGTTTTTTGAATAATTTGTTTTTTAACCTCCAGTATAATAATAAAAATTCTATGGAGTTTTAGACCCCCTCCCATGCATAATGTGTGACATTACTACTGAACGATCCCCATTTATCCGTCTTCCGACGATTTATAGTCTCATATATGAAACTATAAAATTGATAATTAAGTCTTAACTCGAAAGGCAATTTATCAACTTATGTGCTTTTATTTTACCCGAATTGTTTTGACTTTTTCGTGATCTTACAAGCTAGAAACACACCCGAAGGGGATAAAATATATACAAAATGAGAAAGCAAACAAAAGTAGCACTTTGTGTGAACCGTCCACATTATTCATTAATTGATGTGTTATGGATGACACTGACGATTAGCGAATTAAGTGCTATATAATTTATAGTGACACTTTATAATGAAATTGCCCTTAGTGTCAAGAATTTTTATAGGCACACACATATGCCTTTGTTGATTCTCTTCTATATTGTTTTTTTCACGGACGATTTGAAACTTAAAATTAAATTTTCGCCTCATTTCTCAGGTGTGATAAAAAATATTTTTATCACGATTCATTTAACCTTGAAAAGACAATCTTATCCGGATTGTAAATAAGTGAAAATACCTTTTTGATAAAACACACAAAAAAAATATCACTAATGGCCAATGTGTGTTCATTAACCTCCAATCAACACGTTTTTTTCTTGTATATGTGACATGTGAATTTATATGAATTGCTTTACATAAAATTTATTTACGTGAGCTGATTAAATAAATTATCAATAAGCTATAAATTGATGACTTAACATGAGTTTTTACACAATTGAAGTTTGTGAATTTTTTAAACGAAATTTAAAAATCACGAGAAAATGAATATGAATTTGATGTTAATTAGTGATTTGTTGTGATTTTTTATTGAGATTAAGAAGTGAATTGTGGGAATATTTTAATGATTTGCAGATAAAACCAATATATAAGCTATGGCAATGGATACTAGTAATGTCCATAGATGCCAGCAATACCAGGCTATGCCAATAGAAACCAGAAAATAATGTGAATATGGTTCAAATAAATTTAACCCCCCCCCCCATCCCCCCTACCTCCCAAGAAATTTCTGTCTACACCTTAGACGTCATATGACAAAAAAAACCCAAAATATTAGCAAAACCAATACCAAAGGATTAAAACCAATTTACCCACAGTTCTCTAATGATCAACAAAAATCTTAAATCATCAACGCTAATTTTCACATTAAAAAAATTAACAGTAGCTTCTAGAAATCCAATAATCCAAACTTTTCCACACAAAGTCTCATATTTTCCATTGAACAGCAAGTGACTAACCTCGTGTTATCCATAAATGTACATTATGTCATGACTCACTATAAACGTTACCATTAACTTTACGTGAACAAACAATTTGCTGACATTCTGAATAAAAGAATCATGTCACCAAAAAGCATGAAACTCAACACCTTCTGTGTAGCTGTGTTTTGTAAAAATTCCAATAAATCAGACAGGCACAAAAAAAGTATATAATTGAATGTAAATCCAAACTCAAGGAACTTCAGATCATAAAATTGAATAATGGCATCCTAATAAAGGAAAATAAATGTAGAAACAAAAGACATAAAGACCTGCGAGAATAAATGGAATTCGTATGCGTGGCTCAGCAATTAACGCTTAATGCAGGAACTTTATTATTTTCATTCTATTCATCTATTGATTTATACTGTCAGCTATTAATTAAATACCATCGCGCATCTGCCCAAATAAAAAGATTAATGGATGTGTGATATATTCATTGTCATCAGAGGCGTACTAAGGGGGTCAATCTTAATTCTTTGTAATAATTCTTCTATGTTCTATGTCTATTCTTAAAGATTTATAGCTATAAACCTCTTACCAACCCATAGAATCAAGGATAAGGGGTCTGGTCCCCCTCGAAATTAAAATTTATATGGGAAAGTGTTACGGACCCCACTAAACCCCTCAAGTGATCGAACCCCCCTTCGAAAAAAAATCTCGACTACACCCCTGCCTATCATGACTTATTGCTACCTTTTCACACATTGTAAGCGGATTTATTAGGAAATTAATAATTTATTTACACAGTATTGCATTCTTTTGTAATCCTAAAGCTAAACAAATAAAAAGAATTAAAATTTGCAGACATACGTTAAACACAGTCGACGCCTTCTGACAACATAATGCGATTTGTGGGCGCAAAAAAAAAGAGTTTGGGCTTTGCATAAAATTTCTTTATTTATTTTCATTGTGATGCATTCAACACATTTCCGGAATAAATGTCGCGGCAGAAATTTCGACTGAGTTTGACGTAAAAAAATTTTACTGTGAAAAAATAACAACGAATTCACCTCAAATGAGAAAACAAATAATTATCTTATCTTATCATCACATACAGACAAAAAAAAATACTTTTTTATCGTGAAGAGAATTTTCTGACTATTGACATTTGTTTACATAAAGAATATATTTTTTTAGCTCAGGGTTGTCAGTTATGAATGGTTATTTCTGTTTACATTTTGTGGATTCATACTTTTTTGCTTGTGCGAATCGTGAGAAAGTTGGAGGGAAAAAATATTTTAATTGATAGAATTATTGACTTTAATTCTGACGCAAATGTTTCTGAAAATATTACGTTGGTGCTTGTTGTGATCATTGTTTGGGAAGTTGGGATTATCATATTCACACCAATTTTGGTTGTGTGTTTTTTGAATTTTTTTGATAATTTTTAAGTTGATTGAGTATGGGTAAGATATTTTACAGCTAAAATAAGGTTAGAAGTGACCAGAGCTTGAAGACGACTCAATTTAAATCAACTCGACTCAAATGACATCGACTCTAGTTTGACTCGACTCAAATGACATCGACTCTAGTCACCTCGACTCGACTTCAAGCTCTGAAAGTGATTTGGAAATTTTGGCTTATTTTCATACAAAATTCAACTCAAACAGACCTCTGTTTAGAAGATTATGATCACTATCTACTAAATTATGTACTGCAGCAGTCCCAAAAAAATTTAGATCCCCAAAAAAATTCCCAACTCTGAATTTACCTCACCTTCAAATCACTGCTTAGATAATCTCACGTTTAGAGTTCCTACACCAACAATTTTTAATTTTCAAATGTGATATGTGTGTGGGTTTCGGATGTTCTCTTCGTCGTTAAAATACTTTTATCACACAGAAATTTATGCGAAAACTTAATCACAAATGTGAATTAAGTGGAAAATTGTGTGTTAATTAAGCCATAAATTCGGGTGTTCTTAATAATTTTTACGCGTAGTGTGTGGTTTACAATAATTATTATCTCACAGAAAAAAAATGTTTTATTATGTGAGTCAATGAAAATGAAAAAATTAAAGTAAGAAGAAGAAAAAAAAGGCAGCAAAAAAATTATCACATAAAGTCATCGTACTCATTTAAGTTGAAAAAATAATTTACATAGTGTGTGGTGTAAAGAAACAATTTTAATGAAGTTTTTTATAAGAAATGATGGGAGCAGGCAGGCATACAGACACATGCAGAAATAATGCTTCTTAATTAATTTATTCTGACTTTTTATTCACGAGAAAATTTAATTAAGGAAATTACTTCTTCTTGCCTTTGTTTGTACAAAAAAAATCTTCAAAATAGAATTTAATGTTTAGTTTTCAGAAAAACCTCGAATGCATGTGTCTTGAGCTTCTAAAAATGGATATGTGAAATTTTTTTGTAACTTTGAATTTGCATAATCTTGAGCATTATATATCATGAGATTAAAATAATTAATTGTCATATAAGTTCATGGCAAATTACCACAATTTAGCTAATTTTTTATTTAAAAATGCAAAGGCTGAAAAAAAAACTGGAACATGAGTTGAAATATGAGCAATCAACAAGCGATTACCATATCATTTCATGTGACTGGCTTGTGGAGTCACAAATAAAATTAAAAACCATTCAAAATTGCTGCAAAAATGTTAAAAATAAATTTGAGAAAATTTCAACAAAAATTTCATCAGAAAAATTGAAAAATATTGTTTGTTATTAAAACAATAGTTTTTTAAAATATCTAGTGACGTTCTGATGACGAAAGTTATTTCACATGACTATAAGCATTCATATAATTGTGTACACACAGCTTTATATTCAGTCTATTGTTGTTCATTTAAGGGATCTGTGAATAATTACAGTAATTTTGATAAGGCATGACTTGTTTACATGAAATTTTTTTAAAGTTAGCTATCTAGACGCTTTATGAGAAGATTTTGTGACTTTTTGTAGCTTTCTTCTTTGGTACAGAAATTTGATCGAGCAATCTTTTGTGTATAGTCTATAGAATAACACACAGCTCCAGACCCCCCGCCCCCTTAATCCATTAAAAGTTAAATATAATTTGTAAACGAGTCTAAAAGTTGTCATTCTTTTAATTTTAATGCCAATTTACTTAAGCAAGATTAGAAGCTTCACTGCGTACACTAAATGTGTCATTCATAAATAATGGCTCAAATGAGGAATTTTGAGAATTTTGTCCAAATCCCCATAGTTGGAGAGTAGGGTTTGAGAGTAGGGAAAGGTGTTGAATAATAGAACTCCTTAAAAAGAATTTAAAAATAAATTTAAAAGATTTAATTTGAATATACTAAAGTCATACACTTACAGCCATATTTAGACAAGTAATATAAATTTCAAAATATTTCTAGGTACGCCACTGAATACATTGTCATTCAAAATCCATAATAGGCAATTACAGTTTCCCAATGTATTTAGAAAAGTCATAGCATTAATAAGTGTCAATTACTAAGAAATCATTGACATTAAAAAAAATCAATCTACTGATGCAATAAATCATGCAATAAATTAGAAAAATTGCAGCATATAATTAAATTATTAAAACAATAATTATGTCAGTCAATTAATTCAATCAAATATCTCAACTGTTAACCATACAACTCCATATTTATAAATTCTCTGAAATCCTTCAAAAATACTCAAAATTATCAACTAGAAAATTAAGACACTAGTCTTAATTATGTCAAGAAAATTCACCCAACCGAGTATGAATGACAAGACGATTGAATAAGTGGTCATATGGAACCGTCATGCATTAGTATGTCAAAAATGATGAAAACAAAAAATTCACAACCATCTGCAAATTTATTATTTTATTTAATTATTAAGTATGACTTCATGAGATTCTTGAGTCATTTTTAGTGCAAAGTTGGTGTTTTTAAGATGAAAAATTACCAGGAAAATCAGTTTTTAATGGACCAAGGGTCAATTTCTGGGGCTACCCAGGGTACCTTACTCTCCACCTAGGATACCCTAGGGTAGGGTATGGTATGGTACCTTGAGTAGCCTTGGAAACCCCAAGGACTCTGCTTAGGACCCCCAGTACTCTCTTCAAAATTATTTGAACCAAAAAGGTTATTCAAAATTGAAAGGATTTTAAGAACGCAGTCCCGTTACAACCTCAAACCCACCCTCCCCTCCATAAAAATCCTGAATACAGCCATGAATTAAGCAAATGACTCAATTCCTAAAATAACTCAATAATTATTCAAGAATTTCTCGTTAAAAAAGTAATTAAAAGACAATATAATTAAGTAAATCTCGTAGAGTCAACTTCCATAAAATGAAAACCAACTGAATGCCATAAAAATAGTTTTAATAAGAAAAACACAACTTTACACTTAAAGTCTCGCTTCTATTCGCTTCCTATATTTACGTAAGACATTCTCAAGACGGCAACTTCATCTCAATTTCTTTATCATATGTCTGCAGTCATTTCTTGCCATACAGAATGATTTATTCTCGCATGTCAAAATAAAAAAATTAATTTCATGTCACTTAAATCATCATTTTCGTATGATTGGCAGCAAAAAATGCACCGACTTTAATCTCTTCTTAAGTCTTATTTCTTATTTTAATTACGAGTACTTCAAGTCATCATCACTTAATGTAAAAAATTTTTCTCATCATGCAACTTCCCTAAAGTGCTCAATCTAGTCGGCTTTGCATTAATTGGCACTTATTAATCATTCCTCTAAATTGATACATTGTGTAAGCACCGACAAAAGCATTTTGTAATTAATTAATATTCAAGATGTGATTGAAAGGGTTTTTAATTATTGAGAAATATGAAAAATGCAAACTAGATCAGACATGGTTTATTTAGCGGATAATTTATTGAGACTTTATCACACACGCAGATTTATGAATGACCGCATTTTGTGCTGCTTTTTCTCATGCAATGCCTAATGAATATTTTGTAGAGCATCTTATTGGAGGGAAATGTTGGTTGTTTTGTCGTTTTGTCTGGCTGGCTTTTTATGTGATCATTTATCTGCAAGATTGTAGCCAAAGAGAGATCTTACCTCTCGAGAGGGGGGTCCGTAATTTCGTACATTTTTTAGATGGGGTCCAAATAATAATAAAAATAAAAAATTTTCTTTACAAATTTCAACCTCGAAGAGAGTCCAGACCCCTTGGACCCCTCCCTAAATACACTCCTCTAACTATTTGTGTGTCTGGCTTTACTGTATACGACTGTCTGCTTGTTTGTTCGTTTTCTGTTTATTTGTCTGTTGGAACATCCTATTGTACATCCAGTAATGTAGATATGGATCAAGGTATCATAGGGAGTTGAAGGACGTTAGAGAGCTAAAAGATGTGTGTCAGGAATTTCTAAAAGGGTGTTAGAAGTCGATAAAAAGTTGATTCAATGCAATGTCTAACATATTATTAATTCAAAATATGCGCTTCCTAGCCACATCCACGACATCTTCATCATTAATTTCTTCTCTTTCAGATTCAAATCGTTAAAGAAATTTTTTTTTGTGCGGTTCATTTTTACTGTAAATGAAATAATTTTAATCCATTAATTTACGCAAATCATGTGTTTTATGAGCTTCACACTAAATTAGCAGAAGAAAAGCAGATGAGAGGGAGAAATAATTTTTTTTTTCGTTAAATGATCCGCATCCACAGTCTTTGTACTTTTTTATATATTTAATCTTATTGTGTACATGTCGACTCGAATGTATGCATTCATGGCTCAATGATAATTATTGTGAATAGCAGAAAAAAAAGACTGATTGAATGGAAAACAGACTACGAACACGTTTCTTTATTTACTGCATGTAAATAGATGAGGTCATTTTTCAGTTTTTAGATGTGCTGAAAGATTGATTTTTTAATGGATATGGGGAATATAAAAGAAAGATGAAGATTGAGGAATTCACACTTTTGTTATTGACTACATCTTCAATATGTTGATGAGATTTAGCCATAAATATTTGATAAGCTACTGACAAACTATTGTGAAGCTTTATGACATGAAATATGGCCATTCAAAGGAATTTTTGATGAAAATAAATAGAATTTTTAAGCAGATCCTGTTGGGAACCATCTATTTTGACTAGATGAATGCCGAATCAGTTGATGATTGAAGCTCAAATAAAATGAGCTGTTAAAAGTTTTAATGATAGTCAATAAAATACTCTTTAATGCACAAATCTTGTAAATCTTTATCCCAAATCCTAAATTCATGAGAAAAATGAGGTGATGAACAGAGTTGTTGATGATGAAATTGATGGTTAAAATTTGTGAATGATTTTTTCTTTAATAATGCGATGAAAATTGGTCATTAAAATTAATTTAGATTGAATTAATGTTTATTGAAGATTTTGCAATTTAAATTGTTTGAGAAAGTCATTAATTGAGCGGAACTAAATGGTAGTAATTAGCTCTAGTTTTAGTATGATTCAACTTCAACGACATTTAGTTCCTAGGATTTGCATACAACTATTAAAAAACTGAGCTGGAGGGGGGGGGGTGGAAATCTACCCAATCACCACCCTTGCTACTTCACTGCTAGGTCATACACATTTTGCTGATTAGGACTAGTAAAAAATTAGGAAATAGCATTTTCTACCTAGTCTGAGGCAGTAGGCTTTCTCGATTTCCCGGTCCCGTAACTAGTGACTAGTGTTAGCTTAACTCTATAAGTAAGATGTGTGCTAGATCTAGACTAAGGACTAAATCACCAACTTTAAGGTTCAATACTATTCACATCTGATTTGTTTTACATTTTGTTCTATAGCAGGTTGCTCTACAGGTTTGCTCTATTAGTAAGCCTTTATTACTTTTGTACTCTTTGAAAACTTACTCCAAAAAACACCAAAATTCAAAGAAACAAAACTATAAATAATAAAAGACCACAAGATCAACACACCTTTCAAATATTATTTTCACAAAAAACTAAAATTAATCTTTTGTTTACAAAAGTCGTCACTCTATAATCCATATTCATTCATCATTTTAATTCTCAGCTTAAGAAAAAAACATGGGATTGAATTAAATGAAGCATAGTCTTTACAAAAATAATATCCAAAACACAAAAAAATGGCTTAATTAAAGAAGATTCATTTAAAAACGGTAAAAATTTGTAATATTTCATTCCAATTAGAGAAGATTAAGAAATAAACAGTTTCACTAATGCAACGACCACTCAATAAATAACATTTTTACGAACTCTAAAGATACTCAAATCGTTCAAGTTCAATAGATGCGATTCACCTCGACGAAATAAAAAATAATAAAAATCTGTTTCAAGTTTAAGTCCAGATTTCCGTGCTTTCCGAAAGAGAATCTCATTTTATAGTCGTAAAAAACTCATTCAGAATAGATCAAAAGGTGGTCGTAAAAAAGAAAAGATTCGACCATAACTCATTCACCGAAAAAACTAGAGATTATGCCTAATAAGTCATTTAGAAATCGAATCTTTTATTCATGAGATTTTTTTTATTCTATTAATTTAAAATCATTTTGAGATATTTATTGTGAATTGATGCCCACCAAAAATTGGCAATTCTTTCGAGATTCATTCATTTTGTTCAACTGGATAGACCCGAGTTGCATATGATTTTATGGAAAAGCTTTGATGCTTTTTTGAAGTGCCTACTAATCAACATCAACATACAGTTGTGGCAACCTGTATGTTACGGTACACTTATGATCCTATAGAAAATGCTCAGGAGTACCATAAATTTTTTTCTTTGAAATTGAAGGTTCGAAGTATACTGTTGTTCTCAAGAAGCTTCCCCCAACTGTTTTTGAATCTCAAAAATCAATAAAATGTAACTTTGGAGTCATACAGCATCAAAAAAATACTATTCAGCAACTGAGGTAAAAAAATCGTCTAATTATAAATGGTTCTTAATTTTGGTCCATTATTTGGTACCTTCAGGGTCATTATTTTGATCATCCTCCTCTAGTAATGCTCCTAACTCATATAACACTCGGGAACACTCCCAAAAATCACGTCAGTATCAACCTACAAGAGAATCCAATTCTATCAATGAATTAAAAATCCAGCATAGGATTAAACGAGCTTATAATTTGTAGTTGTGAATCTCAGTCAAGCGGATGGATGTGTAAATTTGCTCATTGCTGAATAAACACAAACTCAGTCATCATGACGTGTGCAGTTGGTGTTTAATGTTTAACTGTACATACTTAAATTCTTGAGAATCGCTTGCGGAAACAAAAAAATATATAAACACATTATAACATGCGAATTCCTAAGCAGCTAAGTAATTGATAATAAATCCTCTCAATGGGCTGCTTTCTTTCTCATTATTGCATGATTATGAACCGAGCAAATTGCTACAAATAAATCATTAAGTAATAAAAACCATTTTTTTTGTTGATCATACAAAAATATAAAGACTCGTCATGGCCTCGACACATTTTATAATCGGTACGTTTGAATGGCAAATCTCATGCGAAAATAAATCCCAGTTATAAATAGCTGAAGAAAGCCCTGATTTATCATCAAGACTATAAATTTTTTGGGGGAAACTTAAAATTATGAGAACATTGAAATAATAGTCATTGAAATATTTTAATTGAAGTCATTTGTCATTTGGATTGTCATCTGTTCTGGATTGTTTATTATTGTGCTAAGTGGAGTACTGTGGAATTTTAAGTGGTCTTGTTGTGGGATTTTCAAGAGGCGAATTAATTTTTTGTGATTTTTAATTAAAATTGCATTCTATTTTGGAAAGGATGATGCATCCTGGGGTGCATGAACTTTTAAATATTAATTCGATAATTCAGGGATCTGGATGTACTACAAAGTTGCTAAATATACCCCTAGATACACCCCCAAAAGGACTACCTTCTGTTAATTCAAATCACTTCTGAGCACAACGATGTTCAATCTAATTAGAATGTAAAATAAATAATAGATTCTTCAATTTACGGGATCGTAGTACCTCCAGCTCTAGTGATGATCTTACCTTGCTTGCTCCAATTATTTAATTATCACAGCACTTCGCTTATCTCCTCAATAATAACAAAAAAATTCCTCATCAAAATAAAAAAAATTATTCTCCTCAAAATTCCTCAAAATAATAATAAACAACTAAAAAATAATCTCAAAGCTCCTAAATTCCACACATTCACCCCATAAAATGCCATCAAATTCAATATATCTGCCAATTAATCTAAATTATAAACAGGCTATTTATTTGAGTGTCAAAAGGTCTCGAATGACGAAAATTCATAAAATAAAAATTGAAATTCCTGACAGGCGTTTTAAGAAAATAAATTTCATCACCCACAAGAGAAAAAAAATTACTCGATTTCACGTCAATGTCTACTAGGTGACTATTTTTATATACTTCTGAATTTTTATCAAGATATTACTGAGTTTAATTGGTCATTCACTTATGATGTCCAACTTTCATTGTGATGGAGGACTGGAGCTGTATGACAATTAAGACGTCATTTACGATCGATCCCAAAGATCAAAATCTTAATTATCTTAAAGGAAATTAAATGAAAAATAATTTTTCTCAAGCCAAAAAAATAAGAATTGCAATCTTGAACTTGATCTATGCGATCACGTCAAGTCTTGAATTGAATTGTGCCAAGTGCGAGCACGTTTCACAGGCAACAGAAGAAAAAGTAAAAGGAAACAGAGGAGCATGTTTTATATTTCATCGTAAGTGACGCAAAAAGTCATGAAAAATTTCAATTTTCCACTCGACTTGACGAAAAACAACAAAAAAATATGAAAATTGTACAAAACACATGCTTTCTTGTTTTTCTCTTCGATTCTTTGTTTTTCCTCGAGTCCGATGAGAATATTTGGTGGAAAATTAATTTGCTTAGCATCTGGCGTTTTATGTTTGATACATGAGGAAGTGCGCGAGTGGGGAGGATGAAAATTTGAAGAAAATGTTAAGAAGAAAACTCGACGTGACTGAGCGATCATGTTGCTAAATTACTTATTATATTTACTCAAATCCCATTAGCTGTAAAGGTCTTGACTTCTGCTACAAATTATGATCTCGAGCTGCCCTAATGTGCTGGCAGATTGTGCAATAAATTTTCTATTTATTTACATTTTCAGATGTGCACAAATTGATCCTAAAAATACACTAACGGGTTTTATATTCGGCTGTTGCTGCATTCACATAGCTGAACAAAATATTTCAAATATTTCTTCTTGCTTCCCCGCTGAAATCATTTACATTCGCTGAAAATATTTCAAATTTTTTTAATTGAATGAAATTTTTATTTTCATTTTCTTCTTCATTCATGCCTTCTCCTTCTCATTTCCTCAATATACATATTTTTTGTGTGTTTTTTGCTTCTCTTTAACGAATATCTCGTGATGTGATGTCTTGTCAGACTTTTTGACATGTGAAATTATTTTGCTGATGTTGATGCGGTAGGAGAAAAAAAAGTTTTACACTCATCGGTCAGATCGGTGTGTGTTTGGTGGGTATTAATGAGATGTGATGAAATTCATAAGCAGCATTTCATGAGCTACTGAAGTTTCAATTGATTATTGGCAGTGTGGATTTTTTTTGTGCTTGTTGATGGATGGCAAGTTAGAAGAAGATGTTGAATTGAGGCTTTCATAGATATTTGGTCAGAGCAGATTGGAATCTGAGGTCTAGGATACTCGATATACTCTAGGATGTCCTCAGAGGTATACTTAGTCTACACCAGGGGTATATCCCATTAAGGGGTACCCAAGGGGAGGGTAATCTCTCGGGTATAACAAGCAACCGGCACCTGGGGTATCAATGCACTTATAAGCGAATCTTCCATCATGGTGAGAAGGTCATTGATAAAAATTGAAAATAAGTAAAAAAACGGAAAATAAGGGGCAAGAAGTTACATTTTAATCGTTTGAAGCGAGGATCACGCAAGAAGAAGATCAAATATTGAAATTTAAATTAATTAAGTGCTAAGTGCTAAGAACTAAGGCTAAGAAGCGATTACTAAGAGAGGAAAGAGTAAGCTATTAGTGAATTAAATAAGATTAAATAATTAAGTAAAAATTAATGTATTAAATTTAGGTTTTGAACAATTTAAGACAATTCATTCATATAAGAAAGAAGAAGAAGCTTGTTCTAAACACGAGAAGAATAAAAATTTGCTTAGACTAAGGAATTTGGTGAGTTTTTATTTACTGTAATTAAATCTTAGAAATTCTTAGTTACTTAAAATTCAAAAATGAGAATTTGTCTCACAAATTCCAACATTCAAAACTCTACCTACGGGTTTTGGAACAAGTAATGAGGTTGAATTAAGCTAGAATTCAACTTCCCATCACTTAATTGTCTAAATTTGTGTAAATCTGTAAGCATAAGCATTTTTTCATATCATAACCTGTGTGTGAAAAAAGATCCAGTAAGAAAAAAAAAAAAAAAAAGGATCAGAATTCTCACACATTCAAAGCCTTATACATAAGCAAAGGTGTGGCAATAGAATAAGTGAAAGATAAACGAAGAGATAAGATAAGCAAAGATAATTTAAGTGTGACAACATATGCTAAGGATCTAAGTGAATAGTGATAATTTGAAAACAGCATTTATGTGAGAACATTTTAAATTTTAAGATCCAGTCGTTAAGTTTAGACTTTTAAACATACTTAGTTAATCTTAAATTAATGCATAGATATTTTAAGAGCAAAGAACCAAGTGAGAATTAAGGCATAGATATTTAAAAATGAAAGATCCAAGTGAAAGTGTTATTCATTTTAATTTGTTTAAATAAATAAGAGTTGCTTGTTATTTTATTCTAAGACTAAGAAAAATTCTAAGACTAAGTAAGTTAGACATGGTAGTATTGTGTACAAGGTGTGGGCGTCCTGGAAGTGTAAGAAATAAGCTTATCAACTGCTGTGGACTTGGATGCCAGACTAAAATACACGACAATTGTTTACTTAATAATGAAGGAAGGATAATAGAAGGACATTTAGTTTGGTTTTGTGCTTATCATTCAAGAGACGCAAGTGGCTCACAAGTCAACGAAGATCAGGAGCGCGCTTCACCTAGAGCTATATCCGTTAGAGAAAGTCTAAGCAGAAATCCTAATCACAGTATTAATTTGTTGGACACCGAAAACAATTATGAGCAAGAGAATGAGTTATTGCTTCCCAGCATAAATGATCAACCTCAATTAATACCTAGCTTAGTAAACTTAGAACAGGCTAATAATTCTCGCCCAAATATAAGTAGTTCAAATTACAATCAAGCGTCAAATTCAAGAGACAGTGAGGAGAATAATGCAGCTGGAAATTTATTGAATGAGGTGGAACAACATTCTAATTCACGACCAATTTCAAACATTAATGTAGCTAATAGACCACGAGTGGCTACTAATAGAGGAAACAATAGAAATAGTTTGCCTAGGAACCAAAACTATAGAGATGGTCAGAGAGGAAATGCATATGGAGCTAATCTAAGACCTCCAGTAAATCCTTTTTATGCTTCCAGTCCAAGAGACAATTATGGACGTAGACAATTTCATCCCAGGCAGTCTAATTATTCGCCTATTTATAATCAAACCAGAGTTCAAGATAGGACCGCTGGATTTTCTACAGGCTGGAATACTCAACATTCTGTAAATGATTCAGTAATGGAAATGATGCAAAAGTTTTCGTTAAAGGAGTTGCCTGAGGTCACTAACAGTCACATAGCATGGTCAACGTTTTACGAGACATATGAGAATACTAAAGCTCTTTTCTTACCTCATGAAAATGTCACTAGAATTCAAAAGGCCATTAAGGATCCAGAGGTTTTGCAAATTGGAGGACCGAATTTATTCAACATAAGGACTTTTGACTTAGCTATACAGAAGATAAATGGAAGATTGATAAAGAATGTGAGCTTTATAAATAAGGAGGCTAATGTATTACAAGCCTATGCTAAGATGAGACCAGAAAATTATAAAAAGCTGAGTGACTTCATTGATAAAGTTGTAAACTTTAATCATTTAGCAGTAGCTTACAATGAATTTTCATTTACTTGCAATAAGATCTTTATAAATGGACTTGCTGAGAAATTACCTATTTACTTACACAATAAATGGATTAATAAACAGTCGCAAGTTGAGTCTAATGGAGCTTCAATAAACTTAGGTCATTTTGTGGAGATTTTGGAATTAGAGCTTCCTAATATAGATACCAAGATTCAAAATAGTCTTCTGCCAGGCTTTGACTTAGATCTAAGACTAAGAAATGATAGACAAAGAATGTACAAGATGGAGGAAGAGGCTAGTAGAAACAAGAGCCAAAGATTCGATGGCAAGATATGCTGGTTTCATAAGAATTCATATCATCCTACACATGAGTGTCGAAATTTATGGGAAATGACTGGTGAGACAGTAAAAGAGCTAGCCAGATTGAATGAGCGATGCAACGTTTGCGGACAGGAAATGCATAGTCCATGTCCTTATAAGAGCAAGTTGAAATGTTCGGTGGAAGGATGTCAAGAGAATCATCATGCCCTATACTGCATTAAACGAAAGGCTAAGGTTGCTAAGTCTAAGAATAATTACAACGCTGAATTGAATACTCATGAAGATGAGTTAGTACTACACAAGGAAGACGAAGAGCTATTAAACTTAATGAATGCACAGGGCTTAGATCTTGAGAAGACAGAGGAGGCTGAAGAAGATTCTTTTGAGGTGCCGAGTACTTCACAGAAGCAGCTGTATATTACCACTGATGATGAAGATACAGTTCTAAATTATCATGAGGGTGAAGATTTTTTAACATCCAAGACATCTCGTGTGTTATTAGGCGTAGTTGTGCTTAGACTAGAAGACAAGGTCAATGCTGCCTTTTTGGTTGACACTGGAAGTACCGTTTCACTGATTGAAGAGAGTTTAGCTAATTCGTTGAAGCTTTATGGACCTAGTTATGCATTAAAGTTAGTCTGGACAGGAGAACACAAGCGTGAGGAAGTCAAGTCAAGGGTAGTAAAAATAAAAGCATCAAAGACTCATGATAGTTCAGTTATGCGTCACATTTATTTTCGCACAGTCAAGGATTTGAAGATATGCAGTCAACGTTTGGTTGTCAAGGAAATTAAGGCTAAATATTTATATTTAAAGGATTTAGATCTAGCTGATTATGATTCCATTTCTGGAATTATTGGTATTGATAACATCTGGATGTTTAAAAACCAGTTAGTTCTCGCTGAAAATCATCAGAATCACATGCCTATTGGAGTTAGATGTGAATTGGGGGATTATGTCATGCAGTCCCAATATCCTTTAGACATTACTTACTTAGACTTAGATAAGAGTAATTACATTGATGCTCCTGAAGTGAGCTTTAATAATTTTTGTCGAATGACCAATGAGGAAGCTGAGGAATATAAAATGTTGGAAGAAGAGGCCTTAACGTTGGAAAGTTTTTTACCACATGCAAATGGTCGCGAAATACATGAAGATAAATTTGCTTTGGATATTATGACTAAGAATACTAAGCGAATAAAAGGCTCAACTCAATTTGAGACTTCCTTATTGTGGAAAGATCCTAAAGTTGAGCTGCCTACTCATGATTCCTTTGTGTTAAGCTTGAGAAGATGGTTGCTAGTTGAAAAGAATGCTTTAGCGAATAGAAAGTTTGATGAATGTGAAGCACAAGTAAAAAACCTCTTGGCTAAGAATTATGCTAGAGAACTTTCGTATGATGAAATCAACACTATAGGTGCTAAGACTTTTTATATACCTATATTTTTCATAAGTCCTGAAGGGAAAAGAACGAGAATGATTTGGGATTTAGCGGCTAAAGTTAACGATAGATGTCTTAATGATGAACTCCTCGGTGGTCCAAACCTATACAATGATATTCTGAAGATCAATTTTCAAATGGCAGAGAATCCATTTCTTTTAAAGGGAGATGTGCAGGAGATGTTTCATCAGGTTAGACTAAAAGACGAAGATACAGATTCGCTCCGATTTATATTTCGGTTTAAAGGAGATGCCAAGATAAGAATCTTTAAGATGCTGGTGCTTCCGTTTGGAGCAAGATGCTCTCCAGCTATCTCACAGTTCGTTAAAAATCTAATTGCTTATGAAAATCTTGAATCTAAGAGCTTAGCAGCTAATATTGTGCTGAATTCAACCTATGTTGATGATGTGGTAAAGTCGTTTAAGGATAGAGAGGAAGCTAGGAAGACATTTCACGACATTAGACAAATGCTTAAAACTGGAGGTTTTTCCTTATTAAAAATAAATAGCAATGATAAGAGATTAAAAGATTCTTTAGCAGACAGTTTGGAGAAGGAAGGTATCTTAGAGGAAAAGGTGATATGTTCAGACAAGCAAGAGAAACTTCTCGGATATAACATCGATTTTGAGGAGGACACAATTTCATTGGCATTTAACTTATCTAAGCTAAGACCAGAAGTAAAGGAAGGCAAAGTAATGCCTACCAAGCGAGAATTGGTTCGTGTCTTAATGTCAATTTATGATCCAGTAGGATTTGTACAGTTTGTCACTTCTAAGCTAAAGTTGTTATACCGGAAAACTTATTTAGAGAATCTTGAATGGGATGATAAAATCTCAAGTTCACTTTTAGATGAATGGAAGACTAATCTTGGATATTTAGAGGCATTAAGCAACATTAAGATACCCAGATGCTACTGTTATGAGCCATATGATAAGGCAGAGATTTGGGCATTTGCTGATGCGGCAAAGAACATGATTTGTTGTACGATTTATGCTAGATTCCTTAGTAAAGACAATAAACAGCTAAGCATTAGACTTATTTATTCTAAGACTTTTACAATTCCATCAAAAGATAGTCATACAATACCAGAGTTAGAATTACATGCTTCGTTCAATCTAAGCAAGATGGTAAAATTCGTTCTGGACACTCACGAAATTAAGTTTCAACGGATACGATACTTCACAGACAATTCTGCTGTATATGAATGGATTAAAAGCAGTCCAAAAAAGCCTACAATATATATGAAGCATAGAATTGAAGATATTCAGAGGCTTACTGAAAAGAATGATTGGAACTGGATTCCGACAGAATATATGCCTGCTGATTTAGGCACTAAAGAGACTTCCATGGCTAAGCTTGATTATGATAATGAGTGGTTCATGCCCAAGATATTCAGACTTCCTGAAGACCAGTGGCCGAAGTTTGTGCCAAATTGTGAGAATTTGCATCATATTGTGGAGCAGGAAATTGAGAATAGATTGGATCCAAAGAAGGTCAATCATTATATCGCTCTAATATACGCTGGTCAATTTGTTTACAAGCTTAAAGAGGCCAGAAAGGTTTGCTTACTTAGAAAGGAGTTAGACAGTCAAAAAGCTTTGGTAATGAATAAACCCAGGGACAAGGACTTAAGATTCTCAATCAAAGGCTTAGAGTTGAAAATAAACCAACAGGTTCAAGAATATAGAACTTCGACTTTCATGAGAAAACACATGGAGGATTTCTTATTCCGACAGGAACAAAGAGAGTCGTTTGCCGAGGAATTAAAGGTTCTGCAAAACAATAAACCTTTGCCTGTTAGACATTATTTACATAGATGGTTGCCATGGATAGATAACGATGGTGTATTGAGAGCCAAGACTCGTTTATCTGATACAGAGCAAAACAGGAAGATTTATGGCTACGACCGAATATATCCAATAATTCTTGCTAAGGATAGTTCTCTTACTAAGCTTATAATACTTAAAATACACAGAGATAATAAACACATGCTCATTAACAACGTAGAAAGTCAGCTGAAGAGTAGGTTTTTCGTCCAGCATTGTAGATCAACAATAAAGGCAACGATTAGAAATTGTTGCGCTTTCTGCATTCGTTATAATGCAAAGCCAATGATTCCATTGATGGGAGATATTCCGTCGATAAGATTGGGTTATTTCAAAGCTGCCTTTAAATATAGTATTGTCGATATTGCCGGACCAGTTTTGGTCAGATTAACACGAAATGTTAGAGCCAAGAGATACATTTTTGTTTACTCGTGCCTTACAACAAGAGCTGTACATTTAGAGCTTATTGAGGGTCTTGATTCTAACTCGACTTTGCTTGCCTTACAAACTACAATCATATTACGAGGAGCTCCTGAACGAATCGTCAGTGACAACGGAACTAATTTTGTTGGATCCAATAGAAGGATGAAGGATGAAACAGCAAGGTGGAATAAGGAACTTGAGGCCAAGGGAATCATTAAAAAGCCTATAGAGTGGGATTTTGGCCCAGCAAGGGCATCACACATGCAGGGTGCTGTGGAAAGCTTAATAAAGCTCGTCAAAACTGCAATGAAGAAGGTTCTTCTAATGCTTAGAACTAAGACTGAGATTCTTAATGATTTTGCTCTCAGAGCTATTTTAATGGAAGTTGCTGGTTTGCTTAATAATCGTCCCTTGACATTAGCACCAATGGATGATTTAAATAATGAATTTCTCACTCCCAACTGTTTTCTTATGCTTAGATCTAATTTTCAAGAAGTTCCATATTCAGATGATAAAATGCAGCACATTACCCAAAATTGGGAGGATGTGAAACAATTCACTAAGATTCTTTGGAAAAATTGGTTAATGTCATACTTACCCACGCTGTTGGAACGTGAAAAGTGGAATGAGAATGTTGAGCCTTTAAAGGAAGGAGATATTGTAGTAACTATAGACACTACAGTAAGCGATTCTTGGAGATTGGGGAAAATAATAAAAGTAAAACCTGGTTCGAAAGATCAAGTAAGACAGGTTGAAATCATTCTCGGAAAGAGAAATGTTTTTGATAAGAAAACCATAGGAACCAGAAAGAATATTCGTGAGCTTTATTTGAATGAAAAGCAGTCAATTGTCACCAGACCTGCCACGGCAGTGGCTAAAATTAAGCTGCACAATTAAAACTGCAAATCTTAGAAAAAATAGTTAATTATGCTTAGAAATTTAATTAATTATGCTTAGAAATTTAAATAATTAGACTTAGAAAATTAGTAACTAGTATATTTTAGATTAATACTTAGTAAATTAGTCAACATTTGGGATGTTCTCAACAATATCTAATCTGTTTTCATCTATTTCTAGAACGATGTCTTGCGATCTTATAAAGTTTTTGTACATCACCAAGAGATTTGACATTTTCTCGTTCGTAGACAAGCTTATCGAGAGAATTGATTTATATGATGAGGTGGCCTATCAGTCGATTAGAAGCATTCAAATCTACACAGATGAGAAACATCGCGATCGATTCAGTTTGAGAATGGAAGTAACTGGAAAGAATCTCTCAAATCAACTTGACAAGGTTTCTGATCATCGACCAGACAAGCCATTTCCAAGAATTCGTCTCGATGATGAGATGATTATATTTATTCCTGCCAAAATCAACAAGGAACGCTTTATGATGTGTGATTTAAATGAAGATTCACCAACATGGGGAAGCATTTTGAAAGTCAGAGACGAAAGTTTTACATCAATGCACAAGTTTGTCAAGTTTATCAAGATAGAGATGAAGGAGTTTGGCATCAATTCGATTTCAAAGATGAATAATGACTATCTAGTCGGTTTTGCTCGTAAGGATAAGGCAAATGAGGCTAAGAAGAGATTTAGAGCTAAGCGCATAAGAGTCATGAATTCAGATGTTTGTTTGGCTGCTATGTTAGATACTGAAATTAACAACTGTGCAAAAGAACGCTCAGAACCATCAAAAGTTGTCAAAAAGTCGAATGTTAAGACACACGAAGAAGAAGAGGAAACCAAGATGCTCAAGAAGGAAGTACAAAAGCTAAGATTAGAGCTTGAAGAGGTGAAGGAAGAGATTAAAGAGTTGAAAAATGAGAAGAAGAAAAGCAAGAATGAGAATGACATGAGAGCAGTGTCTACTGGTGAGAATTCTGATGACATAAGAATTACTACAACATTCCCAACGCCTGTAAACAACTACATGGCATTTATGCCAATTCAGCCATCAACAAGTAATGGTTTATGGGGATACATGTATGCATCTGAAGGAAATGTACCATGCAAGAAAGTCAAATATGATTAGATATCAAAGAAGATGAGAACAAATGTCGATTTTAGAAGTTAAGCACATATTGAATTAAAATAGCACAAAAGATGATGAATACACTTAGATATAATGTAATTAATTAGATAAAAAGAATCTGCAATAATTAAGATGCAATAATAATTAAGTCAAAGAAGCTAGAAGCTAAAAGAAGAAATAATTATCACAATATATAATACAATAATTAGAAAGTTAAGAAGCAAATCAAAAAGAAAATGATTAATCATACAAAAATTATAAATAAGAATATTGAAAGAATCGAAAAATACTTAGAAAAATACTTAGTTCAATTTCAAAGCCAAAATCAATTCTAAATAATTATTAATATCAAAGATGATTAAAAATTAAGCACAAGAATTAAGAAGATAAGATATAAAGGAGAAATTATTATTACGTCTGATCTAAGAATAATTAGCATAAGAAAGGCTTAATGAGATATTTTAGAAGCAACAATTTTATCACTAAGTTTAGGTTTTACAAAGGGAAACTTTCCTCCCCCGGAGTGATAAAAATTTTTATTGCTTCATTCATGAATTAATTTTACGCAATAAAAATTTTACATATAAAAAGGATATTTTCTCAACTTATTTTTGAGAACAAATGTCGAATTTAGAAGTTAAGCACATATTGAATTAAAATAGCACAAAAGATGATGAATACACTTAGATATAATGTAATTAATTAGATAAAAAGAATCTGCAATAATTAAGATGCAATAATAATTAAGTCAAAGAAGCTAGAAGCTAAAAGAAGAAATAATTATCACAATATATAATACAATAATTAGAAAGTTAAGAAGCAAATCAAAAAGAAAATGATTAATCATACAAAAATTATAAATAAGAATATTGAAAGAATCGAAAAATACTTAGAAAAATACTTAGTTCAATTTCAAAGCCAAAATCAATTCTAAATAATTATTAATATCAAAGATGATTAAAAATTAAGCACAAGAATTAAGAAGATAAGATATAAAGGAGAAATTATTATTACGTCTGATCTAAGAATAATTAGCATAAGAAAGGCTTAATGAGATATTTTAGAAGCAACAATTTTATCACTAAGTTTAGGTTTTACAAAGGGAAACTTTCCTCCCCCGGAGTGATAAAAATTTTTATTGCTTCATTCATGAATTAATTTTACGCAATAAAAATTTTACATATAAAAAGGATATTTTCTCAACGGTCATTCTAAGATTTGAAAAGAAAGGATAATTTTGCAATTGTCAGTTAAGATTTGAAAATAAGGGGCAAGAAGTTACATTTTAATCGTTTGAAGCGAGGATCACGCAAGAAGAAGATCAAATATTGAAATTTAAATTAATTAAGTGCTAAGTGCTAAGAACTAAGGCTAAGAAGCGATTACTAAGAGAGGAAAGAGTAAGCTATTAGTGAATTAAATAAGATTAAATAATTAAGTAAAAATTAATGTATTAAATTTAGGTTTTGAACAATTTAAGACAATTCATTCATATAAGAAAGAAGAAGAAGCTTGTTCTAAACACGAGAAGAATAAAAATTTGCTTAGACTAAGGAATTTGGTGAGTTTTTATTTACTGTAATTAAATCTTAGAAATTCTTAGTTACTTAAAATTCAAAAATGAGAATTTGTCTCACAATTTCCAACAGTCATTGTGACCTAGAGGTTAGACAATAGACGGAAGATCTGTAACCTTTGATTTTGTAAGGATATGGGTTCAATTCCTATTCTTTTCGGAAGATTCCCAATAAGATCTTATTAAGACAACCTGATGTTTGACCACTAACAAAATGTGCATGACCAAAGTCACAATATTCCCTCTTATGACCCTCAATTCTCAAAAATTTCCTACTTAAATTGTCAATCTTCGTAAAATATCTCATTACTGACCTCAATGACTACAAAATTTCATTTTCATCTACTGAAATTGTATACAAAAAGTATCTACAGTCACATTGTCTCTGTAGTATCAACTTACCCTACTTCCTCAAAAAAAACATCAAATGTCAACAAAATAAGCAGAAAGGCGTTGAAAATTACTGCAAAATGTTTGCAATATGATAATTAAAGGCATTTAAAATTAATTAGAAAGCTGATAACAAAAGCAGCTCTGTAATTAAATAAAGTTATGGAGAACAAAGAGAAGATCATCTAGACAAAGCGTGTTAATTGAAATCAAAACATTATAGAATATTGTATGCTTAAAAATGTACAATCTTCTGGTTGTGTCTGAATGGACGTGTGTGAAAGAATTTATAAACAAAATTCTTAAATTGAAATTTTCTCACAATTTATTTTTCCTTTGTTTCTCTTTCCAGGATGGGGAGCCAGTTGAAGCTGGTATTTCTCCTAATTGGGGTTGTGGCATGCGTGGTACATGCTACCACAGAACCAAACTTGAAGGACAATGAAATCTTAAAAGATGACGTAAAGCCAACAAAACGTGAATCAAAGCTCCTTGCAGCGCAAGATCCACGCCTCAATAAAATGATTCAATTACCCAAAGACAATCAATTGGACGGAACAATTAGCACGAAGGGAGAAAAGAAAATTTCAAAATCATCAACTGAGAAGGCTGTCAAGGATGATGCATTAAGTAAGTTTGGAAATGACAAGTGGCAGAGTTGGGTGCTTGGCTTTTGGGTTAGTTGAGTAGAATCTGGGATCAGGTTAGCACTAAACACTTCCATGAGGATACCTTTAGGATACGTTTGGTATTTTTTGGGTAAACGTTTAAACATACTCTTGGATGTCCCCATGATTCAATAGAATAATTCCCATACCAGACTAACATCCAATCCACCAACTCTGTCAAGTCAATCACCAAAATGCACATTAATTATAATTTCTTTCAATTATCATTTCCAGCATTCAAGAATGATAAGTTGGAGGGAGACATGATTAAAGACATTTCACATGCCGACGTTGGAAAAGATGATATTGATAATACAGATGCCACTTATGATGATTATTATGATGTAAGCTATTTGAGCTGTCAATTTACTGAAGCATATTAATCAAATTTATGAATTTATTTTTAGGATGAAGGAGAGTTTTCAGATGAGGATGATGACGACGACGATCCAAGTACTGGAAATGACACAAACACGATCAGTAACAACAATACTAATAGCACAACTAATAATGAGACAAAACCAGTAACTAACAACAAGACTGACAAGAAGACAGATGACGATGAGTTGATTGATGATGAGTACAATGACAATGAGGGAGAGGAAGACTCAGATGATGAACTTGAGGAAGATGATTTGAACATTGATGCTAATAAAATTGAAATGAAGCAGTGTCCACGTGATTGTATATGCGAGAGAAACATGCACGCATATTTTGTTGCCACATGCAGTCGTCTCGACTTGGAGACTCAATCATTTGCCAATCTTCCAATCACAGATCTTCAAGTTATTGACATTGGACCACAATATCCAATCGTACTTGGCGTTGAGTTCTTCAAGAAAATTGGCTTGGAAAATGTCACTTCCATTAAAATTGCAAACAGCTCAATTGAATACATCAGTCCAAGTGCCTTCAATGGACTCAATGAATTATATTCAATCAACTTGACGAGCATTGGAATTGATTTAATTCATCCAGACACTTTTGCTAACAATACAAAATTAAAGATATTGACACTCTCGGGAAATAATTTGAATGTAATGCAAAGTCTTTCATCTCCATACACTGATTATATGCTTAAATCACCATCAATTGAGGAACTTGATATTTCAAATTGTAATATGCAAGCTTTCTTGCCCACAGCATTCAGTCAAATGAAAAATATCATTTACATCAATTTGGCAGGAAATAAATTGGAAACTTTGCCAGAAGGACTTTTTGACAAGACTGAAACTATTGAGGAATTGGACTTGTCATACAATAAGATTGTCACCTTACCAAAGAATATCTTCAACAAGACATCTCTCGGAATTTTGCACTTGAAATACAATGAAATCGTCTCAAACTTGGAATTCATTACTAAGGATGTCCAAAAACTTGACATCAGCTACAACAGAATCACAACAATCAACAACCAAATGTTCAAAAATATGGAAAATCTAAGCTTCCTCTCATTGAAAGGCAACAAGATCAAGAGAATCAATCCAGCTGCATTTGTGCCACTCAAGAACCTTCGTCACATTGACTTATCATTCAATGACCTCGACTCACTCAGTAGCTTAACATTCTTGAAGAACTCTGACTTAGAAGTCATCCGTATCAATGACAATATTAGACTCAAGACACTTCCAGCTGATGGATTTGAGACAAATGCGAAATCCTTCCATGTCTTCCTGTTTGACGCATCAAACTGTGATCTCTCAAATCTTGGCGAAAATACATTCAAGACAATGCCATTCATCACACGATTGTCATTGAGCGGAAATAACATTGAAAATATTCCAAAGAACTTGTTCAGGTAAGTGTCGGAAGCAGCTGGCTTATGATTTTTTTGAAATATTTCATGATTTATTGTTTTTTAGTCCATTACTTCGCTTGATGGACCTTGACTTGAGCAACAACTTGATTGCAACCTTGAATCAACAAATCTTCTGGAACAACCAGGATCTCCAGATGGTAAGTTGTCTGCATGCCTTAATTTATCTAAAATCTAACATATTTTTTGTATATTTTGTAGCTTAATCTCGCAGCAAATCCATTAGAATCACTCTCACCAAAGATATTCCAGGCAACACCATACTTGCAGAAATTGGACGTCAGTGATTGTGATTTAGTCACATTATGGCATGACTCTTCAATGAGCATTCGTGTAGGCGAACTTTTGAAGAACTTGAAGGTGTTCAATGCATCCAATAATGACATTAAGAACATCTATGCTAGCGATTTGAGTGTAAGTATCTACTTGGAATGTCTTTGTATCTTGAATCAGTTCTGATTATGATTTTTTTATTATTTTACAGACCATGAAGAACCTTAAGGTCTTCGATTTGAAGAACAATCCATTGGAATGTAATGATGAATTCAGAAACCTTATGAAATTCTTGGGACAACGAAAGGTAAGTTGACTTGATGTCCTCTGGACCAAAATTTCTCATGTTAAGTCCTCTACAGATAAGTCTTGGAAACCGCAACAACTTTGGTGAATTGGAGGAAATGAAATTATCATTCTCAGAAGAAATGAGTCCAGCTGTCGAATGGAATGAATTAGCTCGCAAAATCTGCAAACGCAATGAAGAGAACAAACTCAATAACGAGCAAGTTTTGGAAGAAATTAATGATGAGGATGAATATGATGATGTTACTGACGATGACGACGATGATGATGATGACGATGACGATAATGATGATCCAGATGACAAATCAGTCGATACAGTTAAAGAAAAAGTTTCAACCAAGAAGCCAATTGTTCCATCAAAAGCACCAAAAGAAAAATCAACAGTTAAGCCCAAGACAACAACAACAACAACATCCACAGCTGCTCCAGCAATTGTTGACTCGAATAATGAAAATGATACATCAGAAGGAGAAGATGAGTATGAATATAATGAGAATGATGATGATGACGAAGAGGATCGTGAGGATGAGAGCATTTCTGAGAAGCCAGACAAGAATCTTTTACTTGAAGGCATTAATGTAATTAAGAAAGTTGAAAATCGTATCTTTGGTAAGAATTTTGAACCTTATTTATTAGGTATTGGAACTAAAACTTGAATCTTTTTTTAGGTGGCTCTAAATTCGATGACGATGAGGAGGAAGAGGTCATAATCGAGGAAGCAGTCGTACCATACAGATTCATCTGGCCAATGATGATTGCCATGCTCAGTATTCTTATCGTATTACTAATTATAATGTTCGTTATTTCATCATGCATGCGTCGACGTGGCGAACGCTACCGTCAAGCCTTGTTACAGTCAAAGAAGAATTCAATAATCTACCAGAAATTATCAGAAGAGATAATCCCACAGACCCCAAGAGTACATCGATACACTCCAATCGCACAAGTATAAAAGATTCAATTCTTAACCGTCCGTTCTTCAAATTGAATGGAGTTGTGCCTTCAACTTTCTTTCTTTTGAGTTTTTCTTTTATTAATCATAAATATTATTATTTCGAAATGAGCCTTTAGGGAATATTTTGTGGTGTTTTTAGTGGATCGATGGGATCTTGAGTTGATGGGATGTAGGATGGGTTGTTGGCTTCAAGGTCAATGTCTGGATACTGGTTTTAATTCGTTAAATTCAATTTTTAGTACAAAGTTTGAATCTAAAAACTAATTTCGGCTAGGGATTCGAACCAAAGTTTGGAAGAATTTCCAGTTTACAATTTTCTTCAGATACTCCTTTAGATTTAATTCCAATCAGCAACTGGATCATGCTTTCTGCTTCCAGTTAGAAGAGTTTTTAACAATTCTTAGTTTAGCTTATTCAACTTGACTTATAGTTTTTTAAAAAAATAAAGTTGATGGTCTTGAAGCTTTAATTCGTGTTAAAATATTTTGACACAGCAAATTTGCACTAGTTGGCATGATTAGTCAACCTGGTCAGGGTGGACCATAAAAATACTTCCAAATTAGAATCCCCAAGCAACCTGAATATAAATTATTCCGATCAAATGACAAAAGTCTCTAACTTTAGGACTCAATGTCTAATTTTGATGTGAATCGATCAGTTCTTCAATATTACAGCCACAACTATGGACTCATCATCATCCACTAAACCCCACAAAATCAATAATTGAAGCAATTTGTAAATGAAAAAAAGGCTTTTGTGATTCAGTCTATTATTTTATACAAAAAAATAATAATCAGCTTTTAGAGAATGAAAATATGCGAGAAAAAAAACTTCATAATTATGCTACAACATATTACTAAAAACCTTTTTATCTTGTAGATGAGTACTTAAACACAAATATGGTACATATATACATAATAACACTGAAAAGTAAAAGAAATTGCCGATAAAAAAAATGAAAATATTTTTCACGTTGAAACAAACTAATGAATAATTAATTAATAATTAAACAGCAACAATAATATTTTTTGTGGTAAGGAGGTGGTTGGAGTAGGTAGTTTGATTGCCGAGCAGTAATTATCAAGTTTGAATGAGTTTTTAAGCTGATTTTTGCAATAATCAGAGAAATAGCTTCAAATAAAATGCAAAATGACCCTCTTGGATCACTAACCTTCATCCATACTCGGTATATCGTCTGATTACTCCAATCACTTGCATACTAGAAACTAAATTGCTCTATGGGGTCGGTCACTTACTATAGCTATCAAAAAATGGATTTTATAAACACTTTAATCACCCAATTATTACCTAAACTGATTCTCTTTGTCGTAGAGTGCTTCCTAGCCCCAGACACACCCCCTTTTAAAATATCAACATCCGTAAGTGAATGACCCACCCCCATAGACAAATTATTATTTTATACATAAAAATTTATTCTACTTAGTTAATAAAGAATGTCATTGAAATACAAAACGGAAGTGGAAATTGAAAATTCTAGACGAAACAGTTTGTAAAGTTCAACATAAAAAAAATTTCAAATCATAAATTTTAAGATTTTTTTTTCTTATTAGACATTAAAACTTTCTATAAATTTAACATTCCTTCTAAACAAAACAAAAAAAATCTATTTAATATTTTTTATATAATGAGGTAGGAAATCAGGACTTAAAGAATGTATCATGAATCGTGCCATTTGTCGAGGATAATTTTCTTTCAAAAAAAATTTTTTTTCGCAAGCATTTAGGAGAAAAATTTCAGTTAGGCAGCAAAAACAAGAATAATTTTTGGATCATAGGAAATACCCAGTCTCACCTAGTCCTGAGCAGAATTGAGTTAAACATGGAAAAAATATTAAAATTAACTTTAATTTTCTTTCGACAAGAGAAAAAATTAATTAAACTATCTGTATTAAATATATGAAGAAAAAAAATGAATTGAACTTGATAGAGATACATTTTAACAATAATTGATAATAATATGTTGCTCTGTTAGGTAGGTGCATATAGACACATAATTTACGAGAGAAATGAAATGAAAAAAAAATATAATTATTCAAGATCGTTTTTGTAACAGATTTATGTGAAGAATTTTTAAATAAACAAAAATGGAAAAAGCTCACAAATTTTTCTTTTACTGTATTTTTAAATTTGTATTAATTATTTTTATATTTTTTAAGAAATATATTGTTCTGCATACTTCAGATCTTCATTTTATATTAGAATCCAAAACACTAGTAGCAGGCTCGAAGCCAGGCGGTTGCTTCTTGATGCTAGACTGCAACAGAAAGTCCGTAAACCCATGCTGAGAGGATATAATTTCAAGAAATACAGACAAGTTTCGTGGTCTTAAATATGTCCTCAGGTATGTCCTTTTATTGTTGGCAAAATGTCCCATATTTCCTTCTCAGCACGTCGATTGTTTAATTATATTTCTATTTCAATAGGAATAATCGATAAAATATAAATAAAACAGTAAAATGAATAAATAGTTACAATTTCGTTAGGGAATGCGTCTGCTTCCTTACGCTGTCACCGACAGAAAGAAAGAGACGATGTCAAAAGTTGTTCAATTGAATAAGTTGAACGCACAGCAGCAAGGCCATGTCTATGGATATAGTCCACAGCAGATGGATCCTTCAGCTTATCATAAACAAAATTAATATCATAAACATTCAAAATGCATAAGGTAGTTGGGAGAGATAAAATAAATATGAAAATCAGGATCCAATCCGTCACATCACCTCAAATCAAAAACGCTTTATCATTTCAACTACTAATGCCAATGGTCCTATAATTTGTGTTATATTGGAGAAATATTAGGCAATTAAAAATCATTTGGCAAATTGATCTCAGCTAGAATTGCTAAAAGTATTTATTATCAATATACTTATCAATCGCATCCATTCTATATGATCACCGACCCCTTTCCAAGCCCTTCTCGAAACAAAAATCATAAAATTGTTCCTAAATTTATTTGGAAACTTGTCATAACAGGAAAAATGAACATTGCTTTCGTAATTATGAATAATCCATTTGCGATACAACGTGATAATACGATGTGTCGAGATAAGGACAACTTTTGTAGTAGAAATTATCAAATGAGCTTGAATCAACCTAAAAAAGGATTTCTATCGTGCTGTTCTTTAAAAGAATTAACTCGTATGATTGGATATAACCCAACTGTAATTACTAAAATGTAAAAATAATCTAATGCAAAAAAAAAATTTTTTTGTTGGAATTTTTGAAAATTTTAATAAAATTCATCTAGGGGATCGTTTAAAAGTTATGTCATGGTTTAAGGGGGGAGAGGGTTGAAGAATTTGTGATAGTCCAAATATAAATTTTTTTATTCTTTGGAAAATTTGTGACAAGGGAGGGAGCTCTAAAAAATCGTTTTTTGCGTGACGTAATTTGTGAATTTTAGACCCCCTTCACCCCTTGCAGAAATTCTTCAAGGAAAAGTTTTTTGTTTAACCCGTTACAAAATTTCAGACCCCCCCTCACCCCTAAAAAGCGAATGTAGTAAGTGAACGAACTGTCACAAATTCTTCTACCCCCGCGTGACGTAATTTACGAGCGACCCCCAAGAATAAGAGAGTTCATGGATCATACTTGATCAGCAAAAAAGAAGATTAATGAAATCGCTCATATGTCAAATTCAGGGCCCGGACACTATCGTAAAAATCGTAAAAATTGTGATTTTTTCCGAGTTTTTTGGAAATCAAAAATCGTAGAAATCACGATAAAAATCACAATTTTTACGATTTTTACGATAGTGTCCGGGCCTTGGTCCAATTTAATTATTTCGAGAATGATAACTTGTATAGAATATTTTGAGCTTATTGAGCAAAGAAGATTATTGTGCGTATAACAAAATATTTAACAATTATTTTTAAAAATTTTAAATTTTGTGATTTAAAGAAAGAAAGAAATAATTATGGGTATAATTAAAATAGTAATAGTAATGCTAAGTATAAATTTATTCATAGTATTAGCATCTTCCATTTCTTATTACACTGACATTGATGTAAGTTGATTGAGTTGCAAATTTAAGGTTATTTATTAATTCTATGAATATAATTTTAGAATGAATCTTTAGAAAAGGATGAAGAAAATATCAAAAACATATTAGAATTTATAGAACAAACTTATAATATCACAAATAGGAGAAAGACAAGTCCAATAACTAACAACAAGACTGAGATGAAGAAAGACAAGAATGAATACGTTGATTTCTACAACGATGATGAAAAGGATAGTGAGGATGATAGCCATACTAAGAAACCAGATATTGATCTTCTGTTGGCCAACGTTATTGTCATTAATAAAGTTACAAATCGTATTTTTGGTAAGATTTTGGGTAGTTATTTATTAGTTATTGGAACTGATAAGTTAAATTATTTTAGGTGGCTCTAACTTCGACGACAAAAAGGAAGAAGAAGCCATAAACGGAGAAGCAGAAGTACCATACATCTTCATCTGGTCAATGATGATTGCTATTCTTAGTATACTTATTTCAATACTAGTTCTACTTACTTACCGATATAGACGGTGGAACAGCAGCAGTGGTGCAGAAGTTAGAGATGTGTCCTTTGTCGCAAACGACATGAATTCGATCCCAGAGGATGCGTAGTAACCATCTAACCGTGAAACTTAGTACGTGTGAATTTTATGAGACAAAGTAACACAATTTTTGATTTCAAAAAGATAATCTGCATCAAAAACACTAAAAACTTCAAAATATATACCCCTAATGGGCGACAACCCTGGCGACAACAGTTCTTATTCTTCTAATTTGGTTCTTATTCATCGAAATCAAAATTTCAAAAATTTAATTTTTTTCAAGAATAAAATGACCGTTAGAAATCAAAACAAAAAGAAGCTGTTTATTTATTTATAAAAATTGTTAGTTAGTTCAATTAAACATGGGTAAAACTGGGGTAAAACCTTGTTTCATTCTGAAATTAAATATGCATCGCAAAATTGATTTTTTCTTTAAAAAATTTAACGGTTCTTGAAAATTTAAATCTTTAAAATGATTTTGAAAAAATTTCGATATTCAAAAAAATAACTTTAAATGCTACTGTTGTCATAAAATTCTAGAATTCTAATTTATTTAAGGAAATATTTTTATAAAGAATAAGTTTCTTCAGTTAAGTCAAAATCATTGCCTTCATATTTGAAACCACATTACATTTTCAACATCAACTCAAAATATATGTAACGTTCACTTTTCATCTCACATCAGGTAATTTTTCGTCAGCCTGTGTGATACGAAAACACAACAAACTCAGTTGTTTACAAACAGAGCTGCGCATTGGCTGCTCTTATCAGTAAAGTCTTTTTTTAAAAATTATTTTAATAACAAAATGATTCCTAGAAAGAGAGTTTTGGACTTGATGACAGCAATTACTAGCGTATCGTGAGTGTATTTTATAAATTATCACTTCATGACCTTCAATTTGATGATTAATTTATGAATTGCGTCTTTAAATAATCAAATATTTATAATAAAACAGATGCCGCTGTCCAGCACATTCGAGAATCCACGACTCACCGCCATCAAAAGAAACTGCATTTGAAATGGCAACAAATACAGTTCGTTTTGGTCCTGGAGTGTCACGGGAACTAGGAATGGATTTAGTAAACATGAATCTGAAAAATGTTTGCCTTGTCATTGACAAAAATGTTTCTGGACTTCCTTCAGTCAAGACACTTTTTGACTCATTGGCTAAAGAAAAGGTCAAGTTTGATATTTTTGATGACATTCGTGTTGAACCAACAGATGGAAGCTTCATGAAGGCCATAAACTTTGCAAGGAGCAACAGTTTTGATGGATTTGTGGCTGTTGGCGGTGGATCAACAATTGACACTTGCAAGATAGCAAATCTTTATTCCTCTGATGCTGATGCTGACTTTCTTGACTATGTTAATGCTCCAATTGGAAAAGCTAAGGAACTGACAGTTAAATTAAAGCCTTTAATTGCACTTCCAACAACATCAGGAACTGGAAGTGAAGCAACTGGAATTGCAATTTTCGACTATAAACCACTAAAAGTTAAAACTGGAATTTCTTATAAAGCATTAAAGCCAACTTTGGCATTAATTGATCCACTTCATGTCCTGTCACTTCCCGAGAAAGTTGCAGCATATTCAGGTTTTGATGTTTTTTGTCATGCACTGGAAAGTTTCACAGCCATTCATTATACGGACAGACTAGCACCAACAAATCCAAAACTTCGTCCACCGTACCAAGGATGTAATCCTATTTCTGACTGCTGGGCTCGATTTGCACTTTCAACACTCCGTGAAAACTTTAAAAAAGCTGTCTTCAATCCAGATGATTATGAAGCACGTTCAAAAATGCATTTAGCTTCTGTCATTGCTGGAATTGGTTTTGGATCAAGTGGTGTGCATTTGTGTCATGGACTTAGCTATGCAATATCTGGACATGTACGTAAATTTGTTCCAACTGGCTATTCTGATAATCATCCAATTATTCCACATGGACTGTCTGTTGTCATGACTGCACCAGCTGTATTTGAGTTTCTTGGATCTTCATGCCCAGAAAGACATTTAGAAGCAGCAGAATTACTCGGAGCTGATGTTACAAATGCTAAGAGATCTGATGCTGGACTCATCCTTGCTGATGTTGTAAGAATGTATATGAATGACATTGGAATTGAGAATGGATTAAATTCATTAGGATTTACAACTGAGGATGTTGGGAAATTAGTTGAAGGAACATTGCCACAGGAAAGGGTCAATAAAATGGCACCAAAAGCACAGTCAAAGGAAGACTTGGCAAGAATTTTTGAAAACTCAATGTCAATTTACTAAAGAAAATAAAAATATTTTTTAACTGTCAAGTCATTAACTTCATAATTTGTAGGCTAACCATCTGCTTGATTTTTCAGAGGACTGACCTCTCTTTTGGAAATGTGTCTTCTATTTTCATAAATTATCCTCTTTGTGTACAAAAATGTCTTCTTTTTTACGAAAATGAGTCACTTTACACTTGCTTAGATGGACTTAGATGCCGAACCAAAACACAACAAAAAAATTTACCTAAAACATGAATTTTCTTAACACTTGCAGGTATGTTATAGGGTTATAAGTAGGCTTGGTTTTTCAGAGGACAGTCCTCTATTTTTTTCATTTTTTAAAAATAAAAAAGATTTGTAATGTTCTAATTCGTCCAGAAAACAAATAAAACTAGTCGACATGTGGGATGTCCTGTATTTTTCTTGAAAATATCTGGTAACCCTAGTTATAAGGATTTCCATGGCTTCTGTATCCTATCCGAAAATTGAAACCTATTTTTATCGAAGCAACCATAAATTCATAATAATATTTTCAACTTCTTTCGTGAAAATTCTTGACCACGCCCATGTGCACTGCACCCCACGGCGTATCTGACTGTGGTGTCTGAGGAGAGTGGAATCTAGGATATCAAACCAGATATATATCTGCCAGTGCAGGACTAAGGCCTCTGTGGCCGAGTGGTTAGCTATTTTGTGAGTTTGTGGATTCTTACCAGAGACCAATCTCTCAATCATTATATGGAGTGTTTCGATATGACAAGGATTCGCACAATGCTCACGACATTACACTGCCTGTAAACCAGAGGTGTATTTGAATCCATTACCTTTTACTTGTAACAATCATTAATTTTTGTTTGTTTTTCAAAAAAATAGTAGGAGGGGTTTTGACCGCGAACCATACCCCCCCCCCACCTGGATACGCCTCCGCTGTAAACTAAAAGAAAGTAAAAAATCTGATTAGAAATTAGATATGAATAATTTTTTTTAAGAAAATTAAACGAAATCTTTTGATTTTTAATTTTATATTTTTACATGTCATGGCATACTTTTACAAGTTCCAATTAATTTTTTTTTATTTTTTTTCCCATCATGTTTTCAATCAGATAATAAAGTCTCAAAATGCCAAAATAATATTGTGCAAATTTATTTATTTTTTTTATAAAAATCATCCAAACTTCAATAAAAGAGTCGAAAGCTACAAAAAAAGCTCCAAAATAAATGAGAGTAAAAACAGCTCACGCTTGTATTAGTTAAGGATCACGTAAAACAAAACATAATTTTCTCTTTATTTCATTTTACAATAGATCACATTCAAACACACATCCACAAATAGATGCATGTACAAACACAAACAGTAGCAGGTAGAAAATATGAAACATATCTCACAGAATCGTTATCACTGCTACACATTCAAAGCACAGAAAATTAACAAATTGAGCGTACAGTCACAACAACAAACTCAATCAATCAAGAGCTTGAGGAGAAAAAAAAATTTGTTACAATTTCTTAATCAATTGACGTTCAACTGTCGTGTAAAGCAGATCGTTACTAGTTTTTCGGTTAGAGTAAGTCAAGGAAAAATTAATCAAAAGAAAATTAATTGAAAATGTGACTTCAATCGAAATAGAGCAACAAGTGTCAAGTGTGAACCTGCCCGTGGGACTGTAAATAACTTTAAAACCTTTTTTTTTGTGATAAGCCTCGATAATTTTTTTTGTCTCCATTTGATAAGAAAAAAAAATTATTTACACTCAAAATAGACACACACGGTATAAGCCGAAAGTAAATAACAATTTCTCATCATCTTTATGTCAGTTCTGTTCGTTGTGATGAACTCATTTTGCTCCTCATATGTGTGAATAGCATAAAAGGCACTTAAATTGATCCAATTAATTAACAAGTGACTGTAAAGTATAAAGTGAAAAAATTGTATCGTGATTGATCAATTCTTACAGAAAAAAGAAGTCTTAGTTTTGCTGTCGAGGTGAGTTACCTTCGGTATTTGGTCAGATTTCGAATTTTTTTAATTCATATTAAGTCACAAATAATTAATACACAATTATTATGAACGATAATTGCTCACTTAACCGAGTCATAATTTTCTTCGTTTTCTTTTCGAAATTAGACTAAGACGGCGATTAATTTTTTGGGGGAAATCTGTGCATTATCGCTTTGAAGGTAGTTTGTTGGGCTATTAAATCGGCATTTAAATAAAAGTAAACATGAGCATGCTACGATTTATGATCACTTTTTTGGTGGGGTTTGTGAAATTTTTGTAAAATTAGGGGGTTAAAATTAAAGTTTATAAATGACGTTCAAATTTTGTGGGGGAGGTCTGAAGCTGTTTGATAGTCTATACTCTATGTCAAGGAGGTCCAAAAATCTCACTTTTTGATAGACATCATTGTTAAATGACCCCTAAACAAGAAATTTCTTTTGAATTATGAAAGTCCATAGGATTAAACTGCTTAATTAGCTAGTTATTGTTCAATAGAACAAAAAATTATTGGAATTTAGGGTTTTTAAAGATATATTGTAAAAATTTAAGAAAAATCTTCGATTAAATAATTTTTGGAGCAATGACACTGACACAGAACTAACTAAATGATAACTCAGTACACATTTAAAAGCCTCAATTGAAAATTTTTGAAAAAGCATCAAGTTTGTCATATTTTTATAAAAAGAAATTAAAATCTTTTTTAAAATAAATTCTTAAAACAATTTTTAATCAATTGTAATATGTAGATTCTACAACAAACTTGATCTCAAGAAAACTAAACTTATTATCAAGCGCATAACCAAGGGGTTAACCCAGGGGCGTATCCAGGAATTTTGAAATCTCAAAAGTGGAAAATGTATACTAAGTTGCTCCAAATTGACTTTTCATGACGTTTTTTTGGGGGTTGTAAGAATTAACTTTTCCGAGGGGGGTTTTTCGCACATTTTCGGTGAAAACCCCCAGCAAAATGAAGAAATTTTTTTCAAAAGGGGGGGGGGGGGTGGGTTTGAACCCCACCCTGAATACGCTCCTGGGTTAACCTCCCCCCCTCCCCTTTTCCAGCTCTAGAAATTTTTGTAATTTGCTAAGGTTTTAAGACAAAAATCCAAAATTTGTCACTATCATTTTTCCATACAAAAAAATTTGAAACCCCCTCCTTGAAAAATTTCTGATTATTTTTTAAAATAGTCATGACATCAATTTGGAGGGAGGGATTAGAACTGCTACCATTAATAATTTATGAAAACTTTCTAATCTGACGTCCCTGTTGGTGATCAAAACCTCCCTTTCGACAGAAAATTCGTTCTAATATACAAAATATTATTAGAAAGTCTCAGAAAATTCCAAAATTATTTTAAATTGCAGTTTAATGCGTAATTTGTCCGACATGATTTTATTAAGAAATTGTCTGTCTAAAACAAATAATTAGAATGAAGACATAAATTTTTCCAATAAGATTTTAAATTGGAAAATCCACAAGGAATACGTGTGATAATATTAAGCTACAAAAATGAGAAACTAGTTCTCTCACGATCACTTTTAGTTCTCCTTTATGTTTATAAAAACCGAGCCTCCTGTCACTAATACTAGTTGAATTAGGTAATTTTTCTCAAAATTTTACAATGCCATAAAACAACAAAATTTGTGCATTAAAAATAATTTTTACTAATCTGCATAAAATGATTTTTATGTTAATTTTAGGGATTATGTTTTCTAACAAATTTACAGCACGGACATAAAATCTCACACAGATAAAAAGGAAGATTAAAAATTTTACAAGTGCAATAAATTTGTCATTTCCAAAGAATCGTCTCTTATCTCTCACATATAAGCATAAATTCACTGCCATTCATTCTAAAAATTCTCAAATGCATTCATTTATTTTTATTTAGTTACTCTCGTCTCCTACATCACACATTATCACAATTGCATCATATAAATTCGTTTCAATTAAAGGCACAGATCAGAGGCATTGTGCATGTGATGAAAATGAGCAGTAACAGCATACATGATCAGAACAATAGAAACTTAAATTAATTTTTTATTTACAACTTTAAAATGCCAATAAATTCTTCAATAAAACATCGAATTGATGTATCTATAAATTAATTTGCGATGTCTGTAGGAAAAAAATGTTTAAGATTTAGTCAATGTCATGGAAAATGTTTCATTTTTGGAGCTGTTTGATTTGCTCGATTTCATTTTATTGGGAAATAATAATTATTTTATGTGTGTGGATTTAAAGTTCTAATTTTGCTATTTTAATTGAAAAATTTATAAAATATTTTTAAAGTTTTTGAATTTTATGATATTATAAAAGTCATTTATTTTTTTTTTAAAAAAGAACACTTCTTTAAAAGTTTAAAAATTAAAAGAAATTTTTAAAAAATTGGAGCAATCAGAAAATTAAATTAAATTTTAAAAATTAAAATAAAATTGAAAAATTAAATTTTAAAAATTAAAATAAAATTGAAAAATTAAATTTTAAAAATTAAAATAAAATTGAAAAATTAAATTTTAAAAATTTGAATATTTAAAAATCAAAAATTCAGTAAGTTAAATCATCTAATTAACTCAAAATTTGTATAAAAAAAATAAAATAAATAAATTTCAAGTACAATAAAGCTCTACAAGATTAAGTATTTAAAAATTCAACATATAATAAAAATTTTAGAAATTTAGAAATTCAAATTTCAAATTTTGAAACACTAAAAATATTAATTTAAAAATTTTAAATACTTTAATTAAACACTAAATTGTTAAGGGGTCATTCACTTATTACGTTACGCAAAAAAACGAAATTTTAGACCCCCCTCCCCCTTTGTTACAAACTTTTCAAGAAAATTTTTTTTCTTTGTTTGACCTGTTACAAAATCTCAGATCCCCCCCCCCTAAAAAGCGAACGTAATAAGTGAACGACCCCTAAAATAATTTTTTTTATAAATTAAAATTTGAAATTATGTCTAATTTAAAATCACTTCTAAAATCTCCAATAAACCACAAAGCATTGATTCACTCATTTTTCCCTTAAACACCAAATAATATAATTTTTTCATGGTTTATTGTCAAACAAATAAAATATTATGATTGATTACTAACAAAGTCTTATATTGAGATCAATTTATTTGGATCATTGAACGCGCGCTAGTGACATAGACATCAGAAAAGCATTTTCATTGACTTTTTTTTTTATCAATTTTACTTTTATTTCTATAAATGAGCATGTGCATTGCAAAGTGAATTCATTAAAAATGAAGAAAAAAATATTATCAATTGAAAAGTGAACATTAACTTATGGCATCCAATTTTTAAGAATATTATGGGATATTATTTAGATAATATTATGAAAAAAAAAACATTTCTTTATGAATATTAGTATTTATTTGTGATTGACCCTTAAGAAAATGATGCTTTTTGTTCAATTAATTTTTTTTAAATTATTTAAATAATTTTAATATAATTAAATAATTTATATAATTAATATCAATATATATTATATATTATATTATATATTAATATTATGTTAATATTTAATATAATTTAATAATTTTTTTAATATTAAAATTATATAAATAATTTTAATTATATTTTAAGAGTTGAAAAATAAATTGATGAGATTTTCTTACTAAAAATTGTTAATTTAAAATAAAACAATCTCTAATAACTACAAATAATGATAAGAATAGTCATGAACTTAAAGCCTTGAACTCATATTTAAATGCATGAACCAATTCGTACACAAATAAAGTGACTATGTCAGACTACAGACTGTTTCAAAGCTCCAGACCCATGAGTGAGGGGGTCCTATGGTGTGTAACCCATCCCACCAAAATTTTTAAAATAAGTTTTTTTTATTTAAAATTATTTTAAATTTAAATTTGAAGTTTGATAACAAGCGATTTTCATAATATTTGACAAATTTTAGAAGTTAACGATCTTTAAGAATTTTTCATCACTCAATCTAACAAAATCAAGGAGATAATTTTATCATAACTTCAATAATAATACAATTTAACTGAAATACTTCATTCCCCTAAAAAAGTTAAAACTATCAACGATAAAAAGTGAGTCATGAATTCAACAAAAAATAGAGCATTAATCAATTCAATCGCAAATCATGTGTCACATATTCCGAGAACAAAAAGGCAGTAAATTCTCATTTATTGTTTGACAAAATTTAATCAAATTAAGTATCAGACTAAGCCAATCCCATAATCAATTATTGATCTTCCTCTATTCTAATCTCATTCATTCGTGAATCTCATTTGCATAAAAATAAAAATGCACATAGTGCACAGTAGCTCACCACACTGTTCCAAATCACTGGACACTCATATTTCACTTTTATATTTTTTAATTTAATTAATTTCTATAAAGTCGGAAGCTAATTGAAGCTAAATGATCACAATTGACTTAAACCTACACTTTTCCCTTCGTTACACTTCCAGATGCATTCTGAGACTACCGAAACTGGAGAATGCTTGAATTTCAAATGAATTTTTCATTCATATCACTTTGATGTGATGCATTTAGTGCTTGTAATGGGAATCTCTGTAGCAAAAAATAACGTTGTTAGGGTGGCACAAATGTGCAAAAAGTCACAACATAAAAGTTTAATTCGATCTGCTTTGAGACTTAATTCTTTGGAATTTTATGTGCAGCATAAAATATCATGAATGGGAATTTATGCTTCTTTGCTTATGTCATTAATTTGTATTCATGAAAGGTCAAGAGTCCCTCGATAACCTGACATATTTGAGTCAATTTTTATTTACTAAATGACTCGATGAAAGAATGTTTTTATTTAGTCTAGACTTGTAAGTTGCATTTCGTTAGTTGGTTTTGTAAAATTCAAAATTTACTGGTTTTGTACAATACAAAGTTTAACGGTTTTGTAAAATTCAAAATTTAACGGTTTTGTAGAATTCAAAATTTAACAATTTTGTAAAATTCAAAATTTAACGGTTTTGTAAAATTCAAATTTTAACAATTTTGTGAAACTCAAATTTTTCAAACGTTTTTGTTAAATTCAAATTTTAACGGTTTTGTAAAAATTCAAAATTTAACGGTTTTGTAAAATATCAAAATTAACGATTTCTGAAATTAAAATTTCCTTTACCAAATTATTTAAACGCTAAAATTTCAAATTTACTCAGGTAATTCAAATTTGTTCATAAAAATTAGTGCATTGTTGAAAGTCGTGACTTGAATCTTCATTTCAACATACATAATATTCACTTACCACAAACAGCATAATGTAGTGAAATGTTTGTAAAGTTATCAATAACAATTGACACAATACATGCTCAACTTACTTAAGTTAACTGATCCAATTTCTCTAATTCACAGATAAATATCGAATAAGAAAATCATGAATAGCTTTATAATTTGGATAACATTTTCCCTCCTGATCATCAACATAAATAACACAGAAGCATTCGCAAGAGATCCAAGCAAGTCTGTTGGATGTGAATTGGAAAGAGTCAATCGAATGGTCGGCTATGTATGCACAAATTTAAATCTAGACAAAATTCCCAAGAATTTAAAGTCATCCACAGAAGTAAGCATTTATTCAATTTATTAGGAAAAAAATACAGCAGTTCCACACACAATGCAAAGTTTATGCTTGCCGCAACATCTCAGCGGTTTGAGCTCTAATTGAAATTAATTAAGAATAAATTGGTTGTTGTGTGTTGGAGTCAAAAAGAGAAAATTTTACGATATACATGCTCATGTGCTTGATATTTTCTTTGTAGGTTCTTGACATTTCACACAATCATATTAAAAATCTATATCGGACGTCATTTGAATCATATTTAGACCTTAAATTCCTTTATCTACAAGAAAATCGCATCCGAGACATTGAAGATGAGACATTTGCAAAATTGGAAGATTTAGAGGCACTGGATCTGTCTGGAAATGGATTAATTCATATTCCGCCTGAAATATTCAAGCTTCCACGATTGAGGAACTTGTACCTTGCTGACAATTCATTCAGATCATTTGACAACATTCCAAGTCCAATAATTGCACCTTTACAGAAATTAGACTTATCAAGGAACAATATGGAGAGAATTCCTAAGGAACTTGGTATCCTGCCTGAGCTTTATCATTTCAATATTTCATCAAACCCTTTGAGAGACTTAACACCCCAGCAATTCTCACCATTTTGTCATTTGAAGGAAGCGAATATTAGTGACTCAAGGCTGAAGCATATGAAATGCGATTGTGAAAAGGTTACGAGATTTTTGGAAAGGAAGAGGGACATTTATATATTTTCTTTTTACTGCGACGGCAATTCTGCTGGTAAGTATTTTATTTTCACACATTTTTCTGATTCTGGCCGTTAAATTTTCAAAAAAATACCGTTAATTTTCAAAAAACTACATTTTTTGAAATATTTTCAAAATATTTTTGACCGTTATTTTTCAAAATATTTTTGACAGTTAAATTTTTAAAATATTTTCAACCGTTATTTTTCAAATTATTTTTGACCGTTATTTTTCAAAATATTTATGACCGTTAATTTTTCTAATTTCCAGAATGTAGATTCGAGAATTCTTCATTCATAGAAACAGACGACTATGAGAAATGTATGAGTATCAGACGGCAAGTGATCGAGCACGAAAAAGCACAATTAACTTGGAGCATAATTGGACTTTCAGTATTAGGATTCTTAATAATATTCATTGGATGTCTGTACTGTATTCATCGTAGAAATGTCAATCAAATGAGGAAAAAGGCAAAGATTAATAATCCAGCAGTTACACCAAAAATGGCAGCAGCAAATTACAGTGAGCCAGTTTCTGATGAATCGACAACTGGAAGTCCTGAAAAATTACTTATTAAGCGATCGAATGTGTAGGACATAAAGTTAGCATTTTAAATTTATTTCATAAGCCAAAGAAATCTCGTGGACATTTCCAAAATTTTGTATTCTATAAAAAAATCTTTAATTAACAATTTTATTTTTTACCGCCTTCTTACTCTACATTTTCTGTTTCAGGCTTGCTATTTTCTGTAATTTCTTTTTCAGGTTCCAATGTTAATTGTTCCATTTTTTCAGTCACAACTTCACTTGACTTTTCGGAGCTTTCAACTTGATCGTCAACTTGACGGTCTTCAAAAACTTCATCATCACACTTGTCACTGCTATTTTTACGAGAATTTTTCTTCCTGCGATTACGTTCCTCTCGTGAGTCACGTCGAGACGATTTTTTCTCATCGCTTTTTGACTTGCGAGTTGATTCGGAATTTTCATCTGAAGATCTACCATTACCATCAGATTTGGCATCGGAACCTCTTTTTGGCCGGTAGATTTGAATGGTTGGACGATCCTTGTTACGAATTTGACGTGCAGCACGCTCATCCTTTTCTCGTTTACGTCTCTCGCGTAATTCTTGAATTCTTTTCCATCTTGGATCTTCATCCTTAGCTGTGCTGTCAATTTCATCTTTATTGTCTGTTGCTTCCGATTTATCAGCATCTGGCTTAGATTCCTTGTTTTGTTTGCTTTTATCCTGCTTATTTTCATTCATTTTTGCTGCATTTTTCCTATCTTCTTTTTGTTTGGCACGTCTATCTCTCAATTCTTGAATTCTCTTGAATCTTGCATCATCCTTATTGTCTTCAGACTTGCTTGGCTCAATTTTTTCTGTCGATTCCTGCTTAGTTTCGTCATTTTCTATCGGTTTAACATTATCATCAGCATTTTCAGGCTCTTTTATGTCAATTTTCTCTTGACGTGCCTTACGAAGTTCACTGTATCTTTTAACTTCACGCTTAGGTGGCTGTGATGATTTTGACGTTTCCTCAACAACATTTTGAGTCTGCTCGACTTTTTTTTCAGCATTTTTAGCAGCCTTTTCACGTTCCTTAGCTCTCTGCTGATCTCTTTCTTGCTTCCGTTTTTCATCCTTTTCACGCAGCATTTTTTTCCTATCTTCACGCTCTTTTTCTCGTTTTTCACGCTTTTCTTTCTCAGAATTTTCTTTTTCCACAGACTTATTGTCGCCTTTTGAGTCCTTCTTATTATTTTTATCATTACGTCCTAAACGAGATGGGACTGTCCTGACCATTATGCCATCATCGTAGACAATTTCTTCTTTTGACTCTTTTATTGGCTCTGGAATATTTTTAACTATTTGTACCTTTTTCTTCTGTTTCTCATCGTCGCGCTGTTTCTTCTTGTCCTCGATTTTTTTCTTCTAAAATTAATGAAAATTGGTTTTAATTACATTAAGAATAAGATTCTAAAATTAACGGAAATTTAAAATTTAAATTTGGAGCCTCACAACAGTTACAGAAATGTTTCAAAGCCGTACAAATGTTTCAATCAATTGCTTTTGTATGGTTTTGAAGGACTTTAAGACATTTGTAAGGTTTTGTAAGCTTTAAAACATTTATATGGTTTTCAATTTCAAACTCCAAAAAACCGTTAAATTTAAAGTTTTTTTTTCAAAGCCACAAAATATTTATAAGTCAAGCTCAAGTACACAATTATGGTAGAATTACAGGCATTCAACAACTGCCTTACCTTCGCCTCGCGTTTCTCTTCCTTTGCAGCAGCAAGAAACTCCAAAAGTGGAGTGGATGTGATTTTTTTGTCGTCTTTAATTTGATAACTGTACTCAAGTTTGGGCTCTGTCTTCAACATGTCATTTTCCTCTGACTTCAGCATGTCCAAAAAGTTAAGGAAATGCTGCTCGGCTTCTATTGTAGCAGCATGTTTATCCTTCTTTCGTGCTCGTGACTTTGGAAGTCCTTGAAATGGAGCATATTCGACAATTGCTGGATATTCAGTTCCTCTAACATTGTCAATAAACACGTACCCATCAAATTTTTCTTTGAAGATAAAGATCTGTGAAATAACTTTGTTAATTATTTATTGTCAATTAATTAAATTGATTTCTTACATCTTCCTGATCCTTAAACTCAATGTATGCACGAGATGTTGACTCAGCACCTAATGTCCAATCAGTTTTCACGAAATAAAAGTCTGTATAATCTGGAATCGGTGAAATTGTCTCTAAAAATTGCTCGCTTGTCAAATTAGGTGGCAACTTTCGAATCACTATTTTATTTAAGAATGTTTTAGCTTTTTTCGGTTCCTTTGCCTTCTTTACATCTTTTTCAATTGATTTTTCAATCTTAGCCATGATTTCTGGCATAATTTTTGCGAAATAACTAAATAAAAACAATGTTTTGATAACAATCAAGTTTGTCTGTCTGTCTGTCAGTTACTAAAAACAAGTTTTTCAAATTTTAAAAATACGTTAACACAATTTTATTGTAATAAGCATTAAATTAAGTATTTGTACAGTAAAAAAAAGTTTAATTAACCATTTATTCATCAATTTCTATAACGTCCTCTTCGGAATCTTCCCAGCTTTCCTCATGCTCAATTCCATTTTCGGCACGGAGTTTTTTCAGTTTGTTCTCTAAGCTATCAATCTCGGCGTAAGCTTCAGCAAGATATCGATCATATTTGATCTTTTGGTTTTCCAACTAAAAATAATAGACTTCATTAGCATTAGCTTTAATTGGAATTAACAGACACCATTACCTTCTTATTGTAATAATCCTCGAGATGTTTAACATTAGTCTTACTTCTCTCTTCAAGTTGTTCACGATAGACTTTTTGTTTTTCTAAAATCTCCATCCTCATATCACTCATTTCCTTTTCTTTTTCGACATACTTCTTGCTAAGCTCATCAATGAATATTTTTTGTGAACGCAGCTCATGTCGCAATTTTTCGTTGCTCATTGAGCTCCATTTGAATGAATCATCCAGTTCTGACTCGTCGCCAGCTGCCTCTAAACTGCAAAATTATAGAAAATAAATTATTTTAAGATTAACGGTAGAATTCAAATTTTAACGGCTTTGTAAAATTCAAATTTTAACGGCTTTGTAAAATTCAAATTTTAACGGCTTTGTAAAATTCAAATTTTAACGGTTTTTGTACTTACATGCTTTCATTCCTCAAAGAGCTGTTGAGCATGGTTGAGTGCTGCATCAAATATGAGAATCTGGACGATTGTCTCTTAAATGTTCGAACTTCTGACTTCTTTACCACAATCTGATTAGCAATGGAACCAAACTTAAGGACATTTAAATTTTCTTCAAGGAAGTCGGCAACTGGATACAAATTTACAATCATAACGAATTTTTCATGTCCTAACAAGGAACTTTGTAAGAGAAATGTTAGTTTTGAGTCACGGACCGGAATGACACGATCTGGATGTTTCTTATTCTCTTTCATTTGATTTTGATTGACAGCCTCAAGACATCTTCCAAGGACGAGTAAAGAGTTGTTAATTCCGCCAGCTTCTTTAAGTCGATCGCCAACATTTCCAGTCTTTTTTACTCGTTCAGCACCAGCCAAATCACAGAACTTAAAGCTTGAAAACTGATATTCCATATTAGATTCAGCAATCAAGTTAATAATGAGTATTGTATGCGATCTACTTGAATGATCATTAATTCCTGTTGCTGCATATCTAATGCGATTTAAACCATAACGGAGGATGTCGAAAGCAGTCTCTATATTGGCTGCAAAGAGCCATGTTGCACCATGAATGTAAGAATTCCCACTATTTGAAAATATCTTCAATTGATTGACAGTATTCTTGCCATTTCCCAGTAAGTCAGTGATTTTTTCATTGTAGATCTCGACGAATGAAAGCCATACATAAAGTCGGTCAAACTTACTGTTCACGCTGTCTTTGAAGTCATGTTCAGCATTAATCTCCTCGTGTGACCAATTTTTTAATATTTTTCCTTTAGTTAGCTTACTGGACTCAGAAAAGAACTCATTTAACGTGTCTATTTCATACTCGACATTTTCATCACTTAATATCGAGATTTGATCATGAAGAATCTTTGCGCATGGAAAAGGTGCAATAACAGACTTATTTTCCGTAAATATTTGCGCGATTGCTCTTGGAACAAGACCAGCAGATGTATCACCTAAAATTGTATAAGTCTTTCCAGAATAAGAGACTCCGTAGCTAGCGAATGTACTTCCTCGAATGTCAAATGGATTTGAAATAATCGGACGTACAATTTTATCGTAAATTTGAATCTGATCTACATTATCATTGAGAATGGACGTAAATTGATAATGCTTTTCGGTACTTGTTGACTGATTATTAAGCTGTGACGCTTGCGGAATGATTACTGTATTGTCGTTGAACTTATAGAAACTACAAAGCTCCTTAACAGGTCTAAGTCTCAAGAATACATTAATATTTTCAATTTGTTTAGCCTTTGGAATTTCAGACAAATCAAAGTCATTGACTGAATCCTCGTCATCTGCTGTATAAGTACTTGGAATGCGAAATTTTGCTGTGAATTAAGGAATTTATTATAAAAATTATGAAAACATTGCAATAAATTAAGATTTACGTTCTGGATTCTCTGGAACTTCTATGTTCGGCTCGTTAAACGTTGGTCTCGTAAAGTCCAGATGTCTAGGCTTCTTATGATTTGGATAATAATCCATAATTATGTTTATTTTAATTAAAAAATGTGGAAATAAATAAAAACTAGTGACCGTTCAGTAAATTTGATTTTTTTTACATGAAAAATCCGTTAAACTTGAAAAATTTGAAAAATTACCGAAATGACGAGAGTCAACTCCGCTTGATATTACTCAACGTATTTTTTAAATTTGAAAAAATTCATTTCAATTCTTTCTTTTTCATTTCCCCTCAGAAAAAATGGGTGCGTAAAATTTTTAAATAAAATAAATATTGCTATAATTAAGTGATATAAGTAACTAAATTTTATCAAAACTTGTTCATTAAGTCGAGATCTATGTGGTAAACATAAATGCAATAAGTAAAATAAGGAATTTCATTGACTTTTCAAGTGATTTTCATTTCGTTTGGCACGTGTTTTATATTTCTGCTAATTTCATGTGTTTAAGCACATCATATCCTTAATTAAACTACTTTTTCGTGCACAACTCGATGTCTGTAACATTAATTTTGCATATTTCATAGATCCCGACCAGGTTTTGAAATCTTTAGAAAATTAAATTTTTTTGTATGCAAACAATTTTTAAAATCCATCATTTTATGTCCAATTGTAGGTAAACCTCGTGGAATTAGAACAGCTCGTAAGCTCAAGACACACAGACGTGATCAACGATGGGCCGATAAGGATTACAAAAAGGCTCATTTGGGTACTCGCTGGAAGGCAAATCCATTTGCTGGAGCATCCCATGCCAAAGGAATCGTTCTTGAAAAAGTGTAAGTATAACATCCAGAAATAGATAAAAGTGAAAATAAAAGCAAGCTATGTGTGTGTGTGTGTCTATTCGCGGTATTATCCATGTGAAGTTGGTGCATTGATATCCAATCACAGGATTATACTGTGAGTAGCTGCGCGCGCCTGAACAGTCGACAACTCAAAGTGAAAAAATAAACTAGTTAAGTGCTAAAGGCTAATAAATTGCCATTATTTACAGCGGTGTCGAAGCCAAACAGCCCAATTCTGCTATCCGCAAATGCGTTCGTGTACAGTTAATTAAGAATGGAAAGAAAATCACTGCATTCGTTCCCCGTGATGGTTGCTTAAACTACATTGAAGAAAACGATGAAGTTTTGGTTGCTGGATTCGGTCGTAAGGGTCATGCCGTTGGTGACATTCCCGGTGTTAGATTTAAGGTAAGCAATAAACTATATTTTATGTATATCCATACATCAAGTAGTCATTAGAATGATGAGCAAATTTATCTCAGAGCCAATCCCATGACAATATCCAATGATTAATATTTAGAGATTCTGACATTAACTTCCTCGTTCTACATGACATACAGTGCAGCCAGTCGTGCACTTTACTAAATTCAATTTCTTGTCTATTCCCACAGGTTGTCAAGGTTGCAAACGTTTCACTCCTTGCACTTTACAAAGAAAAGAAGGAACGACCAAGATCATAAGCTGTAATAATTGCTGGATGTTTCAATCATAATATTGAATTTCTAATAAAGCTACATAAAATCAAAGCTTTGGTTTATTAAAGAAATATTTTCTTCTTTTATTTAAATCTTAACTTTTTCAGCATCAGTTTGCTTTGATTAGTGTAAAAAAAATACAACAAATGATAGACTTGATGCAGCACATTAGAAACTTATTTGTTGAGGTAAACTGGATCATTTCCAAAAGTTTGGATTTTGTTCAAGTCGTCTTTGGAAGTTTTGGAACCAAGTAGCGAGCGTTGATAATGGCACGTATGTCTCTGATGGATTTGGTGTCATTTGTGCCTGATTTATGGTAAATGAGCTTGCATAATTGAAGAAATTTTCGAGCATCCTCTTTCCAAACTCGAAATATGTTGAAACTTCATTATTTGCGACCATTGTTGTCTGTTGTGCTACCGACATTTCCGGCTCAATGGATATGCCAATTTGAGCGTCATGGGATATTGCAGAATCTCCAAACTGCATAACTGTTTCTTGTGTCTCCAACTCATGTAATTTTTTCAATTGTGATATCTTAAAAATAGCCGATGGTTTTGCATTGCTAATATAGCCTAAATATTGCCATCTTGATGGATTTATTGGATCTGGCCAACTCCAATAGACAGCTGCTGCTGTTCCCGGTGGCAATGGAATACTGCCTGTTAAGAAAACCACTAGATAGTTGATTAAATCCACATCCGATAAGTTCAATAGAAATTTGTTATTCTCAATTTGCTGAAAGTCTGTTTGCACCAATCGTCCGCTTATGATCAGTCCAAAACATGAAGACATGATTATTACTAAAATTAATGTAATAATTTAATATAATTAAGCTATTCTACACGCTTTTATTTAGCTCACTCTGTTATTTTGGACTATTTTGAAATGTTATTTACTTTGTTTTCTGCAAAATTCACAGAATAGCCTAGAAGACCTAAAAGTCGATTTATGCAAAGAAATTTTTGAATTTATTTCGACAGTTATTTTATGGATTGCTGTTTCTGGATGTATGGAATTGAAGTATGACGTCAGAATCACTTGATTATCAATTTATACATACTGATTTGCAAGTTTAACAATTCTTAACACCTTAATTTATTTAAAACCTCTCAACAGCTTAGTCAATCAACATTTACAAGGTTTTGAAATTCAAATTTTTAAAATTAAACCGTTATTTTTAATTCAAATTTTCATAACCTTTCAACAGCACGTTTCTTAATTATTTGTATGGTTTTGAAGCATAATTTTTAAAATTCAGACGTTATTTTTAATTCAAATTTTCAGAACCTTTCAACAGCACAATTTTTAAACATTTGTATGGTTTTGAAGCATAATTTTTAAAATTCAGACGTTATTTTTAATTCAAATTTTCAGAACCTTTCAACAGCACAATTTTTAAACATTTGTATGGTTTTGAAATTCAAATTTTTGAAATTTAACCGTTATTTCAATGTCTTTAACTAAGAAATACATTAAAAGCCAATCTGTTGTCTTGGAAAAATTGTTTTTATCATATGGTGAAATAGACAAGACCACAAAATAAGCTCATGATGAAAAAAGTCAAGAATCTCATGCAAGGTCAACAAACAGCACATCACAGCACGTCTGTCAACTTTAGGTCATTTTTTTCCTCTCCTGAACAGCAGCTATTGGCTCCTGATAACCAGCAAGTGCTTCAATCTAAAAAGCTATTATTAAAATTTGACAGACATGATAAACTTTATGCTGGAAAAAAATAAATAAATTAAAATTTTTTGACATAAAAGCATGAACAAAAAGTGAAAATCATGGCATGAAAGTTAATTAAAATCATAACTTCCACATGCACAGCAACAAATTGAATCATAAATAGTTTTGGGAGTGAGTTAAAAAGGTCAAAACAGGAGAAGGAGAAAGTTTTAATGGATTATTTCCATGTTTCCTTTAATTGAAATGTTCCCAGGACTTATATCCAACAAAACATTCATCATATTTCCACTTATAAGTAATGACACTTATTTAACTATACCAATGCAATGTGTAACACTATAATTTGTTATTGTTGCTGACTGTGATTTAATTGCTATTTACCACAGCTCTATGTGCATTCAAATTGATTTGTAGCTTGCCCATTTTTTTGGGGGGTAAATGGAGATGGAGAAGTATGGGAAATAAAAATAAACATTAAATTCTAGTTTTGTACAGTTTACATGACATGCTATGGGAATTTCTTAACTAAGGCTTCTTCTTGACTGTCCACAAACACCTATCTTTATTTTTAAACATGAAATTTCAATTTTCCCAAATTGGGGTCTTTTCATAAATGACGTCAATTTAAAATTTTAATTTTTAGAGCTTCACCTCTCGTATATTGATCAATAGAGTTTCACATATGCAGCACCAGATCTCCCACTTCAAAACATTAGACGTCATATCTGAAAGACCCCAAAAAAAAGCTTTTCTATTTTTCCATTTGTTTGTATGTAATTTAAATGCCATACATCCCCAAATTATACACTCTACACATGATCTACTGGATAAATATAGTTGAATGGAGAGACTCACTCTAAATAAAATAATGTAGAAAATCCGGAAATCCCATGTGGAGACATATCTTCCGTAAACATGGCATTAAATCTCTTCCATTAAAAAAAATGTTACAAATTTTGTAAGGAATTACATTTTTTGAGTCTTTTGCTGTTTTTGAGGCTGGATGGATTTGTAGCTTGTTGAAACTATCTTTCTGATCAATATTAAATTTTAGAATGTCAATGAGGCTGTAAATGAGCAACAAAGAGGACATTTTGAAGTTAAGATGGATTCTTTGGACCTACAAGATATCATGTAATTCACAAAAGAGCAATAGAATTAACAGGAACTCTTAAATTATAAAATATGCGATTTCCACAAAAAATGTCCGTTTTTAACGGAAAAAATTTGAATTTGAATAATTCAGCGCAATTCAGCGAATTGTTTTTTAATAAAATTTCCTTTTTCGACAGGTTTTCTGGATTATTTTGAAAGTTTTGCAGCCTATAGCCTCTGCTTTTATCAACTAAAAAGGAAAGATTTACTTAATTAAGCTAAAAAAACTAATAAATTTCTAACGTATTTTAAATTTTTGAAAAATTAGCTGTTGTAGGGTTTTAGTTTTTGAAATTTAAATTTTGACCGTTATTTTGAATTTTAAAAAATTTACTCTATTTGAAGATTTATTTGATAAGATCTATAAGATTTAAATCAAAAGCGCTTTATCAAACTTCTATACTTTTCGCTCATCCATTTCCCAAATCGTATCACCAAAATTCAAAAAGTAGATTTCTGAGTAAAATTTTGTAGCAGAGAGGAAAATTATGTAGATGGATAGTTGGACAGATGGGAAAACGACAAAACTAAACAATTTTTTTTTTCTCACAAATTTTTTTTACATAAGTGCAAAAAGTCAGAGACGAGAAGGAAATTTAATGCTTATGCTGGAAAAGTGTTTTATGTAATAAATTTTTATCCACTAAGAACTCTTTTTTATCCTTTTATATCCCTCCTTTTGCATGATACTGTTATCCTTACTATTCACTATACAGATTGGTTACAGGAAGTGTTTTGTTTGTGATATGAGTGTTAAAGGGGAGAACGGAGACAAACTGCTGGCAAGAATGAATAATAGCGGATCAAATGTTTCGATTATTGGACATTTTTACGAAACATAAGCAACTGTTATCAATTAAAGAATGGATAATGTTCAACTGCCAATAGAAATTCAAATTTTGAAACCTTACAAATGTTTCTGAAAACTTGAAGCATTTATATGGTTTTGAAATTCGAATTTGAAAAATCCGTTAGAAATAAATCACTAACTGTCATTTATAATTTAAATTTGAAAACCTTACAAATGTTTTTATTTAAAGAACATTTATAGGGTTTTTAAAATTCAAAATTTGACAGTTATACATTTTAAAGAGCTCAGTCAGATTATCGCCTCAAATAACCCAAAAAGTCGACAGATATCAACACCCAGTAACCCCTAACCACAAAGTAGAATGTAATGTATATCAAAACGAGAGCTTTCTTGGTAAATATTATGTATGACAAGACTGTAATTAAATTACAAAACAGATTTATTATAAAAAAAGAGAGATGAGAGAAGGGAAGAACCGTAATCCTTTTCAGTCAGAACTGTGATTTTGTATGCGGAGCACATGAAATGGAACAGAGTGATCCCAAGAACACAATAAATTAGAATTAAACCTTGGCACCATGGAAAAACATAATGATTTTTTAATGAACATGAATCTCAATTTTTCTTCCTCCTTTTTTTCTATTCAACCATATATAGCACTGCACTCTTCATGTCTATCTCAATGTACACTCACATCTATACACGGAGGTAGGATGAAGATATTAAGATATACACGAATGTGAACAAGCTGCCATGTGTATGGAGGACCCTCATGGTTGCCGTCATAATCGCTTTGTATATTTTACAATAACAACATTTTTTTTTTCATACCGCAAAGTATGCGAAATTTATATGCATAGAGGGAGGAAAAAAGCGAGAAAGGAACAAAGGGAAATGAGAGTAAGAGGATGAAAATCAATTTTGAGTAGGCATTGTAAATGTTGCGAGGCTGTAAGCATTTTTTTCTTTGCTTCTCTCACACTAAGCTGACTGTTGGATATGAAAAATATGCTGTAATTTAGTTTTCATCCATTTCACAGACTGTATTTCCTCTCAGTGTATGCAATTTTTTGACGGAATGTTCACAGTTTTTTAGTAAACTAATTGACCTCAATGCTCGGCAGTTAATTGATCTAATGAATCAGATTTATGGTGCATGGTATTGCGATGAAATGTTGGATGTCAAGGAAATATTCATCATATTTAGCGGACGGTGCTGTTAGTTTATAGTTTGATGTGATAGGATGTAAATTTATGAATTTGCTGTGTTCATAAAACCCAAGGTTTGCGTTTGAGTCAGAAAAATGTCAGGTAAAATTCACAATATTTTATTATCATCAGTTTTTCTTGGAATCGTGACTTATTTGCCGATTTATCTTTTTTGTTCCACAACTCGTTGGAATGATATCGCAACTTTTCTGAAATATTCAGCAAACTCAGTTGTACTCAGCTTTTACGTAAACTTTTTTAATGCCAATTTTAGCTTTTTTGTGAATAAAAATTTATTTAAGGAAATTGATAAATGTTGAGAGTTAAGTTTATTGATAAAAATAACGGAAATTTCGAATTTGAAAAATAACGGAAGATTAAATTTTAAACAAAAGTTCAAAATTTGAACTTGATTTATTTTTTGGCGCCAAAAATTTAGTGCAAAAAGTGAAATTTGTCGGATTAATTCATTCTGGTTTAAGAATTCAAACAGTAAAGCATTTAAAGAAGAATAAACAATATGAAATAATAATATAAAGCTCAAACAATGCTGCATAAATGGATCATTTCTAAAGAAAATAATAAATAGTCAGCAAAAGGAATGAAAAAAGTAGCAAATCCGAATCGTGTTAGTATAAAAGGGATTAAGGACAAAAAACATCATTCTAAAGCAGTCAAGGTCACAATCCTTAGATGAATAAACCAAGTTCAATAGAAAAAGTTGAAAATTCCACAGCGAAGCTCAAACAATTTTCAGTAAGAATTTAAAAAGATATTTTCAAGAAAATTTAAATAAACAACGAGAACTTTAATTCAAAGAGTCATTTATATAGATGGCCAGGGTGTTTTTGATGGAAAATTTTTGGAAGGAAAACAAACGTTGGAAAGTTTTTGGAAGGAAAACAAACGCTGGAAAGTTTTTGGAAGGAAAACAAACGATGGAAATTTTTTGGGAGGAAAACAAACGATGGAAAAAATTTTGATGGAATTTTTTGTTTGGAAAGAATTTTGGTGGAAATTTTTGCATGGAAAGGGATTTGAATGGAATTTTTTCGCGGAAAGAAATCAAAAATGAGAAACCTTGAAAATAGTTTAAATTAATTATTTTAGGATCTTTTTTGTCTTATTTGGAACTATTATTTTCCTTATATTTAACTTATTTTAAATCAACTTTTCTCATAACTTAGCTATTGTATATAGACTTTCCAATGACTACAAGTTTCTATAAGTAAAACTAAAGCTAACGTTTCTCTGAAGATACAAGTATTTAAAAAATTAATTCCTGCTTTAACTAACTTACTTTAATTTAAAAAGAGAACTTCGGAAAGGGGAGTAAGGATCGATTATTCGACTTTCCAATGAACGTTCCAACAATGAGGGAATATATTCAAATTGTTTCCGTTAGAAATTCATACGAATGAATAAATTTAAATTAATTCATGCAATTGAGTGGAAATAACATAGTTTAATTAATTTTTACAATACATCTCAATCAATAATTTAATTCATAAATCCATCGTCACTTTCAAAGAGTGACACTTACAAAAATTAAGATGCCCTCTGTATCGAAATACGAATTTGCAACTTTGTTTTTTTTTTGTATTGCTTTCAGTTCATTCTTTGAATTTCGCTCAAATCCATCGTAGAAATGAGATATAGAAGTCCGTTAAATTAAATTGATTTTTTTGCGGGAAAATTTGAATCTAAAAAATACGATATATTAAAATTGGATTTATTTGATATTCTTGATTATTAAATAAAGTACAGATGCAATTGAAATGATACAAGATATAGCATTTTTATGTTTAAGCTAACAATTCACAAAAATCACAAAGATTTATATGAAAAAAGAGCCAAAATGTTTTTTGGTTGGAAAAATTGTGTAACGGTTTAAGTTCTAAAAATTAGGACTACTAAAACAGTACTAAATGCGACTGTTATAAAAATAAGATCCATTTGCCTACCATGAGTTCAAATATTTTACCATATTTTACAATTTGCAGTGTATGAATCGATGTTTCTCAAGTTGAAACTTCAATTTATTATTTCTTAAAGATACATATTAGTTTTACTTATAGAAAATTGTAGTCATTGGAAAGTCTATATACAATAGCTAAGTTATGAGAAAAGTTGATTTAAAAACGAAATTTAATCCGTTTAAGTTAAATATAAGGAAAATAATAGTTCCAAATAAGACAAAATAGATCCTTAAATAATTAATTTAAACTATTTTTAAGGTTTCTCATTTTTGATTTCTTTCCGCGAAAAAATTCCATTCAAATCCCTTTCCATGCAAAAATTTCCCCCAAAATTCTTTCCAAACAAAAAATTCCATCAAAATTTTTTCCATCGTTTGTTTTCCTCCCAAAAACTTTCCAGCGTTTGCACAATGGTCTAGAATTGGAAAAAATATATGTTGTAGCCACAAGTAAGTAGTTTATGGAAATGCATAAGTTTTGGTCCAGAAGCTCTTAGTTCCGGAGATATAGGCCAAAATGTGTGAAATTTGGGTTCGGACAAGTCATTTTCAAAGCTCTGATACTCGTCACTGCTACGTCCAATTTTTTCAAACTTTTTCTTATTCGATAGGTATAAGTAGGAACTTTAATAAAAATATGCACATGATATACTTTTGGTGGTTCCTGCGCTTGGTAGACTCAAAAAGGTCCAAAATTGATGATTTTTCATGGAATTTTCAACCCTGTGACTACGCTATGCAATAATTTTTATTGAAACTTTCTGTAATAGTTAAAGCTCATCAATATACATAATTCATACGAAGAAAGTGTTTTGATAAGTTTGATCATTATGGAGAAAAATGAGTTTAAAGTTGAAATTTTTTGATTTTTTGCCTTAGGGGACCCCAGGTACCCCAATGATGATCGGTTGCGTGACATTTTATTTCGGAATATTAAAGCCCCTATTTATACCTTTAATTTAAGACCAAAACGAAGAAAATTGACATGGACCTTTTTCCGCTAGAGCCATTTGAAGTTTGCTACCTGGGGTACCCCAATAAGGGAACTTTAATTTTTCTCATCAAAACTATGTCCAATCTTAATGAAACTTTCAGATTTTATGTAAATATTGATTATCTTAATATTTCTGTCAAAAAAATTTGACACAAGGCGAAATTTTGTCGAAAATTGGCAAGAAATGATTTTTTGGGGTTTTGATTCCATATAATGGTACCTAAGCCTACTGTAACTAAATTTAACAATTTTTCTTCTTCTTTTATTACATAGCGCATTAAAATACCTTTCTAACGAGGTATAAAACATTACAAATGAATGAGATTTGTATGATTTATGGCGAAAAAACTGAAAAAATAGTCAAATTTGAGCGAGTTTGTAGGTTCATACTTTACATTTTTGCTTATATTTCTCCCCAATCTTAAGTAAATGTAATAAATTTGGTATCGTTGGAAAGCTTATAGTAGTGGCTATTCAGTAATATAAACATTTGAGTTCATAAGTTGCACAGTGCATGGTTAGCCTATGTCAAAAATGTCAAATTTTGACTGCCCTCACGTTGGACAGCAAATATCAAAATTTTTATTTTTGACCTTTTTTCTACAGAATCATGCCTAAACTAACACATAATAACCAAAAAAGTATTTTTCCGTCAAAAATTGCAGTAAACGAGCTCATAGAAAAAACATCAATTTTTTTGGAATTTTCGATTTTTTTTAAATTTTTTATAAAAATATGATGTTTTTTCTATGAGCTCGTTTACTGCAATTTTTGACGGAAAAATACTTTTTTGGTTATTATGTGTTAGTTTAGGCATGATTCTGTAGAAAAAAGGTCAAAAATAAAAATTTTGATATTTGCTGTCCAACGTGAGGGCAGTCAAAATTTGACATTTTTGACATAGGCTAACCATGCACTGTGCAACTTATGAACTCAAATGTTTATATTACTGAATAGCCACTACTATAAGCTTTCCAACGATACCAAATTTATTACATTTACTTAAGATTGGGGAGAAATATAAGCAAAAATGTAAAGTATGAACCTACAAACTCGCTCAAATTTGACTATTTTTTCAGTTTTTTCGCCATAAATCATACAAATCTCATTCATTTGTAATGTTTTATACCTCGTTGGAAAGGTATTTTAATGCGCTATGTAATAAAAGAAGAAGAAAAATTGTTAAATTTAGTTACAGTAGGCTTAGGTACCATTATATGGAATCAAAACCCCAAAAAATCATTTCTTGCCAATTTTCGACAAAATTTCGCCTTGTGTCAAATTTTTTTGACAGAAATATTAAGATAATAAATATTTACATAAAATCTGAAAGTTTCATTAAGATTGGACATAGTTTTGATGAGAAAAATTAAAGTTCCCTTATTGGGGTACCCCAGGTAGCAAACTTCAAATGGCTCTAGCGGAAAAAGGTCCATGTCAATTTTCCTCGTTTTGGTCTTAAATTAAAGGTATAAATAAAGGCTTTAATATTCTGAAATAAAATGTCACGCAACCGACCATCATTGGGATACCTGGGGTCCCCTAAGGCAAAAATTCAAAAAAATTCAACTTTAAACTCATTTTTCTCCACAATGGTTAAACTTATCAAAAAACTTTCTTCGTATGAATTATGTATATTGATGAGCTTTAACTATTACAGAAAGTTTCAATAAAAATTATTGCATAGCGTAGTCACAGGGTTGAAAATTCCATGAAAAATCATCAATTTTGGACCTTTTTGAGTCTACCAAGCGCAGGAAGCACCAAAAGTATATCATGTGCATATTTTTTATTAAAGTTCCTACTTATACCTATCGAATAAAAAAAAGTTTGAAAAAATTGGACGTAGCAGTGACGAGTATCAGAGCTTTGAAAATGACTTGTCCGAACCCAAATTTCACACATTTTGGCCTATATCTCCGGAACTAAGAGCTTCTGGACCAAAACTTATGCATTTCCATAAACTACTTACTTGTGGCTACAACATATATTTTTTCCAATTCTAGACCATTGTGGTTTGTTTTCCTTCCAAAAACTTTCCAGCGTTTGTTTTCCTTCCAAAAACTTTCCAACGTTTGTTTTCCTTCCAAAAATTTTCCATCGTTTTGACGTTTACCATATAGATTCTCAAGGAAATCCTTATTATCAATTTCCATTTCCAACTTTATTTTTATCTGTCTCCTGTAACATGCTGTGTTTGTGGTTTCTTGGGGCTAAAAGACAAAGACTACTACAACAAATTTGATTGTTGCTACCTGGAATTTTAATTAAAACAAGAGGATTAAGCATATTGTATTAAGTGAGATTCAAATTGACTGCTTGCAAACAAGAGAATAACAGATAAGACATTAGTTATAGCTGTCTAATTGATTTGTTTGAATATTTATGAATGCTCTCAAGCGTACCTTAATTATTGAATGCGATTGAAAGACGATGGAAGATAATCTATGCTGAAAATAAAAGGTTGAGCGTAAAGATTTTATTGTTATTAATTTCAACATAATCCTTATCCTTTTCGAAAGTGCTTCAATGTAAAATTCTTTACGAGACGAAATTTTTTTCTCCTCAATTAGTGAAAGGGAGGAAAATCTGTGTTACTGGAAAAATAATGTTGTTCTAACTGTTCTCATTATTATTAGTATTATTTTACCTTTACAAATTATAGAAGCACAGTTACTGCGACGAAACCTTAATTAAATCTTTAACAAATGTTGTATGATGAAAAATTTTCTTCCTCTACTTTACATTCCATCACACTGCCTACCGTTCAACTTCTTTTTTTCATATATTTCTTTATAGCGTATTTTTGATAGGGATTTTGGTGGTGTTCTGATCACTTTGGATGTTCAATTGACCTTGCAACTAGTTTTGAATACACAATTTTGTAGGAAGAGTAATTTTTTGATGAAATTCTATACTTCCACTTCCAAAGTTCTACCCTTGCAGCAATTTGGAACGAATTTTGCGGGATTTTTTTTCCATCCAAATTCTTCCACTTTTCCGACCAGAAAATGAAAGATTTAGAGTGGAATATTTTCCTGGCTTTTTCTGGCAAAAATCCTGGGTGAAATTCCGAGCGGAATTTTTCCCCCCAAAATCTGGCTCGAAAAATGAAAGAATTTTGAAGGATTTTTTCTTGCATTTTTCTTCCCAAATTCGTCCATTTTTCCAGTCGTGAATTTTTTTTGAAAAATTTCAGTTTCGGATTTTCGGACGAAAATGGGCGGAAAATTTCCTTGGTTAGAAAACTGTTAAATAAATTTTTTAATGTTGAATAATTTGAAGAAGTCGAATGAATAAACAAGGATGACGCGAAAATAATGGCCCAGACAACTTATAGATCCATAAAAAAGTGTTAGGTTAGTTTGTAAGGTTTTGGGATTATAAAGACCATGATTTGATACTTTATATATTATCATTACTTAATATTCCAGTAACTCAATAATTTATTGAAATATTACTCGTTACTCAGATTGTTTTGAGATTTTATGAATAATAAAACAAGAAAACTTTCTTTCTATGAAATTTCTTGACAAAGGTGGGAATGGGGTCTAAAAACTGATTTTTGCGTTATGTAATAAATGAACGACCTCTTAAGTATCAATTCCAAATTTAGGACATATTATTTGGGGGTTTTGATCAAGATTTTTCCATATACATTTTATTTTGTATCATTTTCAACTTTTTGTCACTCGTTACATTTTAAAAATTAGCAAAGAGCAATAATAATAATAATAATAATAACTAACAATTTTATCCAATTTTAGTTAAGCAAAATTAATTTTTTTCCAAACACTCGTAATTTTATGAAATTTTTTATTCCAAAAAAATTTATGAAATTTTGACTAAAGAACACTAATTTTTTTTCAAACGAAAACGATAGAATAGGCACCTTTCCATTCTAGCTGAATCATTTTTGTATAGGCATTACCTAAATCAATACGTACTTAGTCAAAGTTTAAAATATTAGGTGTAAGAATTATTTATATTTAACTAGGAATTGTCTATTAAGGTTTTCTAAGATATACCTAATAATAGCTTCTGGAGACAGCCTGAATAAAAAAAATAATTTTTCAATGCTTCCCTGTAATTTTTGAATATTTTTTCAATAAATTCTAAAGTTAATTTATTTTATTAAAATTTAATTTTAATCTAGTTAAAAATCCCTCAAAAAAGGTAAAAAATGAAATTTCATGTTGAAAAACTTGTCTAATTAATTTAATTAAATGCTAGGATTCAGCAAACTTATTCACGAATGCCAAAACATTGAGAAAAGTACACGAGAAATTGTTAGCAACTTAAATATGTCTTTTCGCCATATAATATTTATATAATTTCAGATAGCGGTGGCTCAGAGGATAAGTTCAGGACTTTGGTTTCAGCGGTCATGGGTTCGAGTTGGCAGAATTTGGGCGGAAAATTTCCTTCAAGAATCTTTCATAAGAAAAAATCGGTAAAGTGTTAGAAAAATTATTAGGAAGGGTAAAGAAGTATTAGAAAAGTAAAAAAGTATTAAAGGGAAGGTAAAATAGAAGAAAAAAGAAATAGGAGAAATAAATTTTTTGATTTTTGCAACGAAAAAATCCCGCAAGATTCTTTCAAAAATCCCGCGATATTCTTTCCAATTCGTTCAAAAATCCGCCCGGAAAAAGCATCGTTTTCCGGGCATTCTCGTGCAGTTAAGGCCGAAATCCGGGGTATTTTCCTCATAAATTCTTGCATTTTTCGTTCATCCAAATTTCCGGTCGGAAAAAAATCCTCACAAAATCTGCCAGATTTTAGTGATTTTTGCCGCAAGGGTATTTTAAGAATGTTTTTGATGTATTTTTATACTAGCAGCCAAGGCCATCTTTGAGAAGTTTAAATCTTCTCTCAATGGAAACATTTTATAAATTTTTGTAGAATTTCTTAGAATCAATCCCAACCACTTCCCCTAGAACTCGAAGTTAACACGACTCTTACATACAAACGAGTAGAGGTGTAGTACTCAAATAATAATCGAAATACTATCTTAAAAAAATTTCTGTCCATTCTGAAAACGAATTAACTCAACTCTCCTTTTGCATACAAAATTCGAGTCGTCTTCGTGTTCTGGGAATCTCTTATTGGGAAGAAATATTTATGAAAAGGAAAAACTTTACAAATATTGAAGACTTTACGGGTATACCCTAGGGTAACTCCAAGAGTATAGTCTAGGTTAACCCTAGCTGTATACCTTAGGTATACCTAGCTGAAGCAAGGGACAGCAGAGCAACAATATTTTTGGTGCCAGGGGCAAGACTAGCAACTCATTATTAAATTTTATATGAAAGGATCGTCAAGTTGATGCTCAGTTTTATGAAGGGATGCTTATTGACACGATCCTGGTTGCCATACCCATACTAGACCCCCTGACAGGAATAAATTTTATAAATTCAATTTTCTAAAGAGACTTTAAGATACTAATTGCCTAAAATATAATGTGCCTTGGGCACCTGAATAAATTACTCTACTGACAATTAAAACAAATTCCAAGAAAAAATGCGCCAACAAAATTTCTCGTTGAAATTGAAAAGAATTTTTACAGTTTTTTATTCACTCCCCTCTACGTGTATGTGTTTGTATTCATGCCTTGTAGGATTAATGTCTCGTTTTTCTGTCTTCAGACTCCTACTATGAAAGAAAGTTAATTAAAAATTGTAATCATTAATCCTCACCCACCGACACAATACACACACACACAATGTTCTTTCACTCCATCTCTTTTACATCCAAAAGAAACCGACAGAATTATTAATGTTTAAAGCTGTAATCCTTCTGCTGCCACCGCACATTTGCCTATCTTCCGTTTTCATTTTCTCTCCATCCATAAACGTTGGTTCTTTTATTATGAAGCGCGCTAATTTTCGTTGTAGCAAATTTACAGCAATTTACAAAAACGACCTACGATCTGCAATTATTGTTATTATTATTTTTATTAGAATTGCTGGGACGAAGATGCTACTTATGTGTGTTTATGTCACTTCCGTAAAGCTCTAAAGTGTTTCATAAATATTCCTTTAAATTGCTATAGATTGTTGAAAAATTCAACAATTGACCCGCATAGAGATGGAAAAAGTCCTTAGACGTTACCATGACATTATTCATACAGATGTTTTCACACTGTAAAGCATTAAAAATTACACAACACTGAGTGTCGTTGTCGATAACAAGGAATGAGCATTATTATGACATGAGAAAATGTGCAGAACTATATTGTATGCTTTACATCCATATTCAGATCCACATACATACACAATTTAGACCCCAACCATACAGTTCATATTGTAATCAATCTTGGATGCTTTTGTTGACATAACGTGATGTATGTGTGCTAGTGAATATGTGTTTTACTTAATGCTTGTTTTTTCCATTCCGTGTAATCCGTAATTGAGAGAAAAATTATGATAAAATCATAGAAATATAAGCGTTTCAGAGACTGTGAAGTGTGTGGCATACATGTATGTACTAATACGAACATGTGGATGGAAGGGAAGTGAACATAAAAGTGTTGTTGCGTGATCATAGCCAATTAATATTAAAGCAACAGAAATAAATGAAAATAAAAATTCATCAGAAAAAGGAATTATCTGGTGCGTAGTTGTAGCAATAATTTTGAGGGAAATTTATTTCATTGTTTCTTTTTTGACGTAGTCAATCGAGGATTTATGGACTAAGAAGATTATTTTTTTCAATTTTGGGAGTAAAATGTGCATTTTATCAGAGGATTATCGTGTTTGATTGAAGTTTTGCAGAAATGGTAATAATGACAAGTAAAATGGTCAACCCATGGCTAGTGTACATCACAACTATAGAGACTATATCTATGGCTACCGTCCATATATTAATGATTAATTTAATGATGATGAGATCATTTTATTCCATTTACGGTTTAAGAAGAGAAGCCTTGTCAAATAATCACGTGGTTGACCAGTTTATGGAAGGAAGCTGTTGATATAGACAGTATGGCACTTGGTAATTGTCATCGAGAGATCCAGCTTCAGGCGCTATTCAGGGAGGGATTTTGGGGGTCAAACCCTCCCTTTTTTGAGAAAATATTTTCAATTTGCTAGGGTTTTTTAAGAAAAAAATCCCAAACCCCCCCATAAATTTTCCCGTCCATACAAAAATATTTCAAAACCCCCCTCGAAAAATTTCTGGATACGCCCCTGGAGGCTATAATTCAGAGGCATAGCATACAAAAAATTTGAAAATCACCATGAATTAAAACAGTGATGAATTTTTGAATTAGAATTTTTTAGTCCCCCCCCTCTCTGAAATTTTTTGGCTATGCCCTTGCTATGGAAAGCAATTGATCTGTACGACCAATGAAGTAAGGTAATTTGAATCTAACACGGATCTTAACTTAATCTGCTCTTTTAGATTTCTTTGTTGGTGAACTGCTTCCTTCTGGATGCTAAATGTTACAACCTTCGTCTAGCTTTAGATTAAACAGTTTGGTCGTTGTTGAGACTACGATATTAACCCTCTTAGAACGCCACTGACCAAGCCTAAGGCGTAACATCCAGCAGACATTTATCTATTTCTATACTAATCCTCTAACTTACAAACAACCCACAATTACTCCCATCCTCTTTTGTTAGTTCCAATTGAATGTTTTCCTACGCCTGGCATTTAATTGAGCTCATGTGTATGTTGTATTAATATTAATAACGGAATTATAAATAATCAACTAAGCGAAGCCTATCAAAACAGATGAACGTAAGGAAATATGGCTGGCAGCAAGAGGAGAGAAAAAATGGAAATAAAGAATAATCTTTAAAGCGTCATCATCATCTCCATTATTTCACATGAAATGGAATGAAACAGGTGGCACATCTTTAGGAGCAATAATTCATCCATTTAAACTACCCCGCTTCCTTTATATCCACCTGTTTTGTTCATATTTATTCCTTCCTTTACGGCACTGATGGCTTTAAATGACTTCAGATTTTCCTTGACTCGTTGCGCTCTTTTGAAAACTTTATCATAAACTTTCCTATAAATAGCTAAGTATTTCCTAATTTTAAAGGATTTTTATTGCTTCATTAAGTTCAACAAAGGAAAAACTTTTTTCCCCTCTCTCATATTTTTTTCCAGATCAGCAAACAACAGCGATTTTTGTTCCTCTCACTCATTTTTTCATTAAAAATGGAAAGGCAGTGAAAAAAAAATTTTTTCATTACATTGTAAAATTGCATAAATTGCCTCTTCATTCATTGTTAGGATGTCGGTTGTATCAAAAGATAAAATGCCTTACATCAGCATATTTTTCATTACATATACATACATACAGGAATGTATACATGGATATGATGTGAAGTAGTAGCAACATAAGCTTATGAGATGAAATGAATAAGAGGAGAGCGACAATAAATAATAATATTACAGTTCAGCTATTGCTTTAACAAAAGTCAAACTTTTTTTTTCATTTACTCTACATCATCATCCTCGACACAATGGTGAATATGTCCTGCTTTTTGAGGTGTTTTTTATGAAAGGGATAGGGGTAATGTCCACACTTCGTCCATGCTGGATGATACTGATAATTATTTTTAAGGAACAAGTTTATGTTGTTCAAATAGTCCGAAAGATGTAAAGTTACTGATCAAGTTTGGGATATTAAGTTAAAATTTAGGATAAAGTCTTTTTGTTCAGAAGACTGATTAACTATTTACGTTGCTAAAACTATGAACATTCGGATTTTCACATAGGAAGATTCAGAATATACATAATATCAGGGTCGTATCCATTGGGTGTTATGGGTGTCAAAACACCCCCTCGACGTAAATTTTCTTCAATTTGCTAGGGTTGTCTCCATACAAATTGTAACATTCCTCAGAAAAATAAGGAGTCTAGGAATGAGTAAAACAAAGTTAGTAGCTATCTACAATATATAGGTCCAGTATACCGGAGTTTTTGATGAAATACAATAATTCAGCTTAAGACTAAATAAGTTGGAAATTCCCTCGGGCATCGAAGATCTTGTGCAGCTATCAGGGTCTCGGACATCTTTTTTGGATCTTGGTGCCAATAAGCCTTACTATTCCAATGATCATTCAAACGCATAACAAGCAGGTTTTGTAAGAAGCCTGCATTAAAGCTGGTGACCCTTAGCTATATTTTGCTGTTAGAAAAGCTATCAATTGAGCTTATTTCTATTAGCTGTCTATTCCTATGGCTAATCTCCTGGATTTCCTCAAAAAGACTACCAAGTTTGATATCTATGTGCATATATAATATTAAAAGATCCACTTTTGAAACCCAAATTTAAGCAATAAATTGATTATTCCACTCCGAATCAGGGAATGTTGATGTTTAATGAGTTTTAGACCTGCTCCCCCTTTAAAAGTTACACGACATAAGTAAACAATAATATAGCATATCAAGGAAATTCACCCAAAAAAATGTAGCTGCGCTTCCATCCTGCCAATGTCAATGACAAATTTCAACCACATTCCCTATAATAAATGACTATGAGTATGTGTGTGGATGTGTTTAGATTGAAATTGAAAAATACAAAAGGCTTCGAAAGAGATCAGAATAAGCAATATATATGTACACACATATTCGAAGCTTTTTTTGCATTGTGTATTGGAAATATTGAAGCCCATTGTTTGAAATTAATTAAAATTGATTTTCATTGCGCGAGCAGAAATTGTATTTGCTGTCAAATGAAGTTTGAGACAACAGCAGCAGCAGCAACAACAATAACAACAAAAAAGCTGTACATTTGAAATGAAAATAAATGAATGAAATATAAGAATTAATGCTGGAAGGATGAGAAACTGTGTCATGTACAGTCAAGTGTTAAAATGTAATCTAAAAACTTTTCTAATTGATTTGAGGCAAAATGAAACGTACGAAGGCGAAACGGAAGAAAAAAGATTGCAAGAAACTTTCACATCCAATCTAATTTATAAAGTGCCGAAGAAAACTTTCTCATCTCATTGTGAATCTTAAACTGCAAAAAAAAATTATCTCTGAGTTGTTGCATAAGCAACGAGAATTAATTTTCACATGAGAAATTATTTTTGCTATCCCTTCTTACATTCCATCCATACATGATGATTCCGAGCTATCCATTTCCAGATTGCAGCACGTCTCACATGGTAACTGATGCTATTTGATATCATGAATATAATTTGATAAGGGGATTCTTATGTGCTACCTTGAAATTGAGTTATGATACACATGCATGGTACTATTAGTAAGATTATCATAAGCTCAAATATTTTGACTAAGGGATACTATAAATCGTCAGTTCTTTGGGTTATGAATGTTTTTGATTTTTATGACTCGAGTTTATCGACATTGCTGCTTTTAAGCATCGAATTACTAGAAATAGGACTCTTTTGGGTCAAATGAAGCTTGCTTAGGATGCAATGAGATTTTCTAAGAGTTGAATGACACTTTTTAGGTTAAATGGGGCTCTCTAAGATCCAATAAGACTCTCTAGGGTACAGTATGTCACCCCAGGGTCTAATGAGATTTTCTAGGGTTCAATGAGGCTATCTAAGTGTCCATTATGTCTCCTAAAAGTCAAATAAGACTTTTTAGGGTTTATTATTGTTCTCTAAGGTCAAATGAGGCTTCCTTGGGTTCAATGTGTCTTCCAAGAGTCCAATGAGAATTTCTAAAGTCTATTGAGGCTCTCTTAAGGTCCAGTGAGACTCACTAAGGCTCAATAAGTCACTACAGATTCTAATAGGATTCTGTTATCGTCCAATGAGACTTTCTAGTGTCGAACGAGAATCTTAAAATGTACATTCATACCATCGACCCAAAGTAATGCTTCCAAGTTATTCCCAAAGCAGCAACCACTCAAAATCAATAACATACAATGAGCTTCTCGGGCAGATACATGTCTGTAAATGTATCACATAAAACAAAACGTATAAGGATGCCTTTTGTAACATTTATGAACTCAAAAATGCATCCATCCATTCAGTTAACTCCTCATATTCGCTGAAAATGTTTTTCCATACAATAGTTTTATCATTCACTGTCATAAGCGACATGATGAAGCTTACATTTGAAATGTATACATGATGATGCAGGTAGCAATTAAATTGAAAATATTCTAGTGAAAATTCATACTCAATAGATTAAAGTTCACTTGAGTTAAATTGATATGGGTTAACATGACTCCTTAAAAGTCATTTAGAGATTCTCAGTAAAATGTTATAAGCTAATAATTTTTAAGTATTTTATTTGATAATTCCATTTATGATTTTATAAGGATTTAGATTATTATACTAATTAAAATGAGAAACATTTAGCTGTTTACATAGAAACGAATGTGAAACATTTTGTGAAATTTTAACAATAATTCATTATTGTGAGTTCATTGTAAACAGTTTGTGTTTGTTCAAGCTATAAATAATGAGGAGAAATATGATCGTATTATCAATAGCTTAATAGAAATGCTAAATAATTGTGATGTTGGTAATGTGAAAGCATTGAAAATATTGAAATGATGACTTTAAATGTTGACTTTTTTTTTAATTTTTTTTAAAATGAATTTAGTAAAATATGTCAATTTATTTGGTGCTTATCTATAATTGCTGAGTTTTTAGGTTCATTTTGCCAGTTTAGAATAGGTTAAAAATCCCGTGTTGTCTTCAACCTTCTCTTATCCCACCCTACTCCAGAGAGGGTTTGGTGGTCAAACCCCCTTTTCTTGAGAATTTTTTTTCAATTTTTTGGTAGCAAAACCCCCTCTAAAATTTCCTATCCATACAAAAAAAATTCAACACCCCCTCCCCCCTTCAAGAAAAATTGATTCAAACTAAAAAAATTATTTAAAATTGTTAGGGATTATCATTTATGAACTTACTTTTTTTTCGACCCCTACCCCGAATTATGAAAATTTTTAGAAGGAAATTTTCATTATTTTTCCCTAAAATCCCTAGCAAATTATAGAAAGTTTTCCATCAAGTGGTGATTTGTCTCCAAAGCAACCTCTCCCTGACTACGCATCTGGTGTAAAGAACATGAAGGGAGCTTAGTATTTTGCCAATCTTTTTGCGACACACCTGAAATCACTGTTGAGTCGCGGATAGTTAAAGAGTCACAGAGAAAAATTCCTATAAAAACATAATTAAATTACTTTAAAAATTAACAATTAATAAAAAGAGTTAAAATTGCTCAATCACAGATTGACTTCATTCCAGAACTTATTCAAATTATTTTTTATCACACTCAAATTGGCTCTGTGAGTCAAACATAGCATATTACTCAATCACAGCATCATCATTTGATTTTCACATTGAAATATTTGCAATATCGAATCACACTGCTTGTTCAAAAAGTTTGTGCATTTAATTAATGATATGTTTTCATTGAAACATGTCAAATTCTCATCGTTTAGTTTCGAAAAAAAATCATTTTTTCATTCATTAGCTGAAAATGATGTTGCACTATACATGAGCAGTTGAGTTCATTTTCATTATGAAACTATGCATGATGATACGTTGACTTCACAAATTTGAATAGAATAAAATTGAGTTCAGAACTCTTTTTTTGTTCAGTACGGAAGCATAAGCATGTTTGCATATTTTTCAAATTTTCAGTAAAATTTTGTCATTTTTCTTTATTTAATTTTGAGTCAATTTCGTTGAATATGAAAAATGCTTGTCATATGAGAACGCTTATTGGATATATTCAATTTGTTTTATCATAAACCAAAGTATGCTGGCTTATGTGTATGTAGATTATTACATATCCATAGCATTTTTCAAATAAGAAGGCTCTTAAGGATTTTTTTGAAGATTTCTTTTCAACATATATTATGGAAATTTTTTGATATACTCCACAAAAATCCATAGGTACTTAGGGGGTGTGTTCACAAATTATGTGTAGCATTTAGAGGATCTGAGGGTAAGGGATTTTGTTGGAGGTTCCCAAGTAGCGCCGCATCAACGATAACACCAAAAATTGTTCAAACCGTAAAATAGTTTAAGTTTGCATTCGGCTAAGCTTCTGAGAAACCATGAATAGATCAGTGGTCGGATCATATGAACAGAAATTATAGAACATGGGTTCGAGTCCCACTTGGAATTTATTATTCGGAAGTTAACTTTTTCTAGAGTTTTGAGGATAAAATCCACCACCCCCCAATCTTGTTGCAAAATGAGAGGAAGTATGCAGCATATTACTTTTTAATGTCCATCACTTGTGAACGACCCCTTATAAGATTCAATCTCAAAATGCAATGTACGATAAGAAGTGCTTTAAATCAACCCTTCAGAATAAAAGATGAGAGGAATCTTCAGTTGATAACTAAATTTTTTTCCGTATCATGATCAATATTTCTTGTAAAGAAAGACAAAACTTTGTTTATATTGTTCTTAATTTTCATCATTTATCGTTCTACTCATAGCTTCAACATGCTAATTTTTTGATGAATTATTTTCGTTAATTTTCACATCAGAGGTTGTGTTAATTAGAGCTTATCACAGATTTTCCGAGTCTTTGGGACTTTTCATGAAAATGGAATCACGTTTATGGTCGAGTGTGTATTCTCTACAGTTTGAGGCATCCGTATCTTTATTCTTGGAATAGGAATTTTCGCACATTAATCTTTTATGTGTTGCCTGATGATTTTCTAGAATTTGGTCTCTAAAAATAATTTGAAGCATCTTTATTCATTGTTAAGGTAGAATCTGCCTTATCTGTAGAATAATTTTGATAGACACTCCTTGTATATCTCCCTACAACTAGCATATGAGTATAATTTGGTAAAATAAGGTGGATTCAATAAGACTCGAACCTGCACTTGCAAACAGACGTTCAAAGATTCCTGCCACTCAGTTACCGAGCTGCTTGCCTCACTTCGACTATCCGCCATACACTTACAATGCAATCTTCATGCTCAATAAAGCTTATCCATTCAAGGTATGTTTTAGACACATATTAAAGCAAAGAACTGCTGTTAACTAAGAAAAATTATTTTTCCACAGAAGAATCGCTTTAAAAATCAAATTGTGTCTTTATATTCTCTAAGTCATGACCCCAAATTATTTAACCGTGAAACTAAAGGAAGGAATTTTTTTAATTAAGTGCTTGAAAAACTCAACAAAACCAAAGGGACTACAAAAGGCAACGAAGAAATAAGACAAAGTGATCCTTTTCACTAACAACTCACTTCCAGGAAGAAGATCTCGATAAAAATTATCTTTTTTCTTCGTTTTATTCCTTCATGCTTATGAAAATTTACTTAAGAGATGCCTTTGAAATATTTTATGGTGAATTTCAATTTTCTATTGATTTCTGCTTTGTGCTCTCAACCGAAATCAAATTATTTATCTATATAGATATAAGTTGTATATTTTCAAAATTAAGGATCCTATGTTTCCCATTCAAAGCGGGTAAAAAATGATGCTTTAAAGCTAACGGAGCATGAGAATTGTTTCATGGGTGAAAGTCTACCGGGTTTGATTTGATTCCAATAATTTATATCGAGTACTATAAAACATTCCGAATTGCCATGATTATTTTCAACAGACGGAGGAGAAGAAATGAAGCTTTACTGTTGTTAGTTGCCTGTTGAAGGGAAAAACACATATCTACTATCTTGCGAATATGTATACACGTTAGGGGCCGATTACTTATCACGTAACGTGTTACAAACAAAAGAAATTATTCTCTTTGAAAAATTTGTGACAAAAGGAGGTCTAAAACTAATTTGTCTGCGTTACGTAATAAGTGAACAGCCCCTTAGTGGTTTGGTTGGATGTTGCGTAATGTCAGGCACAGGCCTGTAGCTAGAGGATGGAAATGAGGTACAAATCCCGCTCTCGACGAAAAAATTCCTACTTCTTATGATGACATTCATATTTTGCAGCCAAATAGTTTAAAAACAGCCTTCAGGCCACTATATGTAAGTATCCCTTAAGGTTAAGACAATTCAGACATTTTTTGACGCACCTCAGTGTTACATTATACCAAAACGAACCTCCATTTCTACCTTCATCGTAACATTTTCACAAACATAATTTATGTTCTTTGATTCAATATATAAATATTGAGTGTCTCCTTCACTTCTCCTTTCCGTGCTCATTTTTCTCTCAGTCTCTTGTGTTCCTGGTTGCCACACTGATTTTTTTCAGTATTTTGTCTTTGCTGGAACCGGTAATAAAAACTAAAGGGATGAAGAGCATTATAAGAAATGGCAGAATCATAGGTGCAAGACATGAATAAATAAAAATATTTACTGAATTTATATACATTATGTTATTTTTCCTCTGTCTCCATCTCATTCTCTCATTCCGTTCATAAAAAATGCATTACGTAATTTATTTTCCAGGTGAACTTTCCTTCACGTCGTTCCACTGACTTTTAACTGTGAACTTTTTCTTTATTCTTCTACTGCCTTCTTCGTCATCCAAATGAAGGTTTTTTCCTTTTATGCTTTTAGTCCGTGAATAAAAAGGAAGAGGAATAAACATTTGTGTACACATTACGGTTCTCTTTTCCATTCACGTGGATGTAATTTTCAAAAATATATATATAAATTCAGGATCTGTGTCTATAAAAATTGAATGCTGAATGTCGCGCATGATTGCGGTGAGTTTTCGACTGAATAAAATTTTATTTTCAAATGAATGATTTACCTGCTTATTTACTTTCTTTTGATGAAGCTTTTTTGGTGTGCCGGTTTGTCTTAGTCAAAGGATGTTGTGTCAATATGAAGCGATATAACCTAATTTGAATTTTATTTTGAATGGGACAAACTACGGAGCTAAAATAAATTTTTAATTGAATTGCAATCATAGCGTTGAAAAGAGCTGACAGTCATCAAATCAGCTGCACTCAAGTCAACATTTTAAATAGGATATCCATCAACGGCACTAAGGTTTGTCAGCACTGGTACCAAAATGTATGCAAAAATGGTACTTAGCACCGGTGCTTCATACATTTCAATTTATAATTTTCTCGTTTTATCCTAGATTTTTTTGACACTTACCAGGTGCATATCCATAGGAGGGATTGGGGAGACAAATTCCCCTCTCGATGGAAAAAAAATTTTAATTTGGTAGATTTTTTGAGAAAAAAACCCTTAAAATAACCCACAACCCCCTAAAAAAATTTCCTTACAAAAAATTTGAAAATCCCCCTCTCGAAAAATTTCTGGGTACGCTGCTGACACTTGCTCTGTACAGGAAAATACTCAAAAAGTCCCAAAAATTGCCTTAATTTTAATGAATAATTTGCTAACTTTAGTTTGTCTCGCTTTCTGTAAGACAAATTCATGTCATGTCTAGTTTTTTGCAAACCTGCTTTTCAACACAAATTTAATGGTTATCCTCAACTCTACTACAATTCTACTACAAGCGGTGAAATTGTTGTAATTTGTGAATATTTTTTTAACTACGTTGAAACGCTGGCTTCAATAGATTCTACAACAAAAGGGAACGCAGTGCCTCTAGCAGAGGCATATTCAGGGAGGGGTTTTGGGGGTCAAAACCCCTACCTTTTTTGAGAAATGTTTTCAATTTGCTAGGATTTTTTAAGAAATCCCCCTAAATTTTCCCTTCCATGCAAAAAGTTTCAAAACCCCTCCCTTAAAAAACTTTCTGGATACGCCCATGGCCTCTAGTAATCAACATTGGAACTCTCAATTATTATCAAATTTTCTAGAATTTCCCATAATCTGTTATTTATTGATTCATAATAATATCCTCAATGCTTTTTATTCTATTTTAAAGTTATATCCTGAGAATTGTTTACAGTAGTGGGAGGAGAATACATGGAAGTTAATCAAGAGAAATATAAGCACTTTAAAGTATATATTGTAGGAGTATCAACAGATAACCAACATGATGATTACATTTACCTCAATTCCAGACAATTTCATCTAATTTTTAACTAGAATTCCAATTTATAGTTTCTTCAATGCGTCATAAAAAATACTTTAAGGTCAGAAATTTCCAACTCTTATAAGCTTAAAAGAAGAATATTTTTCATCAAAATATTTCCTCCCTCTCAAAGAATAAAGAGAAGAAATTGCAAAAAGGAAAACGGAAAGATATGAGGAAATGGAAAATAAAAGTAGCAGAATCGATGAAGAAGAAATACGAAAAAAAAAATTATGAAATTGAAATTTCAATTTTTCTTTGAAGATTTTTTTTCCTCTATAAATTTTAATCTATGATACGGAACTTACTCTACTAACCGACAAACTTATTTATGTGTGTGTGTGTATTTGTCTCGAAACCCAAATCATATTCATATTTGAAAATGAAAACGACATATTTCGCATTTGTAAAACCACAAAAAGTCATTAAGAAATTTTCGGGTTCCTCTTTCTCTCACTTTCTGTACATGCCATGTTCTTTGCCTCATGTCTCATCATATCCCACCCAACCCTTATGTCTTGGTTACATCTCCCATAATTTTTGACTCTCAAAGAAGGAAAATAAAATATTAATAAATAAAAACGAGAGAGAGAGAGTTTACATGCTGTAAAAAAGGAGAAAAAAAATATATATATGCCGAACATAAAGACAATAAAAGACATAAAAGAATTATATGTGATACACGCAGCCATTGTGTGGATGGGTGGAAGGAGAGGCACTTGAAAGAGAACAACAGAGAAAAGAAGTGAAGAAACAAAACGTCGAAAGGTTGTCATTAATTTCCGGTTTGTGTTTTGCTATATTTACATCATCCTTATGCTTTCTATCACGTGGAAGAAAATTACATCGTGCATAGAGTCGCATTGCTCACACACTCATTCTATCCCTTTTCAATTAATGACGTCACATGCGCAAGAAATGCCACTCCGCACAAGCATCCTCCGCAACAGTAAAGGTGAAAAAAATATTCTTTTTTTCATCTACATTCGGTTTCGGCATTTGTAAACGTCAGTCTTTAGGAGAGTTTTGATCAAATCGGGTGTTCTTATCAACCTTTTAACCGCTTTTTCATTATCAAATTTACCCAGCAGCCAGTACATTTACAAATCATAAAACAAAATCATATTACATCAAAAAAAAATATATAAAGTAAATTGTATTAAATTAATTTAAATCAAAGTTAATAAAAAAGGAAGATTTAAGGGTAAAAAAATCTCATACACGAGAGAATTAAATACGGAGAGAGAGATTTAGTCACAACGGTCAAAAAAATATACAAATATATATATTTTATTTTGACAAGCGACTATACGAGGATCATCAATTCAATTAAATTATTCGCATATCCTTATTGAATATCTCTTGTTGCATATCCCAAACACATATACTACTGAGAAATAATATTTATTTATTATATCGCGGGTGATATAATTCGTGTTGAAATTATATCCTCTACAAATATTATTAAAGCGGCTAATTGAAACGTCAGAGTCGATCTGTTGTTCTTATCCTCAACTGTTTTGGAAGCATATACAGACATCTCCGGTTTATTTACGTGAAGTGAGAAAAAAAAGTGAAAAAAGTGAAATTTCCATTTCAATCGATTTGTATGAAATTTCTTGACTACATTATAACAATAACAATAATAATATCAAATTGATACAACAAAAAAAAGATATTTTTTTGGAGAAAAAGAAAACTTGTGAAGGATTCGAACAGCTCTCAGTGAATTAAATATTTATAAACTAAATGTGAACCCTCCCCTCGTTGCACGCCAGTGTGTACTTACTTTTTTTGTGTGCGAACGAAAACTTCAATTTTCTACAGAAAATACACATCCATCTTTTGACTAACGACGACCTACTGTTGTATATTTTAGTGTTGTTGTTCAGTGCCAGTCAAGTTTCATTTGAGAAACCCAAAAAAAAAGAAAATAAAATAAAAAAAATTAAAGGAAGGAAGAATTCTTCTTTTGTGAGCTTAAACGGAGACTTTATTTGTACAAGAAAAGAAATATCCAATAAACGGGTTCCTTTTTTGTCGACTCAAGAGAAGTGGAAGTATTGATGTAAGTATATTTAGCGATTACGTGTAATTAGGATCTAAGTAGAATGGAAGAGAACAACAGAAATAGATATAAATGCATTATAAATTTATAAGACTTCTCCATCCAGTTCTCATTCATTTTCAATATTTCATTTGACACGAAAGGCTTCGAAGTAATTCTACATCGAAAATAAAATGGGAAAGGAAAGAAGAAAAACTCAAATTGATGGATTTAATTAAAGAATACAGAAAGAAGAGAAAAATGTCAATTTCATATTCTTACAGCTGTCGATTGAGGAATGCAATGCATTAAATTTTAAAAATTAATTTTCCTCATTCCATCTCGTGCTATGCTTTAGCTCGGTGACTGTCTGTGTCTATGTGTCGGAGTCAAACTTGAGCTTACTTACTTTCTTATTATTTGCTAATTGCTGAATTAAAATAATTAAGATTTTAAGTACAATTTCGTGCTGACATGCAGCATCAAGATGCTTAAGAGGGTAAAACTTTCCTCCTATCTGTCTAATTTTATTACGAAGTAGTGTCATTTGCATTTTCACACTTGAAAAACTCTCAATTCTCATACCCCATCGTCTCGACATTCTTTTTTTCATGCTGCTTCTAACAAGAGCAACAAAAATTCTTCGTCTTCATTTTTTTTACTGTGTTTCCACTTGCTTTTCTTGATGCGGTAAGAACTGTGTGTTGGAGGCGAAAGCAACTCACAAAAAAAATATATACCGAAATCGGAATTTTATTTTGTTTTCTCGTTAATTTCATTTCCATCAACAACAATTTAAGGGATAAATTCTTTTCATTTAACGTTGCTTTTCGTGGAGGGATTTCAAATCGTTTACAAAACTGACCGAAATTTGTTCAACTCATGTAAATTTTTCTTTTTATGTCGATGGAAAATGTGTGTGGATGTTTCAATGTTCTTATTAATCATTATGAGCCATATTTACGTACCTAAGGTCGATTGATATAAAGAGGAAATTAATCAATACTTTCGGAAACATTTATCTCTTTATTCTGTATCTATTTTATGGTGGGTTTTCCCGAGAAACTCAATAGTGCGTAGATTTGTTATTTTATTAGTGATGCATCTAAAAGTTTTGTACTTACTAACATTGCTGGTTATCCATGGCCTCTTTAAGATGTTGTCTGAAGCTGGCTATCGCTTACCAATACCAAGTGTAATGCTGTCTCTATCAACAGCTTCCTTGTGTTCTTTGACCACCCACGTGTCTAAAATCTTTGTAATGAAGAAAATTTTGTTTTGTTGAGGAATTTAAGTTGGTTTTTGAAGGAAATACTTGTTTAATAATTAAGATTGTTTTGACTGGTTTTTGGATCAAGTATTGTATATACATTTAGTCAAATAGGATTTTTCCTTAGATCAAGGATGATAAAATCTAAAAACTCAGACTTTATTTTGTAAAATATCAATTACTGTAAGATCTCGAAATGATAAATAGCCGACATCCCAACTAAATTTCAATTTCAGTTGCCAAAAGACACGTTCTTTGAGGTTTTTGACCCAAAAATGATGATTCCGCCTCTAAATTTTTCATTTCACACTCTAGCTATCCTCCTGCTCTGAATAGACACAACGCTTACGCCGTTAAATCATCACTATATCTAAAAATTATTGAAATCCAAAATTTTACTCTACAAAATTGACCTCAAACTCCTGAAAGCTAATAACAATAAAGTCCAATAAAAGTTTCAGAACAAATCACATAAAAACATCTTATTCGGAACATCTAAACACGCAGTGCATAAAAAAGTATATAAATTAACATGGCTTATTTTAATTTCCATGTCTGACAGCTCTTGTTGTCTGATCAGCCTTGTTTTCGTAGTAATGAGAATCTTTTTACATTATTTGGTTTTTATTTTCGAGAAAATAAAGAAAATTAAGTAAAAGTTTCTCTCATGTTTGTGAATTTCTAATAATATAAAAATAAATAATTTCATCTTATTCTTTTATTTCGTCGCGTCTTACAATTGCTGATGAGAAAATTCATGTGTTTTATTATATTTTTCTTTATTTTATATTATAAAGCACAAGAAAGAAAGAAAAAGATTTATTGCAATTGAGTTAACGTAGCTAATTGAAACTGCAGCAATTGCAGTTTATTGCATATGACGAGCGAGAATAACGTCGAGACGTACTTAATTTTACATAAAAATATTCTATTTTAATAAACCTGGCGGTGTGATGTATTTATAGGACATCGGGTTTAGACAATATAAATCTCTGCAATTGCATCTATTTTTTTATGTCTCATGTTCTGCAACAAAATTTGCAAATACACAATTTTTTCGAGTAAAGTGTTGCTGACTGGCATACTTTGACTGACTATGACATGAAAGTTTTTGATGCTTTCTTTCAGAAAACTTTGAGAATGCCTTAACAGCAAATTAAAATTGTGAAAAGATCTTGTAAATAATTTTTTTTTTATTTTTACTAATTAACAAAATCAAAGAGACAGACTATGTTTCTGTCAACAACTTGCGATGACTTTTCTACGTTCCCATAGTAAATAAAAAAAATGCAAAAAAAATTATAATGCAATATCGTATACACCAAATTAAAAATATGCGACGAAGATGACATCAAAAAAATTTATTTGTATCTTTTTAAAAAGATTTTCTTCATACGAATAAAAAATGTAATATAAAGTCTGTCTGTATGTTCGCAATAAAAATGCTTCACGTACGGCAAATATGTAAGAATCTCACATTTCGTATTAGCAATATGCAGGGTTGATATCTGTGTTAGGTGCGCCTACAGTGGCGAAACCAGAATTTTCTAATGGAGAAGCAGAGGAGGGGTCTGGTCTAATAATTTAAGTAATTTAAAATACTTTTTAGTTTTTATGTCTTCTAATCACCTACTGGCTACGCGTCTGTTAACCAATATTCAGACAAAATCTAATATATCCAGAATTGTAGTAGAATTGTCACATCGGTGAAGCTAGAGTAGAAAAATTGGCATTCTATCTCCGTGTACTGCATTCTTGGGGCTTAAAATAAAGCAACTGTCCACAATCTATGAGCCTTTAAACTAGGGGGTACTCTTAGGGGCTCTAAAATTTTTTAAAAAAATTATATACAATTTTTCGCGATCTAGCTTTGTTCGCCCGCAATACTTATTAAAAATAATTATTTTAGGGGTCATTCACTTATGACGTCCATCAAAAAAGGGGATTTTTAACCCCCGTGTCACAAAATTTTAATTCAAAAAAATTTCTTTAATATAAAGTGTCAAAAAAACTCAGACCTCCTCCCCCCTAAATGATAGACGCTTAAACTCAAAAAACGTCAAATATTTGTACAGCACTGCTTGATTTGGCTACAAAATGACTAAAACTGATTTTTCTGTGACTAAGTCACAGCTTTTCCTTGTGAATCTGACTATGACAAGACAACATATGTGATAGATTTGTCACAGCTGCTAAATAACAAGCACCAGGACAACAACCCTGGCAATATGTAAGCGTAACGTATGCCAAAAATGATTGCGAAACGAAAGATTTAAGATCCTTATCATTTAGTCATCAAGTCAATTTACATAGAATCATTAAAAACGTTTTTCATATAAATTTCTTCCTATGGAAGAAGAGATTACGTGTGTGCGCTGTAGGTAGAAATAAATGCTACATTCAACCGTAATTTGTGTTGACATAATTATGAAATTAAAGAGTAATATGAAGATTAGGCAAATTTCAATACAACAATAGGAATATTTTCTTAATTTCATCCCATCCTTCCGTTCCATTGTTTCATACAAAAAAGATTCCGTATGGAGAAATAAAACTTTTTCTTTTCATTTTATTAATGATATGCAAATTGAGGCTTTAAAATATTCATTTTCCTCATTTTAATTGGCAAATATTTGAAAAGTCTTTCCACTGACTTCCCCCCTTTTAATGCTGATTCTCATGCTTAGTAAGCATTCTCCTTTTTATCCATTATGATGTGAACTTTCTCCCTTTTTATTACATTGAAAAAACTTTTTTTTTTCAACTATCGGACATTTTAATAAATATGACTTAATTCAACTCTCCTACACAAAGAAAAGTAGGAGGAAATTTTTTAATGTGGCAAAAAGTTTTCATGACAAATAATTTAAAGGCAGATTTTTCATGACAAATTTAGTAGCTATTACAAATTTTTGATGATTGAGAGAATTTTTTATTCAAATGAGATTTCTAATGAAATTCAATCTGAAATTCAAGGGGATTCTTTAATTTTTAATTGGAAATTCGAGAACGATTCTTGTTCCACGTGGATATAAGTTCGAGAATTTTTGTGAAGAATTGTATCTTAATGGAGATTAACCGTGAATATTTGGGTCTATTTGTGAAGGATGCATTGAATAAAATTTAATTTCTTTTTCTGCAATTTACTTGGAATTCAGGATAGGTTGATGTAAATTTTTTGGACTGGAATTCTCAAACTGGATCACATAAAGAACTGTTCTTAATAATGATCCATGACCAGGGGCGTACCCAGAAAATTTTTTAGGGGTCCAAATACTTTTCTTTCTTAGTCTCATGGTTTTATACTTGTTATTAATTCTAACTATTCTTTAATAGAAAAATTAATTTTCACCAAAAAAAATTCTATGCAAAAAATTTTTTCGAGGGAGGGTATGGACCCCCCTGGGTACGCCTATACCCATGACATACCGTCTTTCATTTCTTTTTGGTAATTTGGATAATGTCATGAACAAATAACGTATCCTTTTCATATGAATAATATTCTATGCAACATGGCTACACCCAGAAATTTTTTGAGGGAATCAAATTTTAAGGGGCCTGTTGTATGTCATGATTTAAATATTGACTCCTTGAGAGAACCGAACCCACGTCTTAACAAAATTGAGTGTTAAAGATTTCCGGTCTTTCAGACAAACCACAAAGGCCATATTGTTATGGCAGATCCTCCTATATATGATTCAATACCCCAGATTACTGTCTACTATGATACGCAATTTAGTTATTGAAATAAAAATATGAAATTCTATTTTTAAATTCCTTAATTTTCTGCCAACAAACTTGATAATATTCTTCATATTTCACATTTAAAATAACAGGAAATATAAAAATATTCTTATCAGAAAGATGAAACTATTACGTCAAGCAAGTTGATACCCAATTTCATTGTTCAACTTCTATACAAAGAAAAAATCATAATTAAAATCAATCTCAGTTTATTAATAGGCAATTTATTCTCTACAAAACTTTGACTTTACATACCCATTTACTCAGACATTGTAAAAAGTTCATAAAACTTGTTAGAAATTGAGATTTTATATCAATTTAATTGAGCGTCTTAGTAAAAGTTTCACAATGTTTTACATTTCGTTTTTTTCTACACAAAGGAATTCAATACAATCCATAAATATCCCAATTGATTACTTTTTGAAACTTTAATAATTTCTTTGGGAAAATTGAAAACTTTTACTCTGCAATAATTTTCATGATTAACCATTATGAAAAGTTTTTCACAGCACTCAGCACAAAGTTAGCTGTATGAACGCGTACAAATTTAATGAAATTTAATAAGTTATAAATTCTATTCGGTTGTTTATTAACCATACTATGAAAGTTAGTTTGGGGTGTAAATATGAGTCATTCACCCATTCATTTCCATTCTGATGAATTAATTCTGAAAGCTTTTAATCTATTAGACGAAAAAGTTCTTTGCTGTTTGTCATTGGAACTGAAAGTACACAAGCATGTTTAGGGGTTGTTTGGATATTACGGAACGCTTTGGAAGGATGTTTAGATGCCAAAGAAAGAGCTTTTAAATGAATCTATTGATAGATATAGTACGCTACATTGAGAGACGATAGTCACCAAAAGAACCATCAGCTGACGACATCTAAGGGACGTCATAAACCTCAATCAAATTTTTCCTAGCATCTAGATGGGGTTTGGTGCCTAAATAAGACAATTTTAATCATCACGTAACATCCAAACAACCCCCAGCAAGTTCGACTTCCCTTAATTATGATTAATCACTTATCTTCCTTTTAAACACCTTCAATATGAATTATTGATGAGTTGTAGGTAATAAATGAATGGCCTCGAATGGACTTTCCATTTGTATGAAATTGACACTTATTTCTTTACTTCTGTTTTGTTTCTATCAGTAACAAAAAAATTTTTCTATTACTTTGACAAGTTTGTTTCTGATGACAATGTTTGAAGCAAAAGGATATTAATATGGTTGTCATGTGAGGAATAGAGACTCAAATTGTTATGAACAAAGAATGATGCTTCAACATTTGCATTGAGATGTTCTCAACATTCTTCAAAATATTCTTAGAAATTGAATCATTTGATTGATAGGCAAATAACAAGATAATGAGATTTTTCGATCATATAATTTCAATTTTTCAGAACTTTTGTGTAACAAGCTCTGGTTTTGTTAAATTGGTTTATTATTTTGTGCTTTAAAAAATTCTGTAGAAGAATTTTCAATGGAAAATATTTAAATAAAATGATTAAAAATCTAAAAAGCTGAATTAGGGATCATTCATAAATGACGTGTTGGAATTCAGACGTAAATTGGAGATATATACCTCCTTCTATCCCCATTTAAAAGTTGAACATCATTTATAAAATAGGCCTTCTTAAGCTACTTACTTACTTCTTACTTCCTTGGCTAAGGCATACGTGGGCAACCGGCTCTATCTTTCAAAACCTTCTGCCAGTTCGAAATACTAAGGACTTTTGCGTCCTTTTCAACACATCCAATCCAAGAATTCTTTGGTCTTCCTCGTGATCTCTTTCTTCTTTTTTAAGTACTGAGGCATTCTGTGTCGTCTAAACACATCCCCTGCCCATCTTATTAAATCAGCCTTAAGCTACAATAATATTAATTTCACGAGATATTCTAATCCCTAATCCATCTTTAACCAAACATCTATGGTAGAATCAAGAAGAAGAGGTCGAAAAATAAATGAAATCGATACTTTACTGTATCAATCTATCTATCTATCTTGATTGTTATGAACGATTAGGCTCTCATTAAGTAATGTGATTAATCAATTAACAAAAAAAATATTAATCGTAATTAAGATATTTTTGTCACTTTATCGAAAACATATAGACTAATGGATGGGAAAGCGATATGAAGAAGGAAATCCTCATACACAATTGAATTCAATATAGACACATATATAAAAAAAAGTATTATTTTTAAAATCGATATGAAATTCATTGGTCTCATCGTCATTCATGTAAATTTTATAAGTAAAGACATATTCGATAATTCGATGAGTGTATTTGACTGCAGTTCAATGGAGTGAACAAAATAAAGGATATGATATTTTCAATCACATGATAGAGATAGAAAAAAAGGGTATACCATAGGTATTCAATGAGGGTTTTTGTTTGTAGTGGGTGGAATGGGGTTGGTAGGAAAAATTTTCTCGCAATTCTAAAATGCTCTCGAATCATTGAGCAATCATTACAGAACCACAAAATAACATACTTAATATAAATGCCAATAATAATAATGATAATAATAATTTTAATACGTGCACATGGCACAAATACATATCAATAGGTTTTTAAGTAAACAGAAAGGTACACTTGTACATATTCACACAACGATTGGGGCTAGATGAGGATATGCTTATCAAAAACATAAATGTATGCTTAATGAGTAGATGAATGTTCAAGCTCAATGATTATTATCAATTTTCATCCTCAATGGTCGATTAAATTTCTACTTTGATAATCAATGTGAAAATAATCTAAGCTTGTGAAATACCAATCTGATAAATTTCCACCTTTTCGTTTCATTTAATGCCTCTCTCCTCGTTTTTAACCTTTTTTTGTTGTTTGTGAACATTGCTGTATCTGTTGTGTTAGCTATAGACGCATTCATGCTTATGTAACATCAACAAAAATGTGAAATTTATTTTTAGAAATTTAATGATGTGAAAAAATTTATTTTTTTATTTTGTGCACGGCTATAGGGAACATATTTCATTTTAGCGCATTTTTTATGATCTTAATATTTCTATTAGGGCTCACAGTAGCTTTTGTTCTCATTTTCTTGGAATGTTTCAATGGCCAGAAGATCAATTTTGGTTGGTTAATTTTCAAAACATTATTCATCCAGGCAAGGGGTGTTGTTAGGGATTTTAGGGAATTTAGTTCTCCATCTTAGCGACTAAATCAAAATTAATGAAAATTTAAATTTATGGTACCGGAAATTTGGTGCAACCCTACTTTGCTCGACTGCAACATTTAGTTTTTGATGTTTTTATGTTTAAAAAAATATTTTTGCCATCCATGGTAAAGTTCTTGGGGTCCATATCAAGTTCTTGACCATATCATGTCCCTTGCAGAAATCACGCAAGGCATAATGCGCCAAAATGCCTAGAAACCTTAGCTTAATGCTAGTTTCGTCCCTGATTTCTGTAGAATCCGTGAAGCAGGATGGTTTGGTTCAGGATTTGATTTCACTTGTTCTATATTGTTTTCATGCTCATTTCTAATGTCTAATTTCCTATTTAGGCAAGAGAATTTTATAAATTGTAACAAAATTCTGTGTGAATGATGTCTGTTAAGTTCAGTACGAGCTACCAGATTGGCTTTATACTCATTAAATGACATTAAATTCAATATATAAAAATATCATTAAATTCGAAAAGTAAAAAAAAGTAAAAAAATTATTTAACTGCCAACAAAAAAAATACACTTTCATCCCACATCTTCGCAAACATTCCTTACTTTCTATTATTACGTATATCATTAAAATCCATTCTCTCTTTTCCTCGTCTATTTCATCTTCAAGAATGTGAATGTGGCATATAAAAAATAATAACAATAAAAAAGTGAAATGAATAATAAGGAAAGAGAAACATCTCATTGCATTCTCATTAAAATGTCGCCCGTTCTTATTTTTTTCTTCTTCATTTTCATTTCAACTATGCGAGTATGATTACTACCTTCTACTTATGCTTCTATAAATGTTTTTCTGAAGCATAATATAGAGGCAGCATATTTGTTCATCGTAGAGTCGTTAGGCTTATAACATAACACTGTAATATACCACACCAGTCAAACAAGACCGAAAAGAAAGAAGCATGTAGTGTGATGAAATGGGATAGAGAGACTATTTGCACAACGATAAAAGGAAAAGTAAGGAGGGTGAAAGGAAAGGAAAAAAAGTTGTTGAGGCATGGATATTCTACTCCTGAAATCACAATGGCTGTTTAAATTTTCATACTTCTGCACGTTTCTGATGATTCCATTATTATCCCACCATAACAACACGCTTTCATAACGAAATATAAAAAAACTAGAGAGATTTTTCCTGACGAAATTGTTCATGTATTATATAAATAAGTATAATAATGAGTATTTTTCTAATGTAGATTTTTCTTGTGTAATGTTTGCTGATTGTGAGCCCTTAAATGTGAAAATTCATGAATTTACTTGGGGAGCACTTAGAGATATTTTGGGATACTTTAATGTGTATTTTTTGGGGATGTTTGCACTACCAAAGATTGTTAAATTTGTATTATTGTATGTAGAAAATGCTCCCACATTGTGAATTAGCATTGATGTGGCTTTTGTGCGGTTGGATTGATGCTGTTTCATATTTTTGTGGATTTAGTTCTTCATTTTACATTTGGTAATTTTTGTATTGTTAAGTAAAATTATTAAATTGTTAATTTTAGGGTTTTAAAATATGTATGAAAAATCCGTTAGTTTTTGGCTTCACTAGAGATTTTTATTTCGTTAGTTTTTTAGTATACTTGGAGTGATATTGGAGCAGGGGCGTATTCAGGGGTTTCAATTTGCTAGGGTTTTTCAAGAAACAAATCCCAATACCCCTCTAAATTTTCCGTCCATAAAAAAAATTTTCCAGACCCCCCTCGAAAGATTTCTGAATACGACCCTGTATCGGAGCATAGAAAAAACTGGAATAAACTGACAGTGTAAGAGTGTCCTCTAAGACCAAGTGGCTAGGCAACAGATCAAAATTATTTAATCCTCTCTTTTATAAAACCGTGGGTTCGAATCTCATCAAATTCCGATCCCTCAATGCGCAGTACTCAAGCCATTTACTGGGATTAATCTATAACTAGGTCTAGAATCAGCGTCTGTCAAACTATGTGCTGCAACATACTAGTATTTCGTAAGTGAGCTCTATTAAATTTTTTCAAAATGGCCAAAAATATTTCAGTTTACCTGGGTATGGTCGTGTTCTAATTAAATCGAGTTAGCAAACCAGAAATTTCATCGCTCGAGGCAAAATCAGAAATTTCGTGCCTGCTAGCAAAGCTTTTTTGAGTTTTTAAGTTTGTACCCAGGGCTAAATGCCCAGTCACCCACCCTCCTTCCTACCAATCTATTTAAGTAATGAAAAATGCATTTAATAAATTCAAAATTCAACATAATTAAAAAAAATCCCATCAAAAATGCGTCAATATAATACCATTATGTACAAGCTCATTACTTATTCCCTTTACTTCTTGCTCTTACTTATAGGTAGATCTTTGTTCCACTCAAAAAAAACTTTTTTTGCCTTGCTCCTCTGCATATTTTTATGTTCGATATTTCTTCTCCTCCTTCACTCTTATTATTTCTGCTCATCTTGCCTTTATGTTGCTTTGTTGGAAAAGAAATGAAGCTTTAAGGCAAAAGTTTATATTTCCTTTTTTCACTTTGTTGAATTTTATTTTTATTATATTTTATCATCTTTATCATCATCATCTGCATGGATATACCGACCTCCTCTCAATTGTTGTTATTCTTTTGCTGACCTAAAACGATGTGATATACAAAATGATGACATGATTCTTTTTCTCTTTTATGTGAGTTAAATGACATATCCATATCAAGATTTTAGACAGAACAAGAGGAATGAAATAAAACAATATCAATTTCCATTTCCTTCAATAATATCATGCAGGGAGAGAGAAAAATATTTTCGTTTTTATTCACTTTTTCGATGTGAAAAATAAGAAGAAAATAAATTGAAAAGATAAGAAGAAATTAAAAGAAGATGAGAAATAAATTGAAATTTAAATTGATGAAAAAAAATGTATAAAAGATGAGCGAACAAGTTTTATTTCCCAATTTAATTTTTCAACAAGCCAATTAAATCACGTTCGTCCTTGCAAATGTGCAAATGAAAAGGATCATGAAGTTCCCTTTGCATCAAATATGCATATATTTATTCATAATCTCAGCAAAAACAGAAACTTTTAAGCAGACACAAAAAGGGAAAAAAACTTTTCCCATCCACTTAGTCATTACAGTATTGAAACTCATGCAAGAGTGAAAAAGGAGTCTCAAGAATTAATTTGGAATTGGAATTTTAAATAAGCAGACCGAGACGAGACTTGAAAGATGTATTGTGACTGAAAATAGCTAAAAAGGGGTCGGATGTCGTGGGGGTGGTAGCTAAAATAAGATTGGATGTCGAAAATATGATGAAAAATCAAATGTTCATTAATTTGTCTAGAATAGCTATCGCAACTTAGATTTAACTGAGAAATTTATCATAAATAAACAAATTATAAATAATGAGTCCTATGCCTAAATGATTAACATACCCAACAAGGCATCAGAAGCTCTTATTTTCAAGTTCGACTCCCACTAAAGTTCAATTTATTACTTTACATCTAAAAATTTTGAATTTTCACAGAAAAATTCAGACTGCTTACAAATCACATTGCTCTTGCCCCAACCAATGTCTGTGTCTCATTCCACAATCAGCTTATTTATTCATCAGAAATTTATGCTTATTTTCAAACCAAATGTACAATTTTCAATACCCTCAAGTCAAAAATCCACACAATCCTACACACATAACTCCAAAAACTTCAATCATAAACATTCTCGCTTTATGAAAATTGAGTCAATTGTAGGTTGACAAACCGCACATTCGATACAGAGTCAAGCCATATAAAATCAAAGAAAATGTCTATTGTAATATACAGACTTACGGGTTAAATCACGACACAGTATGGACATAATTAAAAGTGTTACAGTAGCAAATAAAGCAAAATCGATATTTTGAACATAAAAATTACATGTTCGAATTGATTGATGTCATGAATTATGAAATACATTTCCAATAAATATCTTTTTTTATGAATTATGGAAGCAAAAGTTAATGGAAATTTTGAGTAGATGTAGAATTTAGGTAATAATTAAAAATATATAGACTTTTTAAGGGGTTGGGTAAGGTTGATGTTGAAAAATGGGATTTTTATTGAATAAACATACAAAAAGTGTGTAGATTAATACTCTAAATACGAAGCAGGGGCCGGTTTCTAGGGCTACCCAGGATACCCTACCTACCTATCCAGTACCAGTTGGTACCAGGGTGTCCTAGGGTAGGTTATGTAGGTAGGGTACCCCGGATAACCCTAAAAATTTGTATTTGTAGTTTGAATTTTCAGATCAAACTTTGAAAGTTCTAAGGTAGGGATACCACAGTTGTATCTCAAGAAACTGGTCCATTGATCAGCAAGTCAAAAGATTTAACAAATTTAATTAAAACTGAAACTTCCAGTGTAATATCAACTACAAAATACCCAACGAAGCTAGTTGCGCGACAAATTTCACAATTTTTTCACTTCAGTCGTCCATAATGAAATCTAAAAATACGTGAAAGCACTTTCATAGAGGAAGCAGCAGAGAGTGAGAAGAGAAAAATTGATGGAGAAATGAAAGAAATCTCATAAAATCCACTTTTAAGAATCAAATTAGCATAAATACATTTTAATAGACGAATTTTCCTTTCTTACTTATTATTTTCCTCTTTCTTGCTTTGCTACTCTCTTTCTCGTCTCATCTACAGTTTTTTTTCTGTAAGAAAATAAAATTGAAAAGGCACAATGAAAGTAATGTATTTATATATTCAAGGTACAGTTTAATTCCTTCTCATCTTTTTCCATTTCTCAAATTGTTATTGAAGGAAGCAGGAGAGGAAGAAGAACAAAAAAAAAATTAATATTGAAAGCTCTCCCTACAAATCGCATTATTTTTGCCATTATTCCCATTAGCTTTACACAAATGCCACTTGAGATGCTTTCATAGGACACTGGCTATAGCTATGTAATGTGAAGTGAAAAGGATCTGGGTGTGTTTGAAGGATTCACATTCAGTTGAATGTGTGAGAAAGCCCTTTCTATATAAAAATCTTCATATTTAAATATTCTATGGGATCATTCACTTGTGACGTCCATAGCCCAGTATTTTTTGAGAGAAAGAGGATGTGTTGCACTTCATAGAAGAACATGAGTGGTCACAAATTACTCAAACCCCCATTTCTTGATAGACATCATAAGTAAACGACTCCAATGTCTGTCAATGACCTAATATTACCATTCATTGATAAATCCTATAATATAAATCTCAATTAAGTTATTCAAAATAGCACAAAAGTTCGAATATTCAACAGTTCATCTATCACTTAATGCAACGATGACGATGATGCTGGTGATTGCCCAAACAATTCAATTTTAAAAATTAATTAAAATCCAATTTTAACCACAAATTTCATTTTATTGAAAATAAAATCTTAAATATGTCCGTATACGTGTATGAGGCAATAAAAGTAATAACAGTTATTTTTAAAACCATTTTGTGGTGAATGCATGAAGCGCATTTATGTTGGATATTGGAATTAAATTGGATGTTTGGAGAAATGTTGATCATATGATATAAATTTTCAGTATTTTGATGCAAACAAAAGTTCATGCAGGCTTCTGGATTTTCTAGCAACAATTCCACGAATTTCACTAATTAGTTTTGTCGGCGCATAAAGTTCCAATAACCACAATTACAGGCGGACTGTCAAACATACCATACAAATTCTATTTATTGCAAAAAAAATTTCCCTCATAATACACAACCTGTTCATCGATTTGTTGCTATCTCTGCTCTAATTTAATTAGAATACTCAGACAGCACAGTGAAAAAAATTTCTGTACGTAGAAAGTCGAAATATCACTGACATAACAAATTTTTTTTTGCTCGGAGCTATAAAATAGGATAAAAAAAATATTGAATTGATTTTTAAATATGTGAAGTAGTATACATTCAGGTTATTGTACATAGACGAATGATGAACACATACAATAGGTTTTATTGCAAAATGTATCACTGTATCTTCTTCATGTTCTACACATTCTTTGTTTAGCATTAATTTTTGAGAGTAAAATAATTTTCGGATGGTCATATTTTCCTGTGCTGTGATGAGGATTTGTTGATAGTTTGGATATTTAATCTGATGAATTTTTGATGGTAGATTTGGATAATTTAGTGATTTTAGAGTGACAAAGCTGTGAAATTGTGTGGAAACTGATTTGATACCTCGACAGTTAGTTTAATTTGAATTGTAAATGAGATGGGCTCTCGAAATTTGTACAGAGTTACATGCCTTTAGATCCCCCTCTCCTTTATAAGGGGACGTTCGCAAATTACGTCACGCCTTAGGAAGGAGGAATTTGTGACAGGGGGGGGGGGGGATGTCGAAAAGGTCGTTTTTCTGCGTGACGTAATTTTCCAATGATCCCTTGTATGAATGAACAGTTACGAAATGTAGTCTGAATTAATTTTTGACTCAATCTAAATTTAGCTCAGTCCCACCTGCATAGAACCTCATCTGATGATTACAATATTCCAATTCATCCAAATTGGCCAGATGATTTTCTGCCAAAAAATAGGTCAACTATGCTCTAGCCTGGGTTTCTCAGCAACCATTCTTATATTATTATTATTAGGTCACAGTCAGGGGCACTAGGATTTTTGAAGAGGGGTTTATATTGTTTTACACATTAAGATTGATTCTGCAAGTAGACTTCAACATTTTTTTGTAAGAAAATTAATTTTTTGGTTTAAAAATGAATCAAAATTTAAAAATTTATATGGAATTTTGATCTTAAGGGTGGGGGTCTGCCTGGGCACCTACACCCCCTGGTTACGCCCCTGGTCACAGTCATGTCATTAATAGGCTGATCATCTCCAGAGGACTATCCAAAGTTTAAAATTTATTTGGGACAACATTGAAAAATACGAGAAAGTCCTGAGAAAAAAACGATCTGACGCCAACCCTACCTTAAAATTGCAGGCTAAAACTAAAAATTTACAAAATTTTAAAAGCACCCTACAAAAAAACTCAATTTTCCACAAAGCAAGTGTCTGCATCTCCCTGCACACTCATATTCCAATGACTTTTTACTTGCTTATCAAATGACACAAAATGAATGGGGAATAAAGGAAACTTTATCGTATATGGGATGTCATACATAAATGTGAATGAATGAAAAAGTTTTTCTCAATTTTATTTCACATGGCTTTGTTTTCATCTTCATTTATTTCTGTAAATTTTTTTCCCGTTACCTTATATTTTTGTGTGTATATGTTTCACATATTATGTGATGAGAGAATGTCACATTTTTGAAACAATATTATGCTGAAATGTTCATTTTATGATATTTTCCTCTCTCTTCATATCTTCACATTGTGATTAAGCAACACAGCAATTGAAATATAGTAAAATGCGATGATGTATATATAGAATGGGAAACAAAAGGGCGGGATGGATTTGTGTATATATATTGCTTAAAATAATATTCAGCTGCATGAGTTTCAATAAAGACAGAAAAGGTATTTATATTTCTTATTATTACATTTTTATTCCACTTCGCTTATGAAGTTTACATTTGAAATGTACGCATTGAGGCAAAAAGCGATGAAATTTTTTTTCTGCTTTCCTTTTCTTACTTCCTTCTCTCTAAAAAAATATAATTTTATTGAAAAAAAATATGTACCGAAGGAGCAGGGAGCTATTGATTTTCCCTTCTTTTATTGTTGGCATTTATATTGAAATTTAATACACAAAAAAATGCTCTAAAGTTCAGGGTTGGGATGCTGGGGTGCTGCAAAAAGTTAGTAACAGTGACATAGCAAGTATTTTTGTCACCCGGAGCTAAATCAAAAATTTGTACTATTTATAATGGATTTAGCACTTCTTTAGTTATTTAAATAAATTACCTGAAACTTGAAGCTGCTGCTCCGTTAATTGGGTACCGGAACCAATGACATACCGTGGTTTTTGTCATTGATGGTCTTCCATTTATTTAAATATGCACTAAGACTACTTTCAGTCATTAATTTCACAAATCAGTGAAATCCGTCGACTACGGCAACTTAGACAGCCGATGGATTACGACTTGTTTCTCATCGATCAGCACACGAGATTCCTTACGGAATCTAAACGGTAGAAATTTGGAAGTCAGACGTAAGCCATATGGATTCTATATGACTTCTCTTATTTTTGTGTATCATTTGAGTCCAGAAGGACTTCATAAATATGGAAATGACAAAAGAACTAAGAACCAGCAGTGTAGCCAGAATTTGTTTTTAGACGGGGGGAGGGATATTTTTGATTTTTTGTATGGAAAAACTTTATGTGGAATTTTTAGGTTTTTTTCTCAAATCCCTAGCAAATTGAAGAATTTTATGGTGAAAGGGGAATTCAAATCCCCCCTAGCTACGATCCTATGCGAAACTAATCAAAAATGATCAAAAGTCAGTTAATCAGTTCCTCAAACTTCCAAAAAGAACTCGATACGTCCAAGAGTTTATCAAAGAAACCAAACTAAGATTCTCGGGCTGCCAATGAATGCCATGCTTCCAAAAACACAGCCATTAACAACCAATTGTCATAATCTACACATTACCAGCTCTGATCTGAAGGCAGCACAAGAAGCAAAAAGTTATGCGAAGAAGAAGAAGAAAAAAATCCAAAAATCTCTCCAAGAGTAAGAATCCATCAAAGATATATTATTTTAGTTAGTTATTTGAAAATGGAGAATGGAAATGTAAAACAAGAACAGAAAAGCGATGAAAAGAGCCAAAAACCGCTTTAATAGAAAAAGTTTTTATATTAACTTTTTACTTCTCTCACTCTCATTCTCGTTCTTCTATTACTTTTGCTGGTTTTGAACAAACAACAAGCAAATTTCTTCTCTATTGAATGGAAAATCATATTTCATAAACTTTTTTTTTTCGACAATATGCTGGCTGCTTAGCTGACTGAGTGAATAAATGACTTGAGAGTTTGTGTATATATAGCTTGTACTGATGGTCTATAAATGGAATGTGCTCAAAATATGTATGTATGCATAAGAATAATAGTAAGAAGGAGGAAATAAGGCATTTCTGGCGACAAAATTAATTACAAAATTTTACATGACAAAAAGACCGGAATTTCCATTTTTCTCCTTCATCCTCCTTCCCTTTTTTAAAACAATTCAGTTTTTGTTCCTTCACATACACACACAATTTTATAAAATTATGAAAATGTTTTGAAAATATGGAAACTTTTGCTGGTCGTGCTTCATTCAACAGTAGAATCTCATAAATGCAGAGTGTTTTATGGATATAACCCAAAAATCTGTTTTACTTAACTTTTTTCAAGTTGTTTAATACACTATAGCTCGAGTATGAGAAAATAAATTTTCAATTATATCATAAATTTTTTAACCCTTATTCATTCTAACATCCATTCACTTCATAACTAAATATGAGGATGCTGAGATTGAGAAAATTGAATTAAATTAAAGCTTATTGTGCAAGCTATACTCTATCGTTCATGAATACAGCAGATTCTCGTTAGATAAGATATGCTTTTATTCCCATATTGAAAGATTGTCGAGTTTTATATATAAATCACCACAATTGAATACTTAAGTAGATGCATTCCAGTTAAGATTTTTGTTTGAAGTGAGGAAGTGTTCGGGAAATGTTGTATTGTTTAAGGGGTTGTAGCGAGGGGAGGGTCTTTGGAATAAAACCTCTACTATTTCTTAAAATAATTCTATAAAATGCTAAGGTTTTTGAGAAAAAAAATTTAAGAACCCTCATCTTAAATTCCATAGAGGTTAATAATTTTCATAGACTACCCGGGTTATCCTACCCCGGGTAGATAGGTTATACTCTAGGGTACCCTATGTGAGAGGTAGGGGTAGAGTACCCTACAATAAGGGCACCATACCTACCCTCCTTATTGTATAACCTACCTACCCGCGTAGCCTTAGAAACCAGTCCCAAATTAAAGACTAAATAAAGATTTAAAAATAGAAGCTGGAAAGCCTTGATGCCCCCTCCTTTATGCCGAGAATTCAAAATTTTTGCATGAGAAAAATTGAAAAAACTGGGAAAATGCCTTTTTTAAAATTTAAAAATGTTTTTCAAATTTTTGAATTTTTAACACGATAAAGAGATAAAAATATTTTGAAAAAAGGTGCTATGACTAAGAACCGAACCTGTGACCTCTAGATTAATAGTCCAATGCTCTAGCCACTTGGCTACTGAGCACATGGAAATTTTTCAATATTTTCGAAAATAATTTAATAAAATTTCAAAGATCAGCTTTTCAAAGTTTAAATTTAAAAAATGTTTTTATGAACTATTATGCAATAATTATTACTCATTATGAACGGTTTCTAAATTTATCATCCTCTAATTCCTAAGACTCCAATCATTCCAGTTTCCATGGTCACTCCCAGTGATAGAACTACTGAAATAGATTTCACAACAATATCATACCAAATGTATTTATTGGTGCACTTTTTGGCAGCAAAACCCCCAGCCTATATATCAAATTGAGTTGAAAAATTAATATGCAATATTCACCTAAAATTTCATAAAGCATATCAAAATACAAAATATGCAGAATAAATCTAACTGTAACTATCACAACCTCATATGTATCGAAAAAATTTCAAAGCTGATTAAATTCCCAACACAAAACACAAAAATTCCATTCGAGTAAAATGAAAATACCTGAAAAATTCATTCGTCCATAAATTCTACACCAACAAATTGCATACAAACAATTTCACGATATAATGACAAGTGCAATTTCAAAGTAATTCTTCCTTGAAAATTTTCTGACATTACACAAAAATGTATGTTGTATCGTCAATTGGTTTGTATATTGGACATAATTGAATATTTCACTTGTATCTATCGTTCCACTTGAAGTGACAATGAACAACACAAGAATTCTTCTTTCGAGTCAAGCAAAAGTCTTTCATCCTTCCATTGTCAAATTTATTTTATGTTTCAGATCTTTCATTTTTAGACAATAGTTATTTTCTCTGCCAATGGAAACGACACGACAAGAAGCAATAAAGATTTTTTTTTCTATTATACAAAAAATGGAAAAAAGATTTTTTAGTAATTGTATTTCAAATAAGGGTATAACAGCATCAAGGATGAGTGTGGTTAAAAACTAGTACAGTTGTAGTCACTAGTGACCTACGGAAGCGCATTTTATTTGTTTTTTGGATTAGTTTAAAGATAGAATTACTCCAATTGATGTAAATATTTAAATTTGGCTTGGAAAGTTGAGCAAGAATCAAAATTGATGTAAAATTGGCTCAAGGCACTGCCTGCTGGAAGGAAATGCACAGACTTATGGACGAACGGACGGATAGATAGACAAAAGGACTGACGGACTGACGTACTGACTGACTGACGGACTGAGACACTGACGGACTGACGAGCTCTGTCTGATAGACAGACAAACTCACTGACAAATGGACATAAAGAGATAAACTTACAAATAAGTGGACAGACAGACAAAGTAAGAACAAAAAACTTCCATCACATTGCAAAAATTGTCAAAAATTCAGCACAATAGGAGGAATAATAAAAAACCGTCCAAAGAGCAAGGAACAGGAAGAAGAAAAAAAAAATATTTCAAGCATCCCTTTTTATGACTTTGCATTCTTCATTCCATTAGGTAACAGTTCCATTTGTAATATAAATAATTGGAGCTACTTTGCCATTAAGCTCACAACCTTTGATGAAACTCTCCATCATCTTTTTATGTTCACTACTGCTTTCATTATTTCCGTCACTTACGATTATGTGATATTTCACTCTTAGGAATTAAGTGTCTTCCCTTTTTTGTCTCGCTAATTGAATTGAGTTGACTCTAAATCGAGTTGATGATGATCAGCAATAAAAAAAATTGAAAGAGACATGCCATTTTTATGTCACGATATTTTATCCGTGCTTTAACTTTATCAAAAAAAAATATATTCACTCTCACCCTCCGATTCATTTCCCCCCAATTGAATTTCTTAAGAAAATTGAATGGAACTTCAAAAAAAACTTTTTTCCCTTCATCTTTTTCAGTCAGGAAAATAAATAATAATAAAAAAATTGATCTAAATTTCACATTCGAATGATAATTTTTATTGAATTATGAAAATTTTTCTCTCTTTTCTTGAAATTCTTCGCCATTCAGAAAAACTTTTCAATTCTTATACAAATGGAAATTTATTTATGCATATAGAAAATTGAAAAGATTTTAGAAAGAAAGTTAAAAATATCTTCTGTATTTGCTATGGGGAGGTTCTTTTAACTAGATTGGATTTTTGCTGATGTATTGTCTTTGATGTGGGTTTCAGTAATGTTACTTAAGACTCTGAAGCAATTGAATATTCAAGTTCGTCCTAAACAAATAGTTTGTCAGCCTAATTGATATTTGACGAAGTTAACCAAACCGTTAAATGTTTTTAATGAAAATAAAGAGCAAATTTTAAATAATATTTACGAATCAGGTCTATAAATTTCAAAAAAAAAATAAAATAAGGATTATCTAATTTTTTGTTTAAAAAAACGAGAGGTAAACATTTTTTAAATGGGTAAAATCTGGGACAAGGGGTCTTGTCTTGAGGCTCAAAACCCATTCACTCTTGACAGAAAATAATTTTCAATTCGCTAAGTTTTTTGGGGAAATAATTGTCAAACTCCTACAAAATATCCCCGTTCATACAAAAAAATCGAAAACCCCCAATAATTTATGGCTAAATAGGGTCGTGGCCAATTGGGTGTTTTTGGGGTCAGAAGAATCCCAAAACCCCCTTAAATTTTGCCTTCCATACAAAAAATTTCAAAAAACCATGTTGATAGTTAACATATATATCGTAGCACAGTTGTGTATCATGAGAAGCTTTCATGTACCGCAAAATATTATTCACTAAAAAAGATTGACCACTACTGCTCTAAACCATCCATTAAGTATATTAGAACGACAAATGTGCACCAAAAGCTTGAAAATCAAAATACAGTTTTCTTTTTGCTTTGAATTTCGTAACCAATTTCACTCAAATTCCTTCATCCGGAAACAAAACTCACTTTTCCCAAATCGACAGTAAACTACCGTAAAAGAATCTTTCCCATATTGTCATCAAAACACATCTGATAATATCTTAATCTTCAAGAATTAGTCACACATGAGACACTCAGACAAACCGAAAATCTACCATAAAACAATATGTTACGTCTCATTAATCACGCTAACAGCACCTTCTATGGATAAAATTTCTCTCATAAATCTCAATTTATCTGAATAAAAAAAGAAAAAAGTTTTGTTCCTTTCTTCCGCTCAGATTGTGAATGTCTTTGTTGAATTTCTTACCTAAAAGTCTAACTTTTGACGTGAAATACTGAATGAATATTGATACATACATGTGTGTACTGTTTTTTGGTGAATGAAAACGATGATAAAGTGGAATAGAACTTTTCCTGACGTAATTTATCTGTGTTTCCCACGTGAAATCATTTGGAAAATGGACAACATAATTTTTATTTCTCCATCTACAGGCATGTCTTCGTCATTCATCGACAATGGAAAAGTTTTCTGTAATGTTTCTTCTTTTTTACGGTGTATTTATGGGATGGTAGGCAAAAAGGCATAAAAGAATAAGAGAGCAGAACAAAAAATTTTTTTTCAAGCCATATCTAACACAGAAGTATGACATAAAATGAGGAAAAATTGGAAACAACTTTTACATTACGAAACATCATGTCAAATATTTCTCATTCCACTTCCGCAAAAAAAATTGTTTTCTTCTTCTGTTGTTTGCAACTCAATTGCTCTATTGTCTTTAACACAGTGGGAACATACTCACGTGTCTCACTTAGATATCCCATTGAATTTCTTTCTTTTTTTTGTGCTACTGCTCCTTATCTTTCCATTCACATGCACATTTTTTTGTTGTGACGCTGTTGTCATTGCAATTTCAGTTCTTTTTTTTCGTTGCTTGCTTCTAAATTCCACTCATAATTTTTTTAGCAAACTTTTTAGCTAAAGATAATGATGCTTCAATCCACACTTTGTTTGTTTATCGCAATTTTAAGGCTTTATTGTTGTGGAGTGCGGTTGGTGACAAATTGAACTGTTGTGACTTCTTGCGATTAAATTCCATTGTATTGACGTTTACACAATTCTTTTGAAATGAACTAATTTCTTGTGTTGCTTAGAAGCTGTGCAAATTATAGAGAATTTCATGCGACATGCCGTAAATCCCTGGGAGGTTTTATGTAGGCGAAAACTCTGCAATGTTTCTCAAGAACTTTCCCCTTGTTTCATAGTTAATTGTATGGAAAATTATAGGAATTTAAATTAAGTCCTTACAAAGTGATTTTATGTAACTAGTTTAAGGATAGCTTGAGGGGTATAATTTATGTTGTTAGATTTTAAGTGGAATTTTAAGATCGCATTTAAATTTTAGAATATTCAGAAATAGAAAAGGATGGAAAAGAGCGCTGAGAGAAGAAGCAATTCAAATTGTAAATTAGTATGTGCATAAATAACTTTGATTTCGCAGATTAAAGGTTGCAAAATTGACTAGATATTTAAAGATTTGGATGCTGTAGGAAGATTGTTCATGAATGTTTCAATTCAAACGCTAGCAAATTAAATATTAATCCTCTCAATCAGTGAAGGGCTACGATGGTTCTGTCGCGCAATGGTCTAGGTCTTCGGTCTCTAGCAACTAAGAAGCATACTGATATAGTAGAGTTAGGGGACAATACTTACTAGAGCAAATATAAGATATAACATTTCCTGATGATCTTGGGTATAAAGAGGAGAGACTCAAGATCCTTTTAAGCAGTTCAGTATCAGTTAAAACACTTTACATTCTATTGTCAAAAGCATTAGATTGCTCAGTAGCAAATTAGCTTGGCACTAATGAAAACATAAATTCTTAATCGACATACTAAGGTAAAAGTAATTTTTTGCCATCAGACAACTATCACGGATCATTCAGGCAATCTTTCGTCTCTGTGACATTGTTGCTGTTAACTTGGCGACATGTCGGTGTCCTTTACACTACGTTGTGCTGCTCAGGTACTTCATCAACATTTAGGCTAAATAATCAATATGAAAAATCGTGGTTCCTTCAAAATTTAGATACGAGCCCTAGCAGAGAAAAATTAAACTCAGTAGTAACTTAGTGAGTACAATATGATACCATTGAGCTTACTCGTTGTTAAGAAAGTCTATAAATCTACAAAGTTAATAATCCACTATATCACAACATAAATATGTCAAAGTCTTTCACAAATTCCTTACAATAATCCATCAAAAGCGCATCATCTCATCAAAATGAACTCCCATTGATAATTTTCCAACTTGTCCTTCCCACATCCGTTCATTATTATCAGCATAACAACAAAATGAAAATGAATGAAAGCAAATTATTTTCAACAAGATTATCACTGCATCATGTATAGATATACTATTTTTTTAAAAAAGTAAGATATATGTCTGACTTTTGTTGTTAGACATTCCATGTGCATTTTTTTCTGCTGAGCTGCTGCTTTTGCTACCCTCATTTTCCACTAATTCTAAATAATAAAAAAAGGGAAGAGTGAGAGAGCATTGTATATCTCAAGTTGACGATGATGAAGATGATGCGATGGCAAGGCAAGCAATAAGCATTGTGGTAAGGAAATAAAAAAACATAAAAATGAGGAAAAGAAGAGAAAAAAAGCATAAGAAATATTTGCAATGCATAAAAAATAAATATGATAGAATAAAAATAAAAAAGGAAGGTTATGGAAGAAGAGCAAGCTGATGTGATGTCTCATTCTTCTTTACGACTAAAATATGTTTTTTCATATCATGCACTTTTATGTCATCATAAGATTTATATTCTCACAACATGAGAGAACATAATATCGCATACATTTTTATGTAAGTTAAAATACATCCATAATGTAAAGAGTTGTACACGAGTGAGTACATACTTAAGGCGTATAAAAGGATTTCTAATGTTTCGGATACAAAAAAAATTTTTTTTTTTTTCATTTTCATCTCATAAATAGTAAAACAATGTAATGATGTTAATTTTCATGTTAGACTTAATGTTCCTTGAGCTCAATTTTAAATTTTAATTTATTGCCATTCATTACTCGTTGTTCGGATGGGGATAGAAATAATGTAGCGAATGAAAACTTTTTAGGGTAACATTGGTCTTAAATGTGCTCCCAGGGAACAGTGAAAGGCGTATAATAAAATATTCCCACCATATAACGTACTTAATAGACATAAAAAAATATTTTAAAAGCTACTGATGTTGATGTTTATGTTGAACGGGGATAAAATGGTGATGATAAAGTTATAAAAAATATGAGTTTTTTTTGCATTCAAAATATCACAAAGTTTAAACATATCCTCAACAATAAGACTCGTTGTGCCGTAAATGTATGAGTCACAACTTGTTGAAATGTTCTCAAATTTTTTTTATTTCATTTTATTTTCATTCCTAAAGATGAATACAAATTATTATGAAAAAGTTTGTTGTACTTTTATTATCTTTTCCATCTGCTGATAGGAGCAGACAGTGTTGGTATCTGGATATTCGCCTGAGGGAGATGAAAATTCAGTCTGACCTATCTGTGACAAATTTAGATTTAATAATGTCATTACAAGTACAAAGGTTGTCTGGATCTAGATTTTTCAATTTACCCAGGGGGGAAACAACTTGGTAGAAATTTTCTAGAAACATCTAGCCTCTAACTTTGAGTACTATCTTGTCTGATACCTTTTCCATCAAGAAATATCCTAGGATTCAAAATTATTGCACAAAACATGGTTGGTAGAAAAAATGTCTGGTGGAAATGACTTTTTTCACCAAGTGGTTTTCTCCCTGAAGCTAGACAACTGATCTAGAAAACGCCTGGGTACATACAAAATTCTTTTAGCTGGGTCAGTTAACGTTTGGCTACTGCATTGCTCACCTGAGACATGATCCAAGTAAATATTCATAATTTGAACCAATCCAGTCATCTTGTTCAGTAACATAGCAAGTAGAAACTCCGGGTATACCAAGAAATTGAGACCAAAAAGAGAGAAATTCCTGCTATACCACAGATCTAAGTAAATAACTCTGAAAACAAAGCTAAAAAGTTTCAATGCACGAGACACAATATTGTTTCAACGATTCCGTATTACCTGGTGTGTGCACTCTATGTCATTGTGTCACATAACTCCACCTCATTCCACTCGTTCTGCTAATACGCTCACTTGTTTTATTACTTCTCTTTATCCCTTTCTTTTCTTTAAAACTTTTTTTTAAAACAAATATATTCAGTTTCATTATAGATTCATACACTTTTCTTGCCATTTTCCTCTTCATCCATTCAATATTCTTTGCATTTAACTGAAGTATTTATTATAATAGGATTAATGTATGCAACATAAAACGGAACGGTAAAAGCTAAAAAGCTTGCATGTGAACATACGATGTGAATGATGTGTCTTTTCATTATGAAATAACAAAACGTATGTATGTTCTTCACTTCCGATAATGTAATAACATTGCTGTTATATTCGTTATTAGGTAAAAAATATGGTAAAAAGACATTTACTGTTATATGGATATGCTTGTATGAGCAAGTACATGAAAATACTAAAAAATTTAACGTGAAATGTTTTTCCTCTTTACTGACGTGGTTCCTTTACTAAGAGGTTTTGTCAAGAGAAATAGTTTTGAAATTTTGTAGCTTTTACTGTCGCTTTGGTATGTGAGGACATTGACCGGTGGATATGAGAGATGAATTTATTAGGGATGCATTTTGTAGGGTTGGGATATTTTGAAGGTTTTTAATTTTCTGTGGGGGTTGGTTGTAAATGACGTTAAAAATGGAATTTTCATTGTGTGCTCTATAGTTAATGTTGGTAGTCTTCCAACCTTCTTAGTAACCTTGATAAGAGCATGGAACCGAAAATCGACTAAAAGCGTGAGTTCGATTCCCGTATGGAACAAATTGTTAGAAAGTTTACATTTTTCTGTTAAACAGGTGCATAACCGAAGAGATTTTGGGTTTTTTGAGATAAAATTAAGAAAATCCACCCACCACCCCCTCGAAAATTAAATTAAAGTTCCTCAAGTATCAAAATCAAATTCTAACACAATTCTCATTTCCAACATCCATACTAAATATGAAAGAATCCCCCAGGAAATCACAAAAACGACACATTGTTTCCAACAGAACAATCATAAATCTCATAACTTTATGCTCAAACTATTGATGTGTCAAAAAGAGGCATTCATCCAGTGAACTCACACTCCATTACCTCTTTTCCTTATTAATCTTAAACATTAATATTTCAACAAAATTATTTCTTTGATCCTAATTAAAATGCGCCATCAAAACTTTTTACGATTATCCATAATTCGTACCTGTCATCGTATCTAGATGTTAAATTTTTGACTTGAGCATTTACATCCACCCACACATAAGCATTTATTATGTCATTCAACATAAATATATGCAGATATTGTTTGCTTACCATATCATTCAATATGATATACTTTAGTGTCTTCATCCTGTCTCCTGTCTCTTTATCATCATCATGAGTATTGTAAATGCAGACATATTCATTCTTCATTCACAACATCACAGCACAATTGTTTTTTGTTGAAGCCATACGACACACACACAAAAAAGGGAAAACAAAAAATGAAACTAGAATAAAAGGAAGGAAAAAGAAAATTGGAAAAACTCATAAATTTTAAATCTACTTTGATGTTTGTGTTTGCCTCGTGATAAAAGTGGAAAAACACAGTGAAATGAAATATAAAAACTGAGAGAGCGTGAAAGAAAGTTAAAAAGTGGAAAAGAAATGTGCGACGATATCATGAAGAAATTTTCATGCCTGATTAAAGCGCGCATATTTTTTTTACGTTTTCTGCCTTTTCGGAGTGATTTTTCTCATTCGGAAATATCTTTTTTGGATGTCAGATATAGAATGTTGTAGGGAGGATTGTATGCAAATATAGACAAAAAAAAAGAAACAAATGAGAAAAGAAGAGTAAAAGTGTGTAAAGTGTAGATTTACATACACAGCATATGCTGTCATTATCGTTAGGAGAGAGAGAAGTAAGGAGTGAGGAGATAGGCTAGCATCAACGCACATCTTTGAATGCCTACATCAACATCAAAGTCATGAGCATTCATATTTTAAGAAGTGAAGCATGCTATGAATATTGCGCTTGAAATATTTACATGTAGATTTTTGTTTCTTCGAGGAAAGAATTTTTATCTCTTTGGCACTTTTGACAGAATTTTTTATTCAAAATCTGAGCGCGGTTTTTTGTAGAGAGGTATTTTGGAATTTTGTTCGTTTGTTTTAATTTTATGGGGGATCAACCCCCCCCCCCCTCGGGTCCTCAAGGATAAGCGAGGTTGTATCCATAAAATAACATGAGATTCTGAATCTCAAAGATCAGCATGGTCATCCTATGGCATCAAAATGTTCACCTTAGCTTTATAAAAATCGACACTAAGAGCCAGATTTTTGAGGTTACTGTTCAAACCTTAAGACTAAACAAATGAGAGTCTTCCAGAACTCCGCACTCAAACCTAGACAAAGAGTTCATCGTGCGGTAACCTAATCACTCATTTGATCCCATTTCTGCCTGTAGTCTACAAATAAAAGCTTCATTTCCAGTAAATCTGATTTGGAAAACCAAAAAAAAATCCTCGTCCAAATTTCGAACCCGTTCAATCGTTATGTCAATGTGTAGGAATTAAAAATCGAAAAAATAAAATAATACACCACCGAGCACCTTTAACTCACTTGTCAAAATAATACTTTTTAAAAATCATTGCCGTCGGTTGATGACACAGGCTGATTTAGGTCGCCAGTAGCTGAAGACAAAAGTTGACGAAATCAGTCGATTATTAACTCATCTTCTGAATACTCCTAAGTGGTACCAAAACTCTAATTTCTTTTGACAAATTCAGAATTCCAAAATTTTATTAATTAATTATGAAAATTTCCATTCAAAAATCATCTCAAATGCTATTGAAAATCTAGCTAAGGACAAAATACAAATACCTTTCATCCCTTAGAACAAAAATCTCATGCACGTCTAAATTCCAAAAAAAAATCTCTACAACCCCATTAATCTCGCTCTTTAACAGCACAATTTGACGCTTTAGAATGATTTTCTCCTCAAATTTACAGAAGACGAGTTTTAAAAAAATTTAATTTTCTGCCTTCATAAAAATTAAATTTTATTTGATTTTCTCATTTTTACAAATAAAATGTGTATTTGTAAATAACATCGATGAAGCATATTCCTGCTTCAGAATGAAAGCAAATAAGAAACGAGAGAGTGAATAGGATATGGAATCCTTTTTCGGTATTACACACATGCACAGAGTACGGCAATTGCTCGTTATTATGCTCAACATGATGAAGTCATTTAAATTAATTATTACATAGAATAAACTTGAAATTGAGAGTGGATGAACGAGAGAATGGCAGGAGTGTGTATGCATGCCATACATACGATAATTATACATGCTGTTTTCCTGAAGGATGCAGTAGTTGATTATGACATTTAGGATATTGTTCATTGTTGTATAAACTCACATGGAATACGAAGGGGGAAGAGACACAAAAACGTTTTAAAGCATCGCAAAATCCATTGAAAAAAATAAGAGAAGGCGGGCAATGATGATAATAATAAAATAAAATATCTAAACCATTTAAATTAATTTTCATAGCGATGATTTAAAGCGCCTTAAAAATTAGAATATTTTATTTTATTTTATGTATACAAGAAAAAAACTGAATCTCGTCTATATCTCTAGGATACATTCTCCTTCTCTATTGTTGGAGCTTCATAAATTTCATAACGAAAAAAAAAACGGAACAAGAAAAAAAAATCGGCATTCATGAAATTTTCACAACTTCATTAAAATTAATATTTTTTTCTCTCTCTCGATTGCTTGTTCTCTCTCTATTCCTTCATCTTTATCCGCATCTTCATAAAGAAAAAAAGGAAAAACGTGCGTCGTAAAAAGGAAACTTGGCAAGTATGTAGATATCTTTCTGAGACAATCTTCATCACATTTTGTCTCGTTATCCTAGCTCCAAGTTAAAATATTTCCTTTATATCTCTCTCACGATACGTACTTTACCTTTGAGGCATACATGAAGCCGAATAAAAAGTAAAGAATGATGAAATAAAAAGAGAAATTTTCAACGTAAATTATTACGCGCTGGGAAGAAGAAAATAATTTTTTGTCTCTTTTTTATTTTTGTTAACGTTGTTTTTATGCTTCTTTTGCATTTATAAGGAAATTGTTTTGTCGTTTTTCTTTCAGGTGTACCTACTGATTAATTTTTCATTGAGTGCAAGTTTTATGGGCTTTTTTAAGAGATCATTTACATCGTGCTAAAGTAATATTTTTTGGTAGATTTATTTGCATATTTTAATCACGTAATTGAGTGGGTATACATGTATTAAGGACACGGAAATCTATTAAGTTGTGAATTCGCATTAAAATACCGAGGGCTTCTCTAAAGGTATAGCGTATGAATAGGTCAGATGCATAGACATTTAAAACATAATAAATTCATTTTAAAATGCTAGTTTTTTCAATATAAAAATAAAAATTTGTCACCTCTGACATCTCCTGTCAAAAATTTTGGACACGCATCTAGTTTAAGTTGTACCAGATACAAAGGTGTAACCAGAAATTTTTCGAATGGAATTTTGAATGTTTGTGAATGATCGAAAAATAGTTAATCGAATTTTCAAAACAGAGAGTTTTCCAATGGAAGTGGGTTTGACCCCAACCCTCCCCAGAACAGAGGTGTATCCAACTAAGAAGCTTAAAACTCTAAATTGAAAAGGAATCCTCAACAAATTTTTTTTTTCAAAAATACAGTCAGTGTTCCTTGCCATGAGCTCCTTCTGCTTTCTATCACAAACCATAACAATATTTTTCTTCCTTTATTCGTTCATTACTAAAAGCGCACATTTGAATGTGCACATATGTAGCATTTATGAGCGAGAACATAAGTTGTCTTTACATGTACAAGTCATGCCATTGCCTCATCGGTTTGCTTTGTATATTTCTTTATTTTTCATCTGATGCCTCCGTCTTATTTTTTTCGGTACAATTCTCTGTTGAGTTTATCTCAATTATATTGCGGTGTGTATACGAAATGCCTTACCATAGAATGGGGTTGGGATGGTATGGAAGAGGAAAAAAAAGATTTCAAAAAGAGACTCTAGAGATGAGAAAAAGGGATACGATACTCTTATCAAGATTTACAAACAGACATGTATAAAAAATGAAGATTTTTATCTGCCTTATATGTTCTCCTTCTTCTTCCGCTCATTTCCTTTTGTACCAAAATATAAATCCTTGGCAAAATACGAACATAACATATAGATTTGTGTCTGCTTCTGATGAGTTGTATTAAGCATTTTTATGAAGAATAAGAGCTTTCAATTTCTCTGTTGGAACTGCCGAAAGGAGAAAAAAATAAAAAAAAAATCCACAAAATTATAGTCCTTTATAAGAACGGATGTGTGTATTACTGTGTAATAACTTGATGCTTAGCATAGACTGTAATAACAATGATTTGTAGCTATGGTCATGGAACTACTTCTATGACTACAACTATCCTCTCATAATAAAAATATATTTTCTCCTGTTTTGTTACATGAAGAATTTTTCTTTCATCGAGAATTATTTTTTAAGGGGGTTTGAGGAGCTTTGGATGGTCATTCATGTCAGTTTAATTGCTTTTGCCACTCGAGTTAAATTTTATGAAAAGAAAGTAAGGAATGATAAAAATTAGAGTAATTTTAAGATTTTTTTAGAAGGGAAACAAATAGATATGTAAGAAATTATTTCAATTTATTCAAAAACAATAACTAGTCTTGTTCCTACAGTACAGCTTCAAATTAACCTACCTGAGATGACGGTACCTTTCTTCCTGAAATGTTCAAGTAAATTGTGGGTTATCTAGATGTGAAATACTCGCAGAAGCCAAGTCATTCCATTAGAAATGGTTTGCTTTGCATGGTGCATAATTCAATGGATGGGTCATTCCAATTAGAAATGGTTTGCTTTGCACGGTGCATAATTCAATGGATGGGTCGTTCCAATTAGAAATGGTTTGCTTTGCACGGTGCATAATTCAATGGATGGGTCATTAATTAGAAATGGTTTGCTTTGCACGGTGCATAATTCAATGGATGGGTCGGTTTGCTTTGCACGGTGCATAATTCAATGAATAAATTTTTTTTAAATTCAATGAATAAATGGTTTGCTTTGCACGGTGCATAATTCAATGGATGGTCATTCCAATTAGAAATAGTTTGCTTTGCACGGTGCATAATTCAATGGATGGGTCGTTCCAATTAGAAATGGTTTGCTTTGCACGGTGCATAATTCAATGGATGGGTCATATTAGAAATGGTTTGCTTTGCACGGTGCATAATTCAATGAAGGGGAATCCAATTAGAAATGGTTTGCTTTGCACGGTGCATAATTCAATGGATAGGATGGTTTGCTTTGCACGGTGCATAATTCAATGGATGGGTCATTCCAATTGGACCATCAGTCATATTTTACAGGTAAGTGGCAGAGATTAGTTGCAACATAAATCCATAACATGTAGATGTTCTTGGTATTTTTTGGTTGACGCTTGAGGCATAGTCATCGGCATGAAAGTGATATTTAGCGATTTTGTCGATTTTTTATATCTGCATGGCAGTACTGGTGTCTGAGCCTACTTAAGTGATTTTTTAGTGATTCTACAAATTTTTCATAAATCCAATAGGGAAGGGGTTTAACCCCAACTACAACTGTCTGTGAACCCCGAGTCAGAAATATTGTTGACAACAGTTTTAACATTTATTTTACCGAGACCAATACTTTCAGAACTATATTTCTCTCATCACTAGTCATAATAAATCCTAAACTATATTTCATTTCAAAATTTATCGATACAAAGCCAAAACATTTATTTATATTATTATTGTATCTCAAACTACTGGCATTTGTCTGCTGTTCAACAACAATAGCCCAAAGGTCATTTATGAAATTTATCAATCGATAAAAGAGAAATAAGAATAAATAAATAATTTTAGATAGTTTGATGGAAATAAAACAAATGTTGATAAAAAGCATTGTTGTAGATGGCGAGCTCAAAGAATGATGATGAACTGAAAGTCAATTAAGGTACAACAATTTAATTTATGGATTATATTTGACATGGACAGTTAGAGAATTGTATTCATAGCCATCTGCTTGATTCTTAAAGGACAATCTACTATTTCTACTTAGATATGAGGGTAGCTTTACCCAGGGGCGTGTCCAGGATTTTTTTTGGGATGGGGTGGGTTCAAATTTTCGAATCAAAACCTTTCTTGGATTTCTGTTTATTTGGCTAGTATTGGTTTTCTAGAAATAGAGTTGACTTCCTCACTAGGACGTAGCCAGGGAAGGGTGGATCCTTAAGTGCCCAGGCACCCCCTTAAGATTTTGGATTAATTTTTTTTAAATTTTTTATACATAAAATTTGTTTTGTCTTTGTTCTAGAACAAATGCTCATTACAGCCATTAACAACCCTAAATATTTCTTAATAATAAAATAACAGAATCTTCTCCAACTTCGACAATAAGGACTAGATATCCCAAAACACCATAAATTTCCTTTCATGCTCCAAAAGTAGTAAATAGAATATTTTATAAACTAAGTAGATAATGGGACAATTTTCATAGCAGATAAGGGAAAAAGTTCTGAATTTGATCATCAAAATACTGTATTCATCTTAGATAGTTGTAGAAGCTTGTTGCCCTTTCAACTCCCAATTCGGTTTATGAAAATTTCTAAGAAGTTTTATTTTTTACAAACAAGTCTAAATAGAGCAGAAAAAGTATTTTTGTCATCTCCCCAAACAAGAAAATTTCCATAAACATCGTCAGATGAGTCCCTTAAATATTTATCTATTCATGCCGCGTCGTAGCTTTTAACCGATTTAAGGATGTTTTGAAAATTTTATAACATTTTCTCTTTCATTAATTTGCAAGTCAAAAAAGCATTTTCTTTAAATCAAATTCATACCCTCATTCCATGTTTACATCAAATTGATTTTCTTCATATCTGGAAGGCGCATACATATTTCCTTAATTGATGTAGAACCATTTTATGACCATTATTCCTTTTTCTTTAGTTAATGATGATGATGATGAAATAGGTTAAATGAGAGAAAATTTCAGAATTATTATTATTATTTCTATAATATCCAATCCCCAATAGAACATACACAGTAGTAGAAAAAATGAAAAATATCAGAGAAAAAGTTGCTCATAGAAAAAAAGGGGGAAAATACATTCAATAATACCCGAAAAAAATGGAAAAGGAAATGGAATATAATAAAATTAATAAGAGAAGATAAAATGGTACAATCGAAATGATAAGAGTTTTTTTCCTCGTTTAATTCAATTTTGCTTCTCTCTTTTATATCGCTTGTTGTACAGCTAAAAAGAGATAAAAATGAAAAGCATTTACTGTTCATTTTTACCATCTCCTTTTCAATTCCTTTATCGACTAACTTCTAATGAAATGAAAGATTTTTTCCAAGTCTGGAAATGAAAAGTTCTTCTTTGTGTCTGTATGATATTCAATTTTTATATAAGATATATAAAAGAAATGAATTGAAAACGAGTTGAAAACCTTTTAAATGGTTATGATAAGGACGTAAATCGAGCATTAAGGATGAAGAAGTGGCGTTGTTTGTGATGTTTTGTTGAAGGTTCTTATAGACTTATGATGTTAGACGAAAATACTAAATATTCTGAGCAGAACAGGTTAATATTGTAGTTGACCTTCTGTCAAGTCTGTAAGGCTTAATAGGGTAGGTGAAAGTAGAGCATTTGCCTGCAAAGCCTCTTATTAGGGGGTGTAAACATCAGGCGCGTAGCCAAGGGGGGATCTGGGGGGACAAATCCCCCCCTCGCTAAAGAATTATTCAATTTCCTAGGGTTTTTGAGGGAAGAAATTCAAAAAAAATTCTGGTCTAAATTTTTTCATACAAAAAATTTGAAAATTTTCCCCTCGAAAAATTTCTGTCTACGCTCCTAGTAAAAGTCAATTAGTTCTAAACAAAAAATAGAAAGGAGGTGCATTTTCACTATTTGTCCCGGGCTCCATGAATCTTCTTTACGTCCCTGTGATAGTTTAGTGTTAATAATGTAGAGGGATGTCAGCAACTCGATGAATCCAACTGAGGGCACTGTGACTCTAAATGGACCGGAATCTATTGTACCTTTTAGTTTGGTGTTAAAATCTTATGACATTAAATCATACCCTAGAAGTAATGAGGTACAAACTGCCGATGTGACGCAGTGGTGTTGTGGATAGATAAATTCAGTTACAGAGAGAGCGACTACCGGTGCCACCTCGCAATTTTAACCTTATTACTACATGGAGTAAAGATGGAGGGGTTTGATTCTTGATAACTTTGTGCCATGACAAGTGTCCAGGTGTACAGCAAATTTTTTTTTAAAAAAGTCAATAAAGTGCTATAAAAATCGCAAATGAAGCAAAAAACTAAATTGTTGTGAAATTTTTAACTCAACCAAGAGTACTGTGACTCAAAACAAATTCATAAAAAATCCCACAATCCATTTTGAGAAAAATAGAAAATTTCGTCAACAACTTTAAAAATTCAACAACCAATCTACCGACAGCATACCAAAGCAGACAACTTTCAAAATTCTATTAGTTTTAAAAAAAAGCTTTTAGTGAAAAATTTGATATGTGTAACTTACATAGCAGCAGAAAAGGAGACAAAGGAACAGAAACAAAAAGATACTTTGCTTTTAAAAAGCACAAAAGAATCGAGAGTGACTTTTTAATTAACTTTTCATTTAATTTATTCCTTGTAAATTAATTATATTCTTCTTCATTGACCGCAAAGAGCAAATCATTTTAAAAGCAATTTGAGTTGAACTTTCCTATAAAATAGTTCTGCATGCTTTTCATTATCGCTCTGTGATAACTTTTTTGTTTAAAAATGTATTTGTGAGAGTGAGAAAAGATCGCTCTTTAGACTCAATTGATCCACGTCAATAATGTCCCAAGTAATTGTTTTTATTTGGTACTTTTCCTATCCAAACAACACAAAACCGGGACAGGGTTGTGTTGAAAAATTGGAAATAAGAGAGAGCAAAAAAATTAGTTGTTTTTTATAATCGACGAAGTTTTTTTCCTTCACAATAATTTTTATTTTTATTTAATTTAAATCAGATATAATAAGTAGTACCGAGTGTCGGTGACGATGTCAAGTGTTAAACGGTGATTCTCTTTATATCATTTAATTAATGTGAGTAAGTGTAGTTAAATTTGTGACAAATTAACATCAAAAAAAATTTATTTTATATCACACAAAAAAAATGCTTCGAGACATTGAGAGAAGGATGAAAAAAATTTCTCAAGCATCTCGTTCGAACAAATAATTTTTTTTGCTAATTTCTATGACTCTTGCCTAATTAACAAATGCCGTGAAGACGTCTACAGTTCATTAGATAGTCACGAAATAACTCTTAAAGCCGTGAAAATTGCTAAATCTTTTGAGGTTATAAGTTTTTTTATGTTTGTTAAATATTTCTCTTATGTTATAAAAATATTGAGAGTCTCTGTGGTCGCTTTCAAGTCATTTAATGTTGCATCATGCTCTATATTAGACATTTTTATTATCAATGGAACGTGTAATGTGTAATTTATGTTTTTTAATATGCTTGTGATGGATGAATAATATCATTAAATAAATTAGTCATAAACTGTATGTACAAATAAGATTCGCTCAATCAGACGGGGACAGTCAGTGACAAACAAAAATACAGAAATAAATTACACTTGATATGCCATATCATTTTGTCGTGTGGATCATGAAAATAATAATAATAAAAAAACCTCACATATACAGTCGTCCGATAACTAAATAATTTCATCCTTTTCTATTTATTCACTCTCGAATAAAACATAAAGTACTAAATAATGCATAAAGTAATTTCTATTATAACTGGATATAAAATTGTTGACAATCGTGTGGAAAAAGAAGAAAATATTGTGTACACAGGCTACTATATATGTAGCACAGAAATATTCTTTTTTTATTATTATTGGACAGTTTGAGTTGTTAGCAGCGCATTTTTTGGGGAGTAATCATCACGATTGTTTTCGTCTAATAAGCAAATGAATACAGTCATGAGATTTTAAAATTTTAATGTGGTGTAATACGATATCAGTCTTTTAGTCTGAGTAATATTTCAAACAACAATTCATATCACAATGTGGTTCGGATGACAGAATTAAAGTCTATGCTGTGTCACTAGGATTGAAGGTTTCTTGGAATAGATTTCAAATTTTTGGATTGTATTTATTTTTGTGTAATTTATTTTGTTTCAAAATTTTGTGATTTAATAACTAAATTGAGATGTTCTAAGCAGGATAGTAGCTTGAGGGGTACGACAGGGTCAGAATTCCAAACTAAGGAAGCAAAAATTTACAGCTTCTTGGACAGTATCATTCTGAATCCAAAAATCAATCGACATCTTGGATATAAACTACCTCAGGGGTATGTACTAGGTGCATAGGTATAGCTTAGGGTTACCAAAATGACAAAGCTTGGAGGTATAGACTAACTATACCCCTAAGGTAGACCTTACCCTAGGGCAACCCTATGACAAAAATTATAATAATCCAAATACTGATTCAAAATAAATAAAAAAATTTATCAAACACCGGTAAACATCAAATCTAGAGTCTAATTATCGCCATACACAGCACAACATGTTATTGATAATCGAGATGTACAAAAAACCACAAAATTTCTTATCATACTCCAAAAACTAATAAAAGCTATGAGCAGTGAACTTTAAAAATAAACCAATATTTATTATTTTCTAATCCACTACTGTACTTGGTTTTCTATCGTCCGTATAGGCAATATAACTTTACAATAGAGACGCAATTGCTGTCATAAAAATCTACCTGATAATATAACAATTGAAAAAGACAGACTTACTGTCTAGATATCATAAATCGTTCAAATAAAACCCCGACCTGAATAGTTTTAATTCATAAAAAATTAATGTCCATATGCTATGATTTATTCGTGCAAAAAAAATCGTGATTCAGCCTTTAACAGGTTTGGAAAATATTAAATCATTCCAGAGTATTATGTCCCATACTGTCTGGTAAAACTGCCTGCCCAACATCCCATTTGAAATGAGAAATTATGCTAAAAGAAATCTATTTTGACGATACCGTACAAGTGACAAGAACAAACGTTTTTTTATTCCTTTGGCTGTGACGAGAAATGGCATGAGAGAAAAAAAATATATATTTATACATAAATACGTAAGAATAGCTTCTTATTGTTATTATTTTCATGCGTGTATTGTTTTCTAGTAGTTACATATATAAATATATTTAGACGGCAGGCCGTAGTAAGTAACATGAGGAAAATAACACAGTAAAATATTTATAAAAAAGCGCCAAGAAATTCATAGTTCTTCATTACTAATGTATCTTCTTTCTCATCTTCTTATTTTTTCGCTGACTTTCTTTTCTCATCTCAAGATTTTTTTTCTCTAATAAAATTTCGTGAATAATTTATTTACATTAAATCCACTAATTAATTTTAATTCTCTCGGTGCCCAACTATTTATATATACATGTATAAATGTCTATACATATATATTGTTGTATGAAAATGAGAAGGAAACCTTGCCAGACATGAAAAATTTCCGAGTCTATACACACATATATTATATTCAACTAATTCACTTGTCGATGCGATGTATTGCCGTGTAAAATTTTGAGACGATACGCTAATTATAAAGTGCGAAGAACTACTTAGATGATGTGAGTCTCTAAAAAATCCTCCGTGTTGTTGATTTCATGTTGTACAGTCTAATTTTAATTACTAGTCAGTGTATCTATCTATCTCGTTCACTTTTTCTCACATAGGAATTTATATTATTTTATATTCCCCATTGTTCTAAGCCTAAATAAATATATCTGTGTCTTCTTCCTTTGCATTTATTCCATCTGATTTATTTGCGAAAAAATAAATTTATGAAAAAAGTCTAAATTTACCATGTTTTGCAGTTCTCGATGAAAATTCTTGCAGTTTTTATGAACATTCAGTTAATTAATTCATTTGTTGCTTGAAAGAACATTAATTAATGTAATAAATTCACTATAAACTGTTTAAAATGATTTAATGCACAAAATTTAATGAAAAATTGAGTTTTTTTGTAAACAAAGTTTGCTGAATTCCAATTCAAATTTAAAATTTCCGTTAAAAAAGCAATCATTTTACAAAAATAAAATTCACAGAATTTCAGTGTAAAAATTTGCAAATTAGCAGATTCCTCAGAGAATTATCGCAAAAATCTACTTACTTTTCCGTACAGCATCTCGTGTTTGCCTAGCATTTCATCTATCTAATTACTTCTTGACATGAGAGACACACATACACATTTTCTTATTGGCTTCGCCCAACTGGTTGCTTGGGTCAAAGCACCTACATTTCATGATGTTCGCATGCATAAATTAGCAGAATATTAATCTGCATTTACCTCTGTTTTTATGAGAAGGACGAAAGAGAAAGAAACGAGGAAAAAAAGGAGTGAGGTGAAAAATATTATGTTGTGTTATTTCTCGAGACATAATTCTCTCATATTGTTGATGATGCTGCTGCATGAAGCACTTATTATTGATTTAATTTGTGGGGAATTAATGTTGGGATTTTGTGGAATGCATAAATATATCCATGCATGTGAGAACAAACAAATACACGTATGAGAATGAGAACGAGAACGGAGTCAGATATTGCAATGCAATTGCCAGCATTATTTTATTTAATGCATAATAATGAAGAAACACAACAACACCGTTATATGAACTTGCTGATTGCTCTTAAGTGTTTTTATTTATTTATATTCTTTTTTTCAACTGCTTCTTCTTACTTTTCTTGTATGACTTGCACATATACTCATTTGCGACGATATGTGATTCTTATTATTATTCTTTATAGAATTAAAGTACATAAGATGGTTGTTGTACTTATTGTTCATTTATATCGCATAACTTTTAATATATGCGGGTACACAGAAGTTCCCTTTTGTATGTGAGAACAAAACGAATTTGCAAGACAGGAGAAGAAAAATAACTAGTTTTTCCGGTAAAGTTGGGATGTTTTTGGATGGGACGCAGATTTTGAGGTAGTTTTATGAAAAGAGTTTAACAATTGATGAGGAAACCTGAACTTTTAATCTATTTCTAATTCTGATTTTGTGACAAAGAAGTGAGTTTTCGTAATATTTTACTTGTATTGAAAACTGTCTGTTATTTTCATAAATTCATTAATAAAATAATTAATTTTATAATGCAATTCAGCTGATATTCAGCACTGTTCAGCTATTATTCAACACTATTCAGCTGTTATTCATTTACTATTCAGCGTATTCAGCAGTTACTCAGCGCATTCAGCATATTTAGTTATTATTCAGCACTATTTAGCTGCTATTCAGCGCAAGTGTAAACAAAAAATCACATTTTCATAAAATTTGACATAAATTTCATAAATTTAAGTCTATAAAGTCCTCTAGAAACACTTAAATTATCAACCCAAAGCACAGCAAACAACAATCTTCTTCTATCCTCTTCTCATCGACTGACCTAGGCATTTCTACAATAATGTTGCCAACAACAACTAACTCAATTTTCATCATATCCTCAAAACATGCAGTCAGTCACCAAAATTGAATAATCATGCATGACTTGCTCACAAAATGTGCTTCAAGAATTGACAAATAAGGAGTTATGATACGAAAAGAGGAAAAAGTTTATTTCTTTGTGCATTGAAGATGCATCATCACATTACAAAATGTTTTGCGCATTATTTGTAAGAAGTTATTTGATAACCGTACATCTCCGTAAAATGCAGATTTTGCAATCTCTCTCTTTCTGTGCTGTATATTCTCGTACATGCTCATATTTGTACGTACATGATAACAACAATAATAATAACAATAATTTTATTTATATTTTTTTACCGTAACCGCTTATATGAAATTTTATTTCCATATCTGAATAAGCTGCTTTATGATGGTTTTACATCATACCGCTGCAGTCGAATTCTCTTGGCGAGTCACAAATCCGATAGAACCGAATTGAACAGTATATTATGAGGTTGGTTAGTTGGGGGATGATTAAAGTTGAATTTTAAAGCTCATTTCTAAATTTTCGAAATTTTTGTTGGCCTTCTGGGAAATCTTTTGATTTGAAACAGCAATTTGTAAACTTGATATACTTTTTGAAGTCTTCATTAACTTGGGTTGAAGATTCTTTTTCCCATGGCATATTTTTGAAATTCCTTTGAAGCAAAAAATTCTTAAATTAGAAGAAGAATTTTAATTTCTCTAAAGAATACAATTTTTGAATTTCTTGAAATCAATTGAGTTATATTAAATGTACATGCTTGTTGATTTTAGATCGCTTTATAATTTATTTCAAAGATTTTTTTGTATGTTGACTGTCAATTCAGAGGAAATGGAGACATTATAAGAAGAATTAAATAAATCGTTGAATTTTCGTTCAATTTTGCTTAATTTAGCAAAATTTTGGCTCAAAACCGCTGAACTCAGTAAAACTTTGGTTCAAAACCGCTGAATTCAGCAAACTTTGGCTCAAAACCGCTGAATTCAGCTGAATTGTCAATAAATATGCAGCTGAATTCAGCTTGAATAATTTTGGAATTAAATTCAGCTGAAATGTTTGCTGAATTCAGCTAAATTGCATTTAAGGTTGCTGAATTCAGCAAAGTAAGTGAAACTAAAGCTAAATAATAATCAAAAGGTAAATTAAATTAACCAAATTTTATAAAAAGAAGACTTAAATGAATTTTAATGAACGAAAAATCAGCCAATTCCCCAAAAAACTGCTAATTACAAAACATTATAATCAACTTAAAATATTCACAATTAAATTCTAAACTCATAAGGCATAAATTTAAGCAAAATATCTCGTAGACATAGACAAAATAAAACAATTTTAAAGTATATGATAATGAAACTTAATTTTCAAATTTCCGCATGCTTGCCAACAAAATATTTCGAAGATGATTCTTGAGAAACAAATTTTAATTCATCATGTGCGCACATTTCTGTTAGGGCTGAACACTTCAGACGATTGTATGTATAATATGACTTTTTGCATTCCTCGTTGCTGTTCATGCAATTTTTTTTCCTTCTTTTTTCATAAAAAAATTTTTTTATCGCATATCGCGTAATTTATGAAATTATATATGGAAATTTCAAGTGTGAGAAGAACAAAAAGAAAGAATATAAATAAAAAACAGCAGAAGCAGATCTAATGAGAAAACATGGTTTAATAAAACAACCGGGAGACGAGAAACGAACGGTGATGTGGAAAAAACGCACAGCGTTAATGGCTTTTCAGCGCAAGCGAGGAGGAGCACAAGAAAAGTCTTTATGTAATTGATAAAAGAACAAAAGCGCATTTTTGTTGCAAATGGAATAGAACTTGTATATTAACAGATTTTGTTATTTAACTGCTTTTTGAAATTCAAAATTACCGGATTTTAAAAATTTGAAATTAAAGAGGTAAAGTTCTTGACAGGTTGCACGTGATTTGTATGCAAAACTTAAAAATCAACTATTTTCGAGCTTAATCCCCAAACTCTCTATGATGTCTGGAAGCTTCTATCACGCGGCTCTTCCTGCTACCACGCCGAACTAAGTGAAAGTTTAAGCCTTTTCTTTCCAAATATCCGCTTAAAAACCCAGAAGCGAGATGAAAAATGGAAAATTATATGTGCAAACAAACAATCGATATTATATATGCGGAATGTAAGCACTCATAACGGTAAAGCTGTACACACTTGCTCCGCTACATTACAGGTTCAAAAATCCGAGAATCTTTTCATTCAACATTCTAGCAACATTCGACGTACATCGATGATGATGATGGAAGATCATAGACTCGTTTTCTTCCTTTCTCCATTCACAGCTTGCCTGTTGACAAACGACATATCTTCTTTACATAGAAGTGATTTCTATCTCTATAACCATATTTTTTCCATCATATATGATAAGCCGCAGTTATTTGTTGCTTAGTTAACAATAAACACGAATTACTGGTTAGCTGGATATGTGCTGTGCTGTTGTAATAGCGGCTTACAACAAATGACAGTAACATGACTTTATTTGTGCATTGAGTAGCTACATTTACGGGATATTTTCTGTGTACATCTTTCCATAATTTATTTTCCACTCAAACGGGACACAAACGGTTGAAGATTTACTTTAAATGGCATCTCTCTCATTGTTTGCATATAAAAAACGAGTAATTTTTAATGCTTTTCCATATTTGTCACAAATTTGTTCCATGCTGTATGCTCCGTGTGTATTATGTATATTTTTTATATCTTCATACAATTATATGCAGCAGTAGCAAAAAATACAATTTTCTCTATTATTTATGCATGAGCACGATCTTAAGAGATTTTTTTGTGTTGTGTACCGAGCTCTGAAGAGTGCATCCAAATTTATATTTCAATTTTTATCCATCAAGGAAAAATTTTCACATCATAGCTGATGTAACAAAAAGGAGCAAGAAAGACTGATGGAAAAGAAGAAATTGAATATTAAAATCGAAGTAATCATTGTTGATTGAACTTTAATGGCGCAATTTTCTACTGAATGAATAATAAATTTAAATTAGGAACTTAAAGCTGTGCAAAAAAGTTGAATTTGTGTGAGAAAAATTTAGTGGATAGATCAACGGTCATTTTAGATTCAAATTTGAAAACCATACAAATGTTGACAAAACTTAACGAAACATTTGTGTTGTTTTCTGTAAATTTGTGTAAAATTGCAATTTAATTAAGTTAAGAGAGTGAATTCAAAAGGATTAATCAATCATTTAAATATTTGACAATCAAATTAGTGCACTGCAAGTATTCTGGTAAGCTAAAGTAGCTAAAATCTCGAGATTTAAAAGATCCAGTGAAAATGTTTATTATTGATTATGATATTCTGCATAAATCTCACTCGATTAGGGAATATAGACAACTCAAAACACAGTCACTCAGACAATACAATCCATTCTAGAGCATTACTCCTCAAAAATCACACTCGAAAGTGAGAGAATAAGAATAAAAAATTTGCATGATTTTCTGCATGAAAGTGAATAAAGTTTCATACATTTTTTTATCTCATAAACGATACTTATGTCTTCTATGTATATATGGATAGATGTTGCTTATGGGGATATGCAAACTACATATGTTTCTTTCCATAAATTCTCTCGTTTCGTTTTTTTTCGGTACAGTATAAGAAAAAATTATATTAAAAAATCTATCGTACTTGATCGAAGGAATTTAGCGCATTTCTGTAGCAGTAATCAGTATTTAACTAATAAAAACTGAAGTTTTTGATATTTAACGGTTTTTTAAAATTCAAATTTTTAACGGTTTTCTGAAATTTGAAATTTTTTAACGGTTTTTGGAAATTTGAAATTTAAGAGCTGAATTGATATTTCGGCAAACGTTCGTTTGAAAAATTTAAAACCGTTAATTCTCGATCTTCCTGCTGCTAGTTTCCTATCAGCATCCCAGCCGACCAAAGTGTATTTCTAATCTGCCATTTTTTCTTTCAAAAATTCCTTTAAAAAAGTAGCAAAGACTTCTATTTTTTGTGTGCTCCTAAATGCTATAAAAAGAAGAAGGTAGAAGTAGTAGAAAAAAAGTTTTTCTTGTCACTTACCTTCTTCTTCTCGTCGCACATTGCATTTAAAATTGAAAAAAAAAAGATTCTACATGTGAACATTTTCTGTTTCTCCTTCTCGATTTTCTCTCACAGCAAAAAAAAATATTCTTTTAATACTGAAAGAAAAAAAAAGATAATTTTTTTCCTCACTTACTTTCTGTTGGCTTTTCATTCCCTTTAATACAACTAACTCTCATCGTGTGTCACACAAGCAGAACGCAAAATCCGGGCACACAATATCATATAGCAAACGACGACGACGACGTTGAGAGAGATTTTTTTTAGTACATTGCCAGACGTTGAAGAACTCATAATCGCGACATATCGTGAAAATATTATTGAGTTATTGAGTCTAACACGGCGAGAGTTTTGTCGACCCTTTTTTTACATACAAAAAAAAATATTTTATTTTATTTTCCATCACATCCTAACGTGGTGAATAGATCATATGTGTATTAATGTGTGCAAATATAGACTATATGACTACGGAAATTCATTTTTATGACATAGACATTATTGAACGGGGATATTTTTACATGAATAATATTTTTTTTCGGTGCAATTGATCTCATGTGCATGTGATTTCTGTTCCTATTCCTTTTGGTCGTGAATGACAGACATCGCGAATACTTGTTCCTATTCTCAGTTCATGTGAGTAATTTACTGGAAATATTAAAAAATAATAAACCTCAAACGAGAGAAGAAAGAAAGAAAAATATTATTTTCCTGTGTTAATAACATCTGAATTGTTCGAGTTAAACAAATGGAATGATACATATCAATTATTATAAAATACAGTAGCTGTGTGCACATAAGTATAGGTGGAAATAATCATTTTATGACAATCTTTCAATTTATTTACAATTTCAACCTCAGCAGTAATTGATTCTGAATTGAAAATACAGAATTTTCATTTTTTGCGTAAATGGATGTAAATTTACAGAAAAAGTCACTTATCGGCTACGACAAATCAATTAAAATAAATAGAGTAGTGAAAAAAGAGTTATCGTTTTTTTTTTGATGGAACAGCTATAGCGCGGTTTTATTAAGGTGACAGGTGCATTGTTCAACATTAAATTTTCAAAACTTAGGGACTTTTAAAAAAGTTTAATTTAACGGCTTCTAAAAATTCAAAATTTAACAGGAATTAAAAATTCAAAATTTAACGGCTCCTCAAAATTCGAAATGTAACGGCTTCTAAAAATTCAAAATTTAACGGTTTTTAATAATTCAAAATTTAACGGAACTGAAATTTTCAAATATTTATGAATCTTTAAAGTTCAAAATTTAACGGAATACAAAATTCAAATATTAACGGCTTTTGATTCTTAAAAATACTCATTCAACTATAAAAAATACACATCTTTCTGATTAAAATATCTGCGAAAGCAATCCATCCCAGAGAAAATCCCGTTAAACAGAAAAAGCGGTTTTTATTTCACAATTTTGCGTTAAAAAATTTACAGCAGCAATGAATGCATTTTTGTACATATAATCGCTATTAGTGTGTACACACGTTGATATACACAATGTGTTATCGATTTTTTATTTTGACATTCTACATACTTTCATCATTTCAATTTATTTTGCATTCATTTTTTTTTGTTACGTGGAATGGGATAAAAATGACGTTGATTATTATTGCTATCATTATATTGAGATAGAGGGGTGATGATAAGAAATACGATGTAGTAAAAATTTGAACTTTCATGTGTAATACGAGATATATTTTTAAGTTAATTATGTTGAAGTCATAAAAAAATACACACATTTTCACGTTAACAACTCAATTCACAAAATGAATATTTATTTACTCGAACATTCATTTTCATTTTAAATATTTTTGTGAGCTCATTTTTTTCTAATCTATAATTGGAAAGATATACAAGACTGTCTGTTCATTAGTCTATGAGTTTGAATCAACACTTAAATGAAATGATGAATCGATGTCGTTACATTGATAAATTGCATTTTTTGGCATGGGTTTAATTGGAAGCTCCTCAGAATGGTCGATTTTATGTACGATGAAAATTTATTGGAAGTAGAAAAATGCTCCGGTTTGGGTTAATTTTTGATCATTTTTCATTCGATCGAAATGAAATTTGTTTCTCGACGAGACACATTGTGCTTGAAATATTTAAACGAACTCGAGTAAGTTGTCAGACTTCTTTTTATAGTTCCCTGATAAGGAATCAGAGGTTTATTGATTTTCACTTAGGCATTCTTTTTCGGGTGTGATTTCGTATAAAAGCAAATTAAATTGATTATTTTGAGTGATTCTTTCATCAGATAGTCGTAATAAATTAATTTGTAATCCAAGTTGGCGATAAAAATGGAATGATAACCATCTGGCGACTGAAATGCATTCGCAACATATGTTCATTGGCATTTCTGTTCTCTTTTTGTATAATTTATTATCTTTTCTTAACGGAATTTTTTGAATTTGAAGAATTCAGTGTAATTTAGCAGTATTTTGCTTAATTCAGCACTGTTAAGCTCAATTCAGCTTTATTAAGCTGAATTCAACACTTCTAAGCTTAATTCAGCACCTCTAAGCTGAATTCAGCAGTGTTAAGCTCAATTCAGCACTGTTAAGCTCAATTCAGCTTTATTAAGCTCAATTCAGCACTGCTGAATTCAATTCAGCATTTTTATACTCAATTCAGCAGCGTTAAGCTCAATTCAGCACCGCTGATTTCAATTCAGCACTGTTATAATCAATTCAGAATTGTATAGTGCAATTAAGCGTTGCATTAATTACATTATTTTTATGATTTTTCAATTAACTAAGTTTATTATGCATTTTAACTGTGATTGTGACCAGCCATATTAAATTTCTAATGGCAAAATTCAGTAAGGAATCGTTCATTTATGATGTCCAACACATGAGGGGTGCGTCAAGTGAAAAGCTTCAAAAAACTATTTTCCAAGAACTTTGACATCTCAAAAGATAAATCAGATCCTCATTAAACACAAACAGATTTACCTTAGCATATCCAACATAATTCATCTCAGTCAAGTCACATAATGTATTAAATTTACACAACATCACCTTCATGTCAAACAAATCCGTGTCAAATGACTTTAGAGTCTTTCATTTTCTCATGCAAACGGAAAATAGTCCATAAATCTACTAACATTAATGAGGGGAAATGCGCTATTATCGACTTATGATTTACAATGACATTAAGTACTTCTTGTGACTCTATTTCTATTGACATTAAGCGTCGAGTTAAAGAAAATTGTGCAATTTTTCTACTTCCTTTCTATCTCGACAATTTCATTTGAAATTTAATTAGATGTGTGAGAAAAAAAAGTTGTATCAAATTAGCAGGGATTGAAAATCACTTAATTTAATTTAGTTACGGTTAGCAAATGATTGTAATCCGATTTCAATCTTCCATTCTTCAACTTATTCCACTCAAGTAACACTGATATCATGTGTAGATTTGTGTAAGACACAGCAAACTAATTCTTCATTCTATTCTTTACTCATTTCAGATCCTATTACAACAGAAACCCTTAGCAATCATCGCCAAACCACCATCAGGACATACAACTAACTATCTATCTATATCAATATAGACGACAACCGAAGGAAGGGAAGGAAAAGATAATAAAAAAAATAAAAATAAAAGTGTGCAAAGCATAAATAAAATCTTGATGAACAAAACCTACATAGTGGAAAAAATAAGGAGGAAATAGTAGATAACTCTGTCATTTCTATCCCAATTAGATTCAAAACAAAAGGCAAAGAAAAGAAAGAAAAAACTAAGCAGATTAATTATTTTATAAAAGCTAATTAAGCATTAAGTGTTTTAAAGCAAATTATAATTAAAGACGAGTGTTTTCCTTTACGCTCATCTCACACTGCTTCCTTTTTGTTCTATTATCACTGTCCTCGTTCTCCGCAAAGATAGCGGCTTGAAGAGATAAAGAATTTCAAAAGGAAATAAGATATACAGGAAATATTTGATTTAAGGATATTTTTTATATAGCAGATATAAAATTAAACGTGCAAACGGAATAATAAATAGATTAAAAGTGTTGATTTAAGGAATAAAAAAAAGTGAGAAATTACAATTAACAAATTAAATAAGAATAATATAAAAAAGCAAGTTTGTGAAAGCAAAGGAAAGTGTAAACAGAAGCGACAAGATAAACAGCAAGACACACACAATCATGGATTCAAATAATGTTAAATTTCCTGATGATCCAACAGTTACATTGACGATCAGACTGATTATGCAGGGAAAGGTGAGTTGTTCTATTACTTCATACCATACGGATTCTGCTATCTCTTTCTCAATTGTCAACATAGTTTTATTTGTTTTAATGATTACCGTACGTAATTCTGCCGCTATGAATGCTCTGCATTCAGCGAAAAATAGCAACAACATTTCATAGACTCGACTGTTGCTTTTGATGATTCATTCATTATGCCAATTCGTGCTATAAATCTTTCATCTTTTTCTGATCGCTCATCAGAATGAAAATTGAATGCCGTGCGCCAATCTCATTATTTCCATTTTTTTCTTTCATATTATTTTCAACTGAGCAATTGATTCGATTCATTTTGGTGGTTATGGGGTCAGTGGCGTAGGCAAAAAAATTTCGATTTGGGCATTTTCAAAGTTTTTGTACAGAAAATTTTTTGGGACGAGAATTTTCTGGTTTTCTTCTCAAAAACCCTAGCAAATTAAAGAATTTTTCGTGAAGTTGAAAAAAGAATCCCCAACCCACCTATGGTTACACGCCTGGTATGTAATTGGACGTAAGAGACTCGTTGATGCGTTTTTGAGATACTTTTAAGAAGGTTGGTGGCGCTGTTTGTAAAAATTACATTAAAAGTAGATTCTGGAGCATAAATTGTTCCAAAAACTTGATTTTGATGTCCAAGAAACTTTAACTTGAATAGCTTACTAAGAAAAATGTGTATTCCATAAGAACATGTCCGAATAGAATATCATACCTATATCATTAAACTTTTCAATCACATCATGTGACGTAGCATATGCATTAGGCATTCATTTATATGAGCTTTTGCAAAAGACGACCTGTGTAGCGGTCCAATTAACCTCCCCTTGCTACGTCTCTTCCATTAAAAGAGCTTACATGGTACTAAAAATAAGTTCCACCTAGTAAGGATCTTAGTAATGATTTTTGGAAGCTCAGAAAATAATCTAGACAAACATTTTGGTTCATAAATAATGTCCAACTTTTAGGGGGGGTTGGTCTAGAAATCCCGTTTTTTGATGGACGTGATTTGTAATTATCATGCAAATCTACATCCAGAATTAAACTCGAGAATCTTCAAAAACGAATACAACTCATTCAATTAAATAACCTTCAAATTCATTTTCAAAATTTCTCAAAAAAGAAATCATTGTTTTCTTTCTTAATTGCTCTAGCTCGTTAAATCTCGCTACAACAATTAATCCATGACAGTTTAACTACCCTTTGTGATTCATTTATCGACTAAAACGTAGAAAAAACAAAAAAATTTATTAAAGAAAAAAAAATTCTTCATTTTCATCTTCATCAAGCATCACCGGTATGCATTCAATATACGGTATAGAAGTCAATATTCATTTTGTTCATCCTCACATCTTCATTGTTTGTTTGTACATGTCCCGAGTAGAAAATGAGATAACGTCAGAGTGCTGTTGCTGGATTTTATCATCATCTTTATACATCTTTTTGAAAAGCAAAATTGAAAATAAAAATTGAGGGGCGTAAAAGGCATATCCATAGACTGTACGATGTGTATTAAGGGGGTGATGATTTTATAGCTCAAAACTATAACAACAACAACGTACAGAACAATGTGGATTAATTAAAAAGTATTTTTTACTGCTTCTCCTTCGTTATAATCTAAACAAACTTTGCCTAGCTTTTTTCCATGCACTTTAGTTCGTCAGATCATGACATGTGCGCACACATACATATCTAGCTCATTCAACGATAGCTTTTCATGTTAAATGGCTATGGCAAGGTTTGCAGCCTCTTAGTTTATTGGATTTTTATCTCCTCTTGTCCGTTATTGACTGTAATATCAATCTGTCTGAATATCTATTGCCTTTTGCTATTGCCCATTGCCTGTTTCTGTCAGATGGCAACAACTTTTTTTAAGTTAATAAACTGTACACTTGTTATCTCGAATCAGGATGTTATTCAAGAAAACTTCGCATAAAACTTTTTCTTACTCTCTCTTCCTCCCCCATCATCATTATCATGTTGATGAGAACTCATAAAAAAATTTTTTTCTCTAGTGCCATTCGCTTTAAAAAAATTATATCTCGCTTCCTTGTTGGTCCTCGCCTCACTCAACTGTTGATGCTTCACTTTTTGCAATTAAATTTTGTTCTTGAGTTCTTTCTTATTTTTCGTCGAAGTTTATATCCAATTATTTATTTTTTATTGTATTGTAGACAACAAAGATAAGGATTTAATGAGGTTTGGAGAGAAGGAACTGGGAATTTTAATTAGATTGTGACGCATTATTGTTTTTGTGGAGTTTTGTCATATTTTAATTGCAATTCGAGTGTCTAGAGTTCTAGTTTATTGGGTGAAAATGGATATAATCTAAGAGAATCACAGAGAAACTTGTCCCCCAGTCCAGCACTAGGCAACATCCAGGGGCGTATCCAGGGGGAGATTTGGGTGTTAAAACACCACCCTCGACTGAAATTTTCTTCCATTTACTAGGGTTTTTCAAGAAAAAAATCCCAAAACAACCCCCTCCCCCCCAATTTTGACATCATTATTAAAAAAAGTTAAAACATCACCCTCAAGAAATTCTTGGATACGCCCCTGGCAGCATCTTCGATTTTATACCGTACAGACCATAACCAAGGCAATTTTCCTTCCAATACTAAAGACAACAAATCAAGTTTACATTTCTTTCATATTTTTCAATCAATCAACAGCTTTAAATCCATACACAACACTTAAAGCTTTAACTTCATGTCAAAAAAACCAAAAATGAGCTCACTAGAACATTTAAAATATAAACAAAATCAAGCTATAAATAAATAAATATGAAAAAGCTCCAATATTTCCTGTTTAATGATTATTGAGAAGCGACAATATTATTGGTTGAATGCAGAAACTTTTTAGTCATATCCGCAAGCCTTAAAACATATTTATTGCTTTCCACAAGCGTGGATTTAGCGGTGCAAAAAAATTTATGATATTTTTCACTGTTTATCAGTACATTTGGTGATGTCCTGAAAATGACTTGTTCTGCCCATATGAATGCGATGGCAAATCAGTGAAATTGTGTATGTAGTGCAGTGGGATATTGTGAGTGGAAATTCAGGGAAAATATTTATGCAAATAATATAATTTAACATTAAATTGCAATCAATTAAGTTTCACCTTATTGAAACAAAATGCACTGAATTGAAGCAGAAAATGCTGAATTGAAGTAAAAAGTGCTGAATTGAAGCAGAAAGTGCTGAATTGAAGCAGAAAGTGCTGAATTGAAGCAAAATGAGCTGAATTAAAGCAAAATGTGCTGAATTGAAGCAAAATGCGCTGAATTGAAGCAAAATGTGCTGAATTGAAATCAAAAAGTGCTTAATTGAAGCTAAAGGCGCTGAATTGAAATCTTAAATACATTAAATAGTTCTAAGTTTCACACGAATTTCACAAAAACCCGTTATCAAAACAATTCAATCTAACTTTGCACGAGAAAATATTGATCTGGAGCAAAATTCTCTCAACAGAGCAAAAAGCAGTGATTTTTTTAATACAATACGACTTGACAAATGATTATAGGTATGAGCATCTGTTGTACGTTATGAGAATTCAGTTCACTCCACTTCTTCTTATAAAGTATATATTTAATAATAATTTTTGAAGTGATGACAAATACTTGTACGTCTATTAAGTACATTTTTCGTTTATTCGCCTTACAACATTTCATAATTCCGTGTTCATTAAAATAAATGAGTAGCCGTCACAGATTCATTACGATTTATTAACGTCAACAATATGATATTATAGCCATACATTTCTCTACACGTAATAAAACATAATTCAATTAATTATAGATCACTTTTACGAACTAAACAGCTACTTATGATGATACATTGTATGCTTTTCTCTGTATTATGTGATGCCACACTCTATAATTTAGAATGTTTTTTAGTTCTGACAAAGATGTACATAATAAATAATCATTTCTAAGTCACCACACGCTTTCATCTCCTCATACTTTGGTGCTGGTTATATGTGAAACTTATTCATCGAGAACAATTCATAATGACTTGAAAATAGGAAGAAGAAGAAAATATGAAATATAAAGAAGCAATTACAAGGCGCAACAATTTGTTATGGCGTAAAATATGTGTATGCTAGGAAAATTCTCAAATTAGCATCGCATCAAAGTTTAAGATGTGAGGAATGAGGATAGCATTAAAATAACATTTAGATGAAGATCTCATACATATTTTATTATTGAAGCGTGGTAATTGGATTTTTATAGTCTTTCATGATTGTCACAAATTTTTTTTTTGGGTATATGAGAAAGCACTTGACTTTAGAAGAGGAATTCAAGACGATAAAAAGAAAGAATTTGTAAAGTAACACGACCTCAATTCTATTCTGTTTGTGCATGCACTTGTGATGATATTCAATTTTCTTTTTATTTGGATGCTGCAGATTTATTTTCACACGTCTTTGTTGCTAGATGTCTTCAGTTTGACTGTTGGTGCGCTGATTTCATGGCAATGACCTGGATTTTTAATCAGCGACCAACTGTTTTGAGAATTTTGGTCTGTTTTTGATAATCTTTGAGCTTGTTTAAAGATCAACCGATTAAAGATCATGTGAACCTTACAATACAGCATCACAGGTCTTTGTCTATCAATTTATTCCCTCACAATTCATCTCTAATCCCACAATAAGATGAGAAAATGCTTTCAATTCATCAACTCGCATAAATTTACGCATCTTTTCCATCCCATTATATTCCGTTGATGGGAATAGAAGTGAGAAAAATTTCATTTTAAGTAGCTTCTCTCGTTTTTTATACACACTGTTCATTTCTCCTCAAATTTATCATGAAAAGATACGAAAATAAAAGAATCTTTTGAGTAGAAAAGATTTTTTTTGTTTCGCTCTCATTCTCTTTTCTTGAGCAATTGATGACATATTAAGGCCTTCTCGCTTCAAATATTTATCGAAAGATTTATTACATGCTATGCATATGTTTATTTTAAAAAGAAAAAGAGGAAAGTACTTTTTTTTTTGTTCCGTGTATGTAGGCAAAAAAAGTAAATTTGAATGTGCCTTATGGATTGCGAGATGAGGAAGTCAAGATTATATTCACTTGAGATGGGTCGTAGTAAGATTGGGTTAAGTCAATTTAGATACTCTTTCATCCACATTCAATTCGAAACTGATTGAGGTGAACATTTTAATGTTTTCATTCAGTAGCTTAGACTCAGTCTGTTATCGATTTTGTAACTGGATTTATTACCGTTTAATAAACTAATAAATATGTGAGTGCCAAACAGCGTGATTGTGGGATTTATGGATGGTATTAAAATTGTTTTAGAGGATCTAAATTGATTCACAAAACTGCATGTCCCTGAGTATATCAGCTAAACCGCAGAGCACCTCTAGCCGCATTTTTTTAGCGAAATGTAAACAAAAACCAAGATTTATTGCTAAAATAGTGAAAACCAACTACAACAAATTAGAATTCAATAAGATTGAACTCTAGATCGATAATTAAAGAGTTATGCACTCTGTGCTTGAGATTTCGGTGCTATTTACCTGATTTCCTTGAATTTAAATTCTTTTCAAAAGAATCTCTTATTTTCTTTATCATAAATCCTAAAATTGAAGTTATTTTGAATTTTAGAAGATATAATAAGTACTTAGATATCTAAATAAAACCTTTAAAATCTTCAAATCAGTAGTTTTCTTTGAGTTTCTACGGAAAAACTTAATTTCTACCTTCATTGTTTAGTGTAGAATGTTTCACATTTTATAAAAACTCTACAACAGTCGCAAAGTTTTAATTCAAATTTCAAAAATTCGTTAAATTTTCATTTAAACATATAAAAAAATCAATGAAATAAATGAACACTAATAAAACATTCAATGACACCCAAGTGAACATTAAAGTCATCAAAAAAAGCATTTCAAATAATTTCTACCGCTTAAATAATTCCATAATCCCTAACAGCCAATAATGTTCAAACAAGAGATCAATAAGATATCATTAGCATTGACACAGACTGCCTAATCAATATTCAAATCAGTAATCACGACATATTTCCACATCATTAATGAGTCAATTAAATAATTCTCATTGATTTGAAGATAAATGCCAATTCAAGCGACTACTAAGCATCAATCGAAAAATATTTCATTTCTATTTCGCACAAAAAAATTTTTTTTGGTATCCTTCAACGCGACGTAAAAACAAAGGAATGTAAGGCAGACATGAAGCGAGAAAAACATAAAGTATTGTGTCTTAATCTTCGCTTTTCCCTTAGAGTGATATCTAGCGACATTTTACAAAAATAAATAGCCTGTCTATTCGATGACGAATAATAGATCTTATGTCTCACAGATTCTTGTAGCTAAATTTATACGTGTTTTAACAGAGTCTAGCTAATTAAATATAATTTTTTCATTTTCTTCTTCATTGTCATCTTTTTCTCATTGTTATTTTCTCGCCTCTTGAAATAAATATCTCATTTTACTCTCTTGTGAATATCAGAACTTTTTTTGTGTGTGCCTTGCTGCTTCGTCTTCTGATTTCATTTCAGATTTTTGTGATTGTACAAACATTATAGCATGGTTATGTAGTTTCTTTTTTGTGTGCTGAGATAGATGAAAAGGCATCATCATTCTCGTCAACAGAGTTGTCAAAACAATTTTTTTTCTTGAGGATCTTGATTGTTGTTATGGATATAGCCTTAGGGGAGTCTTGGGAATTTTTGCTTATTTTAGGTGATGATGATATATCAACTATACTTTTGGTTCTTATTTTAAGTTTCGGCTATTTCTACAAAGTTTCCTATTTCCGAACCAAAAGGATGACCAAATCCATCATTTTTCACCATTTTAGCTGCCTTTGTCTGCTATTTAAGCTTTTTGTTTGTAAAATTGAGCTCATTCAATTGAATTCTTAATTTCTGAATTTTATTGTTGAATTTTACATAGAGAGGGGATTACAACTATGACAAGGGGAAATCAACTAATTGCAGTTGCTAACACAATTCAAATATAAAATGACCGTTGATATATTCTCAATACAGACAGTGTATTTAAAACCAAGCTTTATTTCTACAAAAATATTCTTAAAATGTCATAAAACAATTACAAAAATTTATATAAAATCAGATTTTAATAAATCATGAAAAATTTAAAGAATTCATCCATGCAGACATAAAATTCTCGTCTATCCTTATCTCAAATTCCCCAAACGACAACTCTGTATCATGAAACTTGCTAAGTGAGTGGTGAAATAATAATATAATCATAAAAACGAGCAATTTTCTTTAAGGTATTTTTTAAAAAATAAAAAAGAGACAATAAAACTATCTAAAAAATTTATATTTAGAACAACCAGATATCATGCAGCAGAAAATGGGAATTTTTCTGTCATTTCTGTTAGATTTTAGATAATAAAAAGAATTGTTTTATTTCCCCCATCTTCATCTGTTGAGGTTTTGTTATGCTGCATTCCTATATGGAAGATCATGACAATTTATTGACACAAGACTTTTGCCTCTGAATTTTATCAGTCGGTCATTCACATCAGCATCAATTGAAAATGAAAATAAAAAAATTCTGTCTGTTATGGTCATTGCCAATTTTCTAGACTATATCTATTCACTTACATGTGACTATGGATGTGTGCGAAAGGCCGTTTTGTAAATACCTAAAATTGGGGGTTAATTTGTCAATGAGGTTCACAAAAAAATTTCATAATAACGGTCAAAAAATATTTGAAAAATAACTGTCAAAAAATAGTTGAAAAATAACTGTCAAGAAATATTTGAAAAATAACTGTCAAAAAATATTTGAAAATTAACGATCAAAAAATATTTGAAAAATAACGGTCAAAAAATCTTAATTATTTTTCCCTCTCTAAATGCTAGACGTCATAAACGAACGATCCCCAAAATTTACAATAAAATTCTATGACAATAGACGAGGAACATTTGGAAAATTTTAAAATAGACGTAATAGAGTGTGGGAGCAAAATAAAGGCGGTACACAAAAAAAAGAGAAATGAAAATTTTTTGTATGTTTTGCATGCTTTTAGAGAATGAACAAAAAATTATTTTATGTATCAGTAACCTTCCACAGCATAGCTGAGAGAAAAGCATGCTAAATGTTGGCAATCATGGAGATTATAGACGCATAAGTAGATAGATATTGTTTTACATTATTAATGTGGCATTGCTTGGTTGTATGGCTGATAATTTTTATGATTATCGCACAACAATCAAATTTTCATTTTTTATTATCACGATGAAATGTGAGTGGAATTGCCACAAAAATTTTTTTTATTCTGTGTGACTTTTATGTGCAAATAGCATGTAAATGATGCTTGACATGATATTAAATGTTTTGAATATTTACAGCATTTTTATGGGCGTTCTCTTATTATGTCCATCAATTAGAACTAGTACACAAATGTTGAAGGGGGTCAAAAACCCAATTCTGGGGCCGGCTTCTAGGGGGTGCCCTTACTCTGGCTCCTGGTTACGTCACTGACCTTTTATGATTTTTGCTGCATTTTTAATTACTTCTTACATAATAATTCATCTTCATGAGCTATTTTTCAGTCAGCAGCATAAAGATGCCATTAGCATTTCCGTTACATGCACTTTTTTCTTCGCAGTGCATACAATGTGGTATGTCCTACTTAATGCGATCTTATTTATGCTCACTAACTGATAATTGTCGTAGCTGTGAAAGGCATTAGTTGGAGGTTCAATACAATCTAAAAAAAGAAAGATTGGAATTTTACATTTAAGGTCAAAGCAGTACACATCGACGGTCATGAGAATAAAAGCACTGAATCAAATGTGCTCAATCAGAATAATTACAGCTGTGTCAATAAACTTGTCATTTCGACTTTGATTGTTTATAAGTATATCCTTTACTGTCTAGATAGTAAATCACAGTGACATCAAGTCTAACATGTTATCGATCTTCTATTAATATAAATATTTCATGCTCTCAAAGAGACTGACTGACAACATAAACAGAATAAAAATTACAGGAATTTTGTTGTCTTCTATAGAATTTTTGTGGTCAAGAATGTGTATTTTGATGAGACTCTTGTGGTTTACTACTAGTTGTGGATAATATGACATATTTTATGAAGAACCACGAGCTTTATGTAGTTCATGAATATCTCTTGATGCATTACCATTATAATGGTGAGAATCGAACTCACGTCCTTACAAAAAAGATAGTTACAGTCTATATAGAGTTTACGGCCGCATGGTTCTAAGTATACTGTCCCCTTGGCCGCCATATGGTCAATATTTCAACATGTTCCTATCAAGATACTCAGTCTTGTCAATCTAAATTGCTACTTATTGCTTGCATTTCTGAAAAGTACCACTTTGGGTATTATTTGAAATAAACATAAACAAAATCTCATTCCTAAATTCAAAATTCTTGTCAAATTTGCTTTTATCATAAAAACATAAAATTACTTTGTGAGATGAAAAAAATCTTTTTGCAGTCAGAAGTATAAACATGTTTACCCCCTAAAAAATCACATGACATTAGAAGCACACAATACAGATGAATAAGAAAATAAATAATAGCACTTCAATGTCATTCTTATACGTATATAAATATGTATACAAACATCATTGTTATTGCTTTATCGTTTCTAAAAAAAGGCAGCTTTTACTGATCCTGTAGTTGTCATAAAATCAAAGAATGGCATGGAAGAAAAAGAAATCTTGATTTTTCATTTCAGAATTCGTACGCGAAGCGATGCGAGCAAGAACAAAAAAATATATATGTAAAAGAAGAAAAATTGTGAATTGAAAAAGAAGTATTAGCGATTTGAATGGATAAAATAGAAGGGAGTGAATGGAAAATGTAAAAGGAAGTTGAGTTGATATGAAAAAAGGGGTAGAAAAAGTTTTTTGGGGTGGGGTGTAAATTATGGAACGCAAAATAATAATTGTAATAAAAATCTATCCTGGGAGTATACCCAAGGGGGTCATACCTCTATCCAGGTGTCTATGAAGGGGTTCATACACCATTAAATGTAAAAATTGCCACGAACCCATCCCCATCTCCAAAACATGACGAAATTGAAAACAGCCCCCATTTTTCTATATTAAAGTCAGATCTTTTCACGTTCAAAATTTTTATATTGACTAGAAGAGGTGCTAAATTTGAATGTCGAATTTAAATTTGTTTCTTCGTCTTCTTTCTCAACCTTCCTTCATCAATATCAACCTCAACATTGCTAGAATATAGATTTTGATTATGTATGTAAAGAAGTGTAAAGGTATAATGCTCACATCTCTCGACTCGACACGGAAAAAAAATTTAGGGGAAAAAAGAAGATATTGAATGAATTTAAATAAAACATGCTTCCGACTTATCCGACTCATATTAATAAAAGGAAAGAAAAGAGTATAGAAAATGATAAGGAAAGAAATAAAAATTCACTTCAGCTCTTTTCAGAATGTGAGCATTCAGTGTGATAGTCTATAAAATGTGGAACATTATGTTGAGAAATTTTCCTTATTTTCTTCACTAATATGACACTTAATTTGATGACATTTATCCCAGGGGTGGTGAAAAATGAAGAGAGGTACATTTTCGAAAATGATGAAAAATATTGAACATTAAGTTCGAAAAATTTGTTTAACATAATCGAATATTCAAAATTAAAACTGTTGTGTTCGAAAATTTTCTGCAAAATGTCTGAATAATCAAATTTAAAACCGTTAAGTTCGAAAATTTTCCAAAAATGTTCGAAAATTCAAAATTAAATCCGTTATTTTCGAAAATGTTCAAAAACTTTACCCAAAATATCCGAAAATTCAAATTTAAAACCGTTAAGTTTGAATAATTCGAAAAGATTCCGAATTTGAGGCAAAAACCGAAAACATTTCAAATTTCAAGCCCAACTGTCAGAATAATATATAATAAATTGTCATCAACGACCACCTCTGTCACATATCCTTGAAAGTAATAGGAGTGGGTAAATGGTCATCTATTTATATCCTCCGACATACTTTCAGCAAAATTAAGTCTTATCTATTTCTATCTAAAAGTAGTCCACCGACGTATGTCGTTCTTTATCTGTTGATACAGCTCTATTTATTTATTTACACTTCTTTGGCATATCCATTAATCTCACCACCGTCTTTAATTTGTCGAAATTTTTCTTTTCATTCTTTGACGTTATGTGTAAATAAAAGAAATAACATTTCACCCCAATAAACATGTTTTAGTCTATGAACTTGACTTACTACATATTGATAATATCTATGAGATAAGTCCAGTAAATAATGGAACATAAAGAAAATCAACGCAAGATGTTTTCACGAGTAAATAACGGACCGCATAAATGAGGATATGGGAATGTGAATGGAACTAAAAAAGAAATCGAATTGTGCGAATGAATGAGCGCATAAAACAATGGAGTCATCTCTTAATGAAAATATAAAAGGTTATGTAGTGTAGTTATGCTATGTTATTTTATTGTTGATGTAAACTTATACGCCTATATAGAATGGATCAATGGAACTAATGAACAGTAAGAATTATTTTATTATGAAGGCTGCATTACATCTATATAACTATGGTGTGCCTCGTGTATTATCATTTCATGATAATTAGATTATATCGAAATAATCTCTGCGTAATGCTGTAGAGAATTCTTTTACGTATACTAATGCTTGTTGCATGGATATTAAACAAGAAAAATATAATGAGCTGATAGATAAATTCTTGTTTCATATGTCTGACTATTTCTAGAATATGTTGCTCAACAATTAATGACGAAGCATAATACTTTGTTGATTCCATTTGATTCATCTTTAGACATTTCGAAGAATCATGCTTTGATATTGGATTGTTGGTGTTGGGAGGAGATTAAGGGTTGGCAGATCATTTCATTGCATTGTTAAATTGATTTCACTAACCTTATACTGAATGGAATTAAATTCCGCTGAATTAAGCCAAAGTCAGCAAAAATGTGCTGAATTCAGTTGAATTACGCTGAATTAAATCCGATTGACCTAAATTCATTTGCATTTGATCTAATTCCGCTAAACTAAACTCTAAGCAGATGAATACCACTGAATCATACATAATTCAGCTGAACAATGCTTAATGGAAACCAAATTCAACTTAATAGTGCTGAATTAAGAATCATTCAGCTGAATAGTGCTGAATTAAACTCAAAACTGCTAAGTAGCGCTGAATTAAGCTTAATTTAGCTGAACAGCGCTGAATTAAAAACAATTTTTGCTGAATAGCGCTGAATTAAGAACAACTGAGCAGAAAAACTGTTAATTAAATGAAGTTTAGTTGAATTTACATCTGCATTAAGTTGAAAAAATTTAATTATCGATAAAAAAATAAACTTTTATAATGGCATGGATTAAACTGCGGGAAAGACTCACTTCTGAGTCATTAAATTTTAATAACATAAGTTTCTCCAACATAACTAATTATGCTATTTTTCTGACTTTACCAGCATTACAGGTTCCACTCAATTTATCCATAAAAATTTCAACCAAGTAATTATGTCAATAACATTTAATAATTTAATGGTGTGAAAAAAAATATAAGCACTTTTGAATGTCAATTAATCTTCCATAACTTCGAAGATTTATCAAGCACCCCCCGCAAATTTCCATACGCAAACACACAACTTTATCAACTCATTAATTTTTTTTCGGTAGACGGGAAAAAGTTTCGTATGTATAATTTTTTTCCTCACAGTGTAGACTTATATACAGCATCAATGATGGTGTGATGATGATGACTATGATAAAGATACAGAACATTGTGCGAGAGATGAGAAATCGAACGAGATATTTTAGTTAATTACAAATCAGATCACACTCATCGTAGTAATAAAATGAAACATAATATGAATTCAATAAAATGAAATCTTAATTAGAGGATGAATGGATGGAGATGAAGAAAGGGAAAATGAGGCTGGAAAAGAAGAGGAAAATTCTATTAAAGAAATGTGATGTGTGAATTTGATGAGGTTGACTGAGGAGGGAGTAGGGAAAGATTGTTATTGCCTTATATTTTATTGATGTTTAAACAAACATATTATAATGGTACACATAGCTGTCTATTTTTCATGTAGCTGTAAATGAGCAGAAGTGGAGAAAATGAAAAATCAAATTTTTTATACATTTTTGCGCGCATAAAAACAGATGTTAATTTCCGTCCTCGACGTCGTCACAGTTGTAAACGAATCTCGTACATTATCAACGAATTGCTCTCTAGGAATGAACGAAAGCAAAAAAAATATATATGTAAATGCTTACTGACTTGAAATCACAAGTTAAACGAAAAAGAAAAAAAAATTCATCAGACGAACGAGAAATAAATTTTTAAGCGTAGTAAAACATACTTTGACAAAATATTTCCATAATTCAAATAAAAAAATGAAATAGAAGAAAATGAAAAGTTTTTTCTTCTCATTCTTGCTCTTTTACACTGTCTGACGTAAATTGATTGCTTGTTGAATGAAGTTAAAGATTATTGCCATACTTACCACAAGGCGAGAGGAAAATTTACTCACTCAGAGACGCTCAAACATACACACATGGATTTTCTGAGCATGATGCTCATTAGTGCGTAAACGAAAATGAAAATACATGTCGATGTGTATACACAGAGGTTGTTGGATATGTTAGATTAGGTATATCTTTAAGCGAGAATTTATTTAATTTACTTGAAAGAAATGGAATAGTGCTGAACTAGCTGAATTGCACTAAGCATGCTGAATTGTACTGAAATAGCTGAATTGTGCTGAATTTACTAAATAAGTTGAATTAAGCTGAGTAAGTTGAATTATGCTGAACAAGCTGAATTGCACTGAACTAGCTGAATAAAGCTTTAGAAGCTGAATTGTGCTGAATTCATTAAATAAGTTGAACTATGCTGAATTCACTGAATTGTGCTGAACTAGCTGAATAAAGCTTTACAAGCTGAATTGTGCTGAATTCATTAAATAAGTTGAATTATGCTGAATTCACTAAATTGTACTGAACCAGCTGAATAAGTCTTTACAAGCTTAATAGAGATGAATTTCATTAAAACGAAATAAAATCCCGAATATCTCAAAAAACACAGTTCACTGGACACCCTATAAGCCAATAGATAAAAATGATGGGGATAAAAGAAATAAGGCAAGATGTGAGGAAATTCCAATATTTTCATTTTCGATGAAAGATTACAATTTCATGGGGGATTTAATGAGTTATTTGATATTGGCATATACTATTACTGAGCATATCAAAACGCAGTAAAAAATCGTACCGAACGATTTTTGTAGATAGATATCTTCCATCAGTAATTTAATTTTCTATGCTATAGAGCTTTAACCCCAATAATATTATTTTTCTTCCTATATAGCTCGTTCATTCCATTACACTTGATCTTATCCTTTTTCTTTACTTGATATTTTTCTTTTTCATTTCTTCTTCTCCTGTTACTTTCTGCTCTCTTTTATGCAAGAAGAAATGCCGGCGCTCGTATTTCTTCTGTCGACCTGCGAGACATACGATTTAGTTTTGTTTTTTCTTGAAGAAGTTGTTAACTTAATTTATAGGTATTTATATGAAGCTTAAATGTTGAGTAATGGGAATAAAAATGGATTTATTGATCAATGAAAGGCTTCAGGATTGTTGGGGATTGCAGTTGACATGGCATTTTTGCTCAGTTTAGTTTCAAATTCAGTAAATTTAACTCTAAGTTGAAATATGGTTTGATGGTGCAGTTGTTTAGTACTTCGGTATTTGGAAACTATAATATTAACGCAGCGGTCTTGGGTTCGAAACCTAAAAGAGAAAATTGTTGTTAGAACCACGAGTAATGAAAATAAGGCTCACACATGTGAGCCAGAGAACGAAATTATGAGAAAGTTAAGCATGTTCTACCCAAGCTAGGGTATGGAGTCACTAGGGTACCATAGTTTTAGGTGTCTCCCTGAGGGGGGGGGGGGGGTATGATATAGGGTATCTTAGAGTTACACCTTAAACATCTCCCTCCACAGTTAGCAACAGCCTGAAAAAATAATTTGTAGTTGTAAAGTAAAACATTGTGAAAAAGGGAGACAAAGTTTTTCATGTTCAAACTTGCAAGGAAGAGAGAGAAAAAAATCTTCAAAGCACAACAAAAAGAAAATCGTTTTTTGTTAAGTTGTAAAAATAGAAAGTCTCGAGATGAAGAAGAAAATTACAAACATTGCAAAAATGTACATAAGTACTGTATAATAATATCAAAGTAAGAAGGCTTGACTTGATCTCAGTCTTGTGTATATGTGAGTGAAGATATGTACAATGCAATAAAATATTGCCGCATTTTACATTATGCATTTTTATTGGCATGTTGCCATTTACAGTCATGTTAAGATGGAGTCACACAAAAATAAAATTGTATAAGGAAAGAAATCTTCTGTGCTCATCTCGAATGTATAAAGATTTTTTAAGCTATGAATATAAACAGCAAATGGAAAGCTATTTCCAGATACAGACTTTTTTTTGTTGTTTTTCTATCTTGATCATTCCATTTCACTTCGTCATTGCAATTTTCTATGTGACAAATTTAGAAAATGCATTTTTCTTATTTTTACTTAGTCTTTTTATATATTTTTTTCATTATTTTTCATGGCTGAATGCAATTTCATCATAAAGAAAATAGAGAGAACATTATTGATAAGTAAAAGAGCAATAAGGAGAAGTGGCAAGCATGAGTATTGTAGGTGGAAGGAAAACCTTCAATTTTCCACTACTTATATTTTCTATTTTTATAACTCAACTTCTATGGCAAGAATAAGAATGCATAAGAAAATAAAATCAGATAGTGAAAAATCGAATGCAATTTGCTTTCAGCAACATAAACAAGCACGAATACTTAATACTTCAATTGATTTTCAATTTTAAATTCAACTTATTTTTATCGGTTTTTTGCTGAGGAAAATCGTATTGTTTTCATTCTGGTTTATTTCTGTCATATTTTTGAAAAATATAAGGATTAACTTCAAATAAACTACTTTATTATGTTCTTGCCATGTCGAACAATTAATCTACACTAGTTTGCAACTAAAAATTCATTACTAAAGCTGAAATAAATCAAAATTACTTTTTGAAGTGGGAAATTTTCAAAACCATACAATTTCCATCTTCAAAACATTTGTAAGGTTTTCAAACTTCAAATTCAAATTGTCCGTTGAAACCTTTTTATATCAAAACTGAATCTTATTCACTAATTGAGTTCAAAACCTTGCGAAGTCATCAATTTAATGACTCAATCAGGCGAATGCGCTTCCATTACTCCGAATAAAAATTATGACTTATTTGCTCAAGTTTATTTTCCTTTCTTTATACGATTTCATTCATATTGAACTTGTAAGGAATGAAAAGAGAATAAAAGAGCGAGATCTTCTTAAATTGCATTTCAATTGAGCATAAAGCTACTCAGATTGTATTGCATACACTTATGATATTTAGTTTAGGATTGAATGAATAAATAAACGACGAATAAAAAAGAAATACTTTATTGCAAAAATAAAAGTTTATGTGAATCATGAAAGGAGGAAAAGTGGATAATAAATTCCATAAAATATTGAAGACTTTTTGTAAATAACTGTCAATCTCAATTTAAAAACATATCTTTCTTGCATCATTTCATTCGTTTCAATTATTTATGTTTTGGAAGTTTATTGACAGTTATTTATATTTCTATTTGAATTGATTGAAAGTTTTTTGCTGTCATTCCTTCTTTCCGTGATGTGATGGGGAAAAATTGCTTTGTTTTGCGAAAATATTCATAACTTTATCATTTCCTTTGAGAAATAAAGCAAAAAAGTTGAACCGAGGTTTTTGATGCGTAAACATCAATAACAACAACTCTGATGATAAAGTTTCTCTCACCATTAGACGTAGACATACTTAATATGAATTCATAATCGAGAAATAAATTGAGTGTGCACATAATCTGTCGAAGATAGATCAAGTGAAGGATGAATAAAATAAATGTACGTACAAAAATAACATCATAATTTTCTCATGCTCAATGCTTCTTTCCACCTGTTTCAATTTTTTTTCTCCTCTCATACTGCCATCTTGTCTATGTCATGATTCACTTTTCCATGTGTTTGTCCGGATACATCAAGAATATGTATTGCATGTTGTACCTTAATTTTTTCTGACATTTTACGGATACCAAAGTGTCTTATTATGAACGTTTTGTCATTTTGTCGGATTGCTGGTTGTGGAAAAAGTGTGATGCTGATTTATTGGGATGTTTTGTCTACTGTCTGGTGGTTGCTTTGAATTTGAAGTATTCAGACTAAATTCACTGTGTTTTGATGCTAATTGATGTTTGAAAGATTTTTTTGGATTTGAATCTTTTGAATTTTGATATTTTAGCAGTTTTATTGGTTATATCTTGTTGAATTCCTAATATTCTATTAGCTGAATCACTTTTATAACTTTTTAAAATGTCTGTTCTGTTGTTTTCCGATTGATTTACGTTAGTTTTAATTAAAGATCAAATTCTATTGTTTACATTTTGCAAAAAACCATACAAATTATTTTCGCATCTTTTAAAACCTTACAAATGTCTGCGTCTTCAATTTTGAATTTAAAAAGTTCGTTAAAATTTCTAAATTGATCAAAAATGAATTTCTGGCTCTTTTATGTCCTAAATAAATAACTAATGCATTATTTTTCTAACAATTCAAAAGAATATTGAATATTTTTGAAGGAATATCCAGAAAAAATCCTAAAACAGCAATAAATACGATTCCTCAAATAAAAATTTTCCAAACTTTTGCAATAAATATTTTTATCAGCACATGTAAATATTACAAAACTCACCAACATATCATGTAAAAAATATGCACTACATTTCAAGAGTTCAGACTAAACTTTCCAGAAAAACTTTTTAAACTTTGTTTTTTTTCTGCACACAAAACTGCCAACTTTATGCCTTCCTGATTCAAACGACACACATTCATATCAATACGTATGCATCACACATATCTCTTCCTTTTTGTGTTACGTTATAACATTTTGGAATGACTGAAAAGTATGTTGTCATTCATGATGATGGCAAAAGTTTTTCCTTTCTTCTCCATCTCTCGTTCACATATTTTTATTTGCATGCTTCCTTTTCATTTTCTCTTTTAAGTTCTACATGATATTGTTGCTTTCTGTTGCTTTTGAATAAAAAAGTAAAATGTCAGTATAATGGGGTGCTGAAATGAGGGAGGAGGTGGGAAATGGAAGCACGAAAAGTGGTGCGAGAGAAAAGTTGAAGCATATAGCACATAAAAAAATATTATTTCAAATGTATCAAACTGACACTTTTTGTGTTGTTGCTGCTGTGTGAGACAAAAGGGATATTGAGTGTGAGGGAAGCAAGACTGCCTGATGATATTGTTAGCAATTGACGGTATGACTTGAGTTGAAAACAATGACTTAAAACATCAAATAATGTTAAATATTCTTTTGTTGTTGCTGATGTTTTAAAATAAAATAACACATCTATTTCATCATTTTCATGCAGCTCTGCCAGTGGAGATTATTTTTTGTATTCCTTTGTCCTGGTTATATATGGAAATGTCGCATACATGAATGAATTTTCTGAATAGCCTTTTTGAAATTTATGTCTGGAAAAAGTAGAACCTTTTTCTAAGGAAACAACCTAGCTGACTCTATTTTTTTACAATAAATGCCTTTTTTACATAATGACCTGATAAAATTTCCACTCAACAGTGCACGAAAATGATATGAAAACACAATTTTAACATTTTTGTTAATTAAATTTAAATTTTAAGTGATCTCGACTCTTAATTGGGTGATGTTTAACAGCTCATTTTCGATTTAAATTGGGTAAAGTTTTATTTATGTTTGTCATGTGCTTCAATGCTGCTTGCTTTTAGTGTCAGCAGATTAACTTTGATGGTCCTTGTGTTCATGTGTTGTTTGGCAATTATCACTGGATTTTGAAGGAGAAGTTTTAAGTGGTTCTGTTAAAATTTGAGAACTTGTTGTTTTAAATGCTGTTTTTGGTGATTTCAGCTGCATGCACGTCACTAATTTCGATCAAGCTTGCACAAATTGACGGTTGCTTGGTATACCCTAGGGTGTACACTACCTCAGGGGTTACCCTAGGAGTTACTCTAGAAGTATACACTAGGATATACCCCTGGGGTTACCCTAGGCCATACCCAGCAACCAACCGAAGAAGAAATATTCAAGAATTATATGTAAAATAAAAAAATGATCTTTTTTGGATATCTTTTTGCATTTTGACCTTTTAGACCTCCCTGGAAACGCCTCTATTTATGACTCAAGACAACACATAAAAATAATTGATCACTAATTTTAAAAAATAAATTTTCACTATCGTCAACTTTTATTAAACATAAAAATTAATGTCTACAAATTTTCTAAACTATATAACTTATCGTGACTAGCAATAAATGGCACTAATTTGTTAAATAAACTTGTTTAAAATATTTTCCTGTGAATTTTAAAATAAATTACTTCTTATTTGCTCATAAATTTTCAAAGTCAAGTGATAAAATGCGCTGTAGCAACTCGTTCGTTGTTACAATAAACATAATGCTGCTGTGAGTACAACACAGCAATTTTATTAATTTTTCACCGTTCGATGTGTGTCTACTGGCAGTTTCTGCATGAAAAGGATTTTTCCCTCTTTAATTAAAAAAGTTTATTAAAGTCATTTTCATCCAAACACAAACTTTGTGAAAATAGCAATTATAATGAATTGAGATTGAGTGTGGGAGAGGGGAGGGGGTGGTTTACAACTAGAGCTTTAATCACTGTGAGAATTAAAATGTAATGAAAATTTATGTTTCATCTAGCAACTAGCCGTTTTAAGCACAACTCTCTCACTCCCTAATGGACGGTCGTCTTGTATCGAATGATGCCCCTTAACTATTAACTTTTCTCTCTTATTTTCCTTTTTCTTCTTTATCGCTTTCGTTCACATAGAAAATAGATATAAATTTTATAAAATAAAAATTGGAAAAAAGTTTTTTTTTTTTGCTGCTACCTTTTTTCCTCTTGAACAAACAACAAGAAACACATCAGCCTTATGCCTGGTTTCCTAGATAGGCTAACATTGAGATATCCACGCGTAGATTGTTGTTGTCATGCAGGCTGTACAAGTGGATGTACTTTCATCCTCCCCCTTCACTGAGTGTCGCAGTTGCCGACGAAGTCAAGGCAAAATTTTCTTCATTTCATGACATTTTATTTCCTTCACAAATTAAGGGAAATTTTCTTCTTTCCTTCTCTCGTTTATTCAGACACGTTTTTTTGAGGATGAAAAGACGGAAGAGAATATTTTTTTTAATAAAAAAAGAAGTTTAATTATAATATACACACGCAGCCATATGTACGCAGGCTTGTAATTATAAAAGACACATTTACTTACATTCGTATGTTTATAGTCGTATATTAAAATGTTCTCTTTTTTATGAAAATTATACATATTTTTCCTTCAAACGATGACAACGTTAAAAATATGAAGCACTTAATGTTTTTATTCGACAAATTAATTTTAGTCGTAAGGGAGCTCGTTATGTGGAATAGATATTATGTGGATGAGAAAATTTAAGCATCCGTGAAACGTAAATGTTTATGAATGTTGGTGAAATGGGGGTTTTTTAAATTTTAAAGGGGGTTTATGAGATTTTTTAAGGTAGAGTTGTACCTGAATTATAGTGGATTTTGAATAATATGGGAAAATAAGGAATATTTGGATGGGGTCTGGGACATTTCCCTAATTAACAAAGAGTTAGAACTGTGCTAGAAATTTGACCAATTATCAAGCTCTGATCTAGATCTTTGTGGATTAGGGTTTGTCATTGAAAAAAATGGACAATTATATCTTCTCATATTTTGCTTAAAGATTGGCTGATTTTGCGTAAGGATTAAAGTATCCAGGGGGAGGGGGCTTGTTGGCTTTTTTGCATGATGAGCTCGTAAATTCATCAGAAAAATAATTTTAACTCACCACTTAGTTACTTAGATCTAAGCTTCAAACTTTATTCGAGTTCTTAATCATCTTATTATACATTTTCCTTATTTCCTTAGTTCTACGCTGGATCTTAGCTACTTCGAACAATGAAAATGTATGAATCAGAGCGATTCTGAGCGTTCAAAACCTAATAAATTAATTTTCTTCTTAATTTGTGTCTAATTTAATCAAATTCCTTAGCTATCTTACTCTTTTCCTCTATGTTTAGACCATTCTGCCTTAGTTTTTCTTCTTTAGATCATCTTTAGCACTCAATTTAATTAAAATCACTTAAAAATGTCCTAAAATGCTCTTCTTAGCTTCTTATACGGATTAAAATGATCCGACCAACATGAAGTTGGCTCTAAGTTGTTAGCAACTTAAAGATATGAAATTTGAATTTTAAATGGCAGTTATAATATTCTAAGCTTCTTATTTCTTAAAACTTAAATGTAAATTTTTATTGCATGAAGCAACGAAAAAGTGCAATAAAAATTTTAACACTCCGCGAGCGAGGAAAGTTCTTTTCAGAATTAAATTATTCTAATGTAAGCCACTAACTTATCTAATTGCTTATTGCTCTTAGCTTTCTATGATCCAGTAAATTTACAAATTAATGTTACATAACTAATTTTATACTAATTTAAGATTTAACTTAGACTCTTATTTACTAACTTTATGTTTATATGGATATGTGTGAATAGTATGTGATATTTTATTTTGATTTTGATGTGATTTAAGCTTTCTTGCTTTTTTATGATTTATGTGTGACTTAATTATGTTTTTGTATTTTAGTTTTCTTCTATTTTAATTTTCTTTTCAATAAATATTTTTAATAAATAGAATAAATAGTTTAATAAATAGACCTAAAACCTAAGAATAAATAAATAAGACTAAATAAAACTTAACTCGTAAGTGAATATTTAAATCACATTCATGCTCAGCTAAGATGACTTGTTGTAATGGCTGCTTAGCTATTCCTAAGCTAGGTTCTTCCATCTTTCTTTCGCTCTTAGCTTCAAGACCTTCAGCATTAATTAATCTTCAGCTTCTTAGACTTTTCATCTTACTTCAGCTTCTATTTAAAGAAAATATTTGCAATGTAATTTTTCTAAGATCATTTTACTAAGTATCTAAGAGACTAAGATTGCCGTATTCAATGTTGAAAGCAAATTTCGTTTCCATTTAACCACTAAGACTTTAACTTAGTTTAACATATAAAGGATTCTTAGAACTTTTGTCTTAAATTTCCAATGCCGCAACCTCTGTATTGCTTGATATCTTCTCAGCTTCTTAAATAATATCGGAATATTCAAACTTAGCTTCAATGCTATAGCTTCTTGCATCTCAATCTGCGTAGAGTTAAGCTTAGAACAGGACTTAGAATAGCTTGTGTGGCATCTAATTATTTTGCTTAGCTTCTTCGATATTCGATTCTTACAAACCATACTTCGCTTAGTACCTTCAAATTGTGTCATAATCTTATGCTTAGACTTCGGCTTTTGTATCAGTGGTTGTACTTTCTTAGATACTTTTTCTTTCTTAGATGAATTAGTCTTACAACTAATTATTTTATCAAGCTTAGTATTTAAGTCTCTTTCCAAATTGCCTGTTTCATTTCCTTTAGCTTTCTTAGTTTGAATAATATGACTGCTATGACATTGATCGAAAATCTGTTGATCATTCTCAGACGAATGATAACGATTTGTATGTAACTCAACGTCATCGAAACTTATAAGGTCCTTCTCTAATATGTTATTTGTACTTAGCTTAGTTTCTTCATGACTGCATTCAACAATCAGATTGCTATTATTCATAGTACTTAGACCATCTAAAATCTTAGTTCGCTTAGCAGTCTTATCATTTAAGCCTTCCTTAAAAACTTTAGCCTTCCGCCTCATACAATTAATTGTTGTGTGATTCTCTCCACAACCTTCGACAGCACATCTAAACTTAATTTGATATGGACATATTTTGTGTTCCTTATACCCACATATCGTACATCTTCTTCTCACTTTAGCCCATATGTAAGCTTCAATTCCATTGAGCTTCCATAATTCTCTGCATTCGAATGCAGGATGATCGTATCCGTCATGAAGCCAGCAATACAGCAACTCATTCTTTCGAGTCTTTAATTCCATCTTAGAAACTTATCATATGCCTTAGCTCGTTGCATTCAGCAATTGCATTTTATTTTACTTAGCTTAGAATCTTAGATTTACTTAGAACGTCTTTCTTTCCTTCAACTTTAGCCTTATAGCTACAAATATTTTCTCTGGATGTTTGAGCTTTTAAATTAGTCACTTAAATATTTCTTAGATCACTTAAAACTATCATAGCATAAAACTATCAATGCTCTACGAGCTATTCCTTATCTTCACTATGCATATTTTTCTTTTAATTTAGCTCTAAGACTTAATTAGCTAGCTTAATTCACTAAGAGATTTTAAATTATTTTTTTTCTTACACTAAATTTTTTCTTAGCTTCCGATTTTAATCATTATTTATTCTTAGATCACTGCTTGGCATTATTCATGCTATTAGAGTAATTATTCTTATCACTTATTACTTAGATCTTAAATTTAGTTTCTTCTCTTAGCTCACTAATTAATTTTATTCCGTTTCTTTTCTTTTTGTCTGTCACTTTTTCAAATATTTTTCGACCGTTAATTTTCAAATACAATTTGACCGTTACTCTTTAAATATATTTTAGCCGTTAATTTTCATATGCTACTTTTTAAGCTTAATTAATTAAATTTACACTTTTTCTTAGATCTTAGACTTAGCTTCATCACTTATTTCACTAATCATTAATTAACTTTATCTTATTATATTTATTTTCTAATTTTATCATTTACGTGCGTATAACTTTTTCAAATATTTTTCTACCGTTACTTTTTAAATATATTTTAGCCGTTATTTTTCTTCTATGCTTTAAGCTACACTAATTAATTTTATCACTTAATTCTTAGATCTAAGACTTAGCTTATGCAACTATTTCTTTAATCACTATTTACTTTCATCTAATTTAATCAATTTTTTAATTTTATTATCTTTGCACATTTTTGCTTCTGGATCTTCTTCTGGATCTCATTTTATTCTCACTAAGGTTATGATATTTGCATTTTATGAATTTATGGCTTATTTTATGTGATTTCTTTCACTGGATGTTCCATTTCACTTTTAATTCACTTTGAGAGATCAAAAACTCAATGAAAGAGTTTTGAATGTTGGCTTTTTTGCATGATGAGCTCGTAAATTCATCAGAAAAATAATTTTAACTCACCACTTAGTTACTTAGATCTAAGCTTCAAACTTTATTCGAGTTCTTAATCATCTTATTATACATTTTCCTTATTTCCTTAGTTCTACGCTGGATCTTAGCTACTTCGAACAATGAAAATGTATGAATCAGAGCGATTCTGAGCGTTCAAAACCTAATAAATTAATTTTCTTCTTAATTTGTGTCTAATTTAATCAAATTCCTTAGCTATCTTACTCTTTTCCTCTATGTTTAGACCATTCTGCCTTAGTTTTTCTTCTTTAGATCATCTTTAGCACTCAATTTAATTAAAATCACTTAAAAATGTCCTAAAATGCTCTTCTTAGCTTCTTATACGGATTAAAATGATCCGACCAACATGAAGTTGGCTCTAAGTTGTTAGCAACTTAAAGATATGAAATTTGAATTTTAAATGGCAGTTATAATATTCTAAGCTTCTTATTTCTTAAAACTTAAATGTAAATTTTTATTGCATGAAGCAACGAAAAAGTGCAATAAAAATTTTAACAGGGCTTGTTGGTTAACCCCCTATTTTTTGAAAAACCAATATTGAAACAAGAAGGTCATGATTGGAAGAGATCTCCCAAAAACACCCTGGTTATGCCCCTGAAGCTAGAATCGTTAATACATCTTTAGCGTTCTTCAAATTATTCCAAACGTTACACACTGAAAGCCACTTTAAAGCAAAAAAACAATTCAAACTTTAAAAGATTGAAAGCTCCTTCAATAAAAGCATCATACAGATAAGTTCCAAACTCATGTACTCTCAAAACAGCTTCGATCCTCCCTTGTTGAAATTGAAAAGCTTCAGTGGAAATTTTGTCGGAATTATTTTAATGTAAATATTCTTTGAAGCTCCCACACAGCCTCAACTAGACTCTCCAGCGATTTGTTTCGAGAAAATAAAAAAGGAAAGTCATGTATTCCTTAAAGCTCAGGAATCCTCTGTATTATTCTGCAAATATTTAATTTGGAAAAAACACTACAAATGCCCTTAAGCTGTATACTCTGTTACACAAAAAAAGGAGAGAAAAAAAGTAAAATTATTTTTTTTCTGTAAGTTTTATCTATATCTGTACATATTGTATTATTCCAGTGCGCATTCAAGTATCCACTAAAGAACAACAAACATTTAACGGAGAATCCACCGTGAGATGTTGCCTACCTTCTCTATTTCAACTGAAATTAATGTTCCTTTCTTTTTTCCTGAGGGTACTTAAAGTCCAATTTTGTTTCTCTCCATCTTACTAGCCCAGGTTTACTTTTACCTCCTCAATGTTATGTAAGCAAATGTAAGCAAAGAAACAAAAGCAGAATAATATTGAGCACAAGAAAGATGTAAAAAGTTTGTTTAGCAGACAAAATGGGATCGGATCTAGACAAAAAAACAATAACAAGACGTAGCAGCAGCAAGGCTGTGTGAAAGAAAATGGAAAATCTTGTAGCATTTATTCAATTTAAATTGTTTTGATATGATGAGAAATCGTTTGTCAAATTAAATGAGACATGGAGAAGGTAAAAAGCAATTTCTTTACCTTCAAGAATTTTCTAAGTGCGTTGAGGCTTGAGGAAAGAAGAATGAGAGAGATTTACGGGAGGCTTGAAGCGCGAGAATGGATGGAAAAGCTTTATTTGTGTTTTTTGTTAAATAGCATGTGTCAAATTGTGAAATGAATTGTGATCTGCATTTTCATTTAATTTCGTAACAAAAATAAATGGAAAGTGATGGAAAAAATGTTGTGATTAGAGAGGTATTTTTGTTATTGCAGAGTTTAGGGGCGTTTGCTGATGCTTCAATGTATTTTTAAAATTATTTCTGTAATTGGGTATTTTTAGATTACGCATTTTTTGTAACATATTTTTTGGAATGTATTCGAAAATATGACTCGAATGAGCAAATGAACTGAGTTCATCAATTTTAATTTTCGATAATGAAATATTTCAAGTCGAGGGAAATGAATTAATGAAAAGTTATCATTCATATTTATTTTGATGATTGATAAGCTTTGATTTGTCACTGAATAAAAAATTGATCAATTTTTAAATTTATTTCAAAGTTTTTAATTGAAAATTGGATTTTTTTAATTCAAATTCGGAATTCCATTCTTAAATTTCGAATTTGAATTTTTTTTCAATTTTGAATTCAAAAATAGCTTTTCAAGTTCGAATTTTTAATCCAATTTCAAGTTAGAGTTAAAAAAATCAAATCTTAAATTCAAATTTTCCGTTTAGTATTTTACCAAGAATTGAAATTAGAATTGAAGAAAAATTCTAGTTCGAATTTTCAAACTTCAATTTTGAATTTTCGAACTTCAACTCCGAATTTTAAAAATTCGCATTCATCAAATTTCAATTTCAAATTGAGCTCACAAAAACCACCTAAAACTCATTCAAAATTAACACTCAATTCAGAAGTACTCATTGACTAAATCCCTTAATGAAAAATAAATCCACTAATTTCAAAAATCCCTAAAAGGCATAATAATTAGGATTTTCTCATCAACTAAGAAGATAAGAGCTAAATCCTTTTTGTCTCTCATTCGCAAGTGCAAAAAGGCGAACTTATTGTGAAATGAATTTAATTAAAAACTTTTTCTATCTCACAAAAATTTTGATTTAATCTTCAATCGCTTATTAATTCTCATCCTTTGGGTTTCATCGTTCAATGTAAAGCTCGTCTAGTTCCTCCTTTCAAATGGTAATTTAGGCAATTTACAAGTTATTTAAATCTAAAAATATCGCAATCAAATTTAGAGGGAAAAAAAAGATTCCAGCGCGTTTGTAATAAAAACAGATTAGGGGTCGTTCATTAATGATGTCCAACTTTTATGGATGGTGTCCATTTTGTGACAAAGGAGAGTCTATAAATACTGTTTCTTAATGGACGTCATTTGTGAATGACCCCTTTAGGAATATTAAGCAAAGAAGGAAAGGAAATGGAAGAAAATCAAGTGATAAAGCAGGTCAACATTAAAATTGAATTTCATGAAGAATGAAGGAAGCATAAAGCTCGAAGCAGCAGAAAGAAGGGACACAAAAAGAGAGAAAGTGAAAAAAATGTTAAATTACTGTAAAAACGAGAGGAAAATGATCTCAAATGAGATATAAAATCCTCCGCCACTTTTTTTGACATGAGCTTTTTCTCTCGTGAACATTTTTTTCAGTATTAAATGTGAGGAAAAAATACAATAAAAACAAACAGAGGACGGAATGCGGCAGCATAATGGAATGAATGAGTGAGATTTCTAAAATAATAGAGAAGGAGAGGAGCTAAAGGCTTTTCACTTTCGGTTTGTTGTAAAGGGGATCAATCTTGATTATGTCAAATACAATTTCATATCATTTTGAGAAAGAGAAGCAGCATGAAAATATTGCAATAATGGTTTCCTTCATCTTTTATTTAATTTCTTTTTTCTCATTTTCATCCTTGCAGGAAGTCGGAAGCATAATTGGCAAAAAAGGAGAAATTGTGAAACGTTTTCGAGAAGAGGTAAGTTTCTTTAGGGTAGAGACGAAAAAAGTTATATGAATAACAAATGTGCATTAAAATGATTAAAAAAGCACCAATGAATAATGGAAAGAAGAAAAAGAAATAATAGGAAAAAAATATTGAATGAACATGAATTCAAGTGACAAAAGACAATAGCGCAATTTTCTTTTTATTGATGACATAAAAGTAATGAATTTTTAAAAAATTAAAATAATCTGAAATTTACTTCATTATTCAGACTTTTTTGTTTGAATTTAAAATTAAAAATATAATATAAAAATTATGTTTTTCAAGTTCGAATTCGAAATTAAATTATCAAGTTCGAAACTTAAAATAAAAATTCTATTTTTCAAGTTTTAATTCGAAACTAAATTTTTAAGTTCGAAATTGAATTTCATGTTCCAGAGGCGTAGCCAGGGTTTTTGAAGGAGGGGGAAGGGGTGCCCAATTTTTTATTTTTGCAAAAATCACTGTAATATGAGCTTTGTATTAAATTTTAGTATTTCTTTAGACATTAAGATTGATTTTGCAAGTAGTCTTCAACATTTTTTGTAAAAAAATTAATTTTTCGATTTTAAATATTAAAAAAGTTTAAAAATTTGTAGTAAATTTTGATTTCGAGGGGGTGCACGGGCACCTAAGGACCACCCCTGGAAACGTTCTTGTCATGACTGACATTTTGAGTTCAAAAGTTGTCACTCAAGTTCGAAATTCAAGCCTTACACTCAAGTTTAAAGTTAAAACTTAATAAAAAAAATGAATCAAAGATTCAGATCCAAAGATTCGATTAAACAACATCCCGGGAAATGTACCCCCTTTCTACGTTTTTTTATGGGATTAATTGAATTTTGCACCTCCTAATAAGAGGCATATGCTCCTCCTTCACCACCTTTGTTTGGGGCGTACCCTGAGACTCCTGACAACACCAGACGATCCACAGAAACAATCACAGAAGTGCAAACAACGCTTATAAAAATTCATCATCATTGCGCTCAAAATACATTCTTTCTGTGAGCGAACAATAACAATGATGATGTTGATGATGATAATAACTTAATGCTAGAAAGTGAAGGAAAATTTAAGATTTATAGCGCTCTACAATAATAAAAAGACTACATATTATGTATTGTTGAAACATTTTCACGGAGAAATATGATGTAATGGCTTTACGCTCCTTCTTCTTCTTCTTGCTCGTCTATGCCGTAAGAATCATTTTTTCTGTCTTTTCTTCTTCAAACGGTGAACAAAGACGAGAGAGCAAGAAAGGCTCCGAGTAAAAAATTGTGAAATATCAAAAGGTATTTTCCACAAAATAAATTGGATTTCAAAAATTTATTACAATCATAGACAATGAAAGCATCGTGCACTAAAAATTCTCCACATGACTTTACTACCTATAAAGAAAGTGAAGGAAGAAATTTTCCCATCAACTTTTTCTAACAATCGGGTATTATTTTCTAATCAAAGCAATCATGTTTGAGTTATTAGGATAATTATCATTGATTTATTTCTCCTCAGTTTGCTGCTTATAAATTGTTTATAGGCACAGACAGAAAATAGAAGCATTTTCCTTACGAAATTTTTCATTTTCTATTTTTTAGCTTCAAGAGTTTCTCATCCTAGCTTTAAAGACATTCTTCGATGTAATTTTTTTTAAAGTCATCATGACGCTCAAGATTTGCTTCCATACGGCACGCAGCAATGTAATTTTATTAATAATTCATGAAAATTTATTTAATTCTTTAGAAGAATCTCTTATCATAAAATAGAAATTTTTCGGCAATTTAAACATGTTTTAATTAAATTAAATTAAAGTAATTTGTGACTCAGGACGTGATGGAAGTACATGATGATGATAGTGTAATTTGATGAGAATGTGATGATATTTTAGTTAGTTTAAAATTTATTAGTAAAAAAGAATCCATGAATTTCAGTGTTTCTCAAACTTTTTTTGGCTCGCGGCACATTAAACGTCATTTGGAAGACTTGGTGGCATACCTGAGTCCCAAAAACCAACTTTTATATTTTATTTAAGTTGGTAAAGTAGCCCAGTTGTGTCAAGTAGAGTTTCATAGTTCGAACAATTTCCAGAAGATTGGAAAACTGAAGAAAAGTTCGTGAAAATTCCTAACTCATAAAAAAATGGCACACCTGTGAAATTTTCACGGCACACAGTTTGAGAACCACTGATGTATTTACTTCTGACTTATGTCTTGAGTTTTTTATATTCATAAGGTCCTAATCATGGCAGGGAATGAAGATGAACCCCGGATCAAGATGAACCCCGAAAAATCTTAAAAAAATACCTGAGCAAGGAAGCATGGATATCTGGGAATGAGAATTTGAAAGGATTTCCAAGATATTGACTCGTTTCCTAGCTCAAGGATTGTTTAGTATTTTTTGGGATTAATTTTGAGTTAACTTGCTTTTATCCTGAGTTTGATGCCAGGTCAGGATCTAGTCATGAAGCTCGGTTTATGTGCTGAGTGTAGTATTGAAGTTTTGATACCTAATGTGCTTCTTTTGTTAAAAATACAACTTTACTTTCTGATGGCAGGTTATTAAACATGTATATACAAACTGAGACAAACGATCAAACTGAGGACATATAGATCATTTTCCTTCAGCAAATGCGCTACAGATTATTAAATTTTATCAAATATTCGCAGTATGTTCGTATAAATTTTATCCCCATCAAAATGATGCTATATTATCACATCATCCATCAATTTCAACCATGACTTATCAATCAATAACCACACACAGAATTCAAAATTAATTATTTGTGGTAAATTATAATGTTACAATCTAATTGCACAGCATAACGTAAGCAGATGATAATTTGCACTCTCTTGTAATCTCACATTTCTAAAAGATTCTCAATAATGCATCATGATAAAGCTCCTTGTATCGGATTACCTATTAATTAGTAATGAACAATAATTATTTTGGAATCTTGATGAAAATCTTTGAGAAAATTGAAAATGATCTTTAAACAAATATTTTCCTAAAATCTACAAATTGGCATCATCAATATTTAACCTATTTAATGCTATTATAGCAGTTATAATGATTAATCAAGTAGACCATGAGGTCATTATTCGTTTTCTACAAAGTAATTAATATCAAAAATCGAATTGGGAAAATTATGTGAATTTCAATTAAATTTATCATAATTAATTCTTTCATCAGTTCATTAAAATTTAAGCAGTAATTACCCTTTAAGTCTTAATATTGATGGGATGAAAAAAATTGAAGGCTGTTGAACGATTTATTAAATTATAATATCTGAAATTTTGTTTAAAAGATGCCCAAAAGGTATGATTTATTTGAATATCAAGGAAATACTTAATCAAGATTGAACCTTGGAATATGTTTGTCCATAAAATATTATTGAAATTCCGATTGGGATCGTTCGTAAATTACGTCAAGCATAAAAACTAATCTTTTGACCCTCCTTGACCCAACTATGTCACAACTTTTAAACTCACAAAATCATCGAACCTCCTTTAACTAGAATGTGACGTAATTTACGAACGACCCTTTAGGGGTCATTCACTTATGACGTCTATTTTTGGGGGAGGGGAGGGGTAACTGTGTGGCAGCTCCATACAATTTTTTATATGAAAATTTTGAGATAGGGCAGGAGGGGGTCTAAAAATCTCATTTTTTGATGGACATTATGGGTGAATGATTGTTCAAATGCAGAATGGGGGTCCAACAAATTTGGTCTAAGAGAATCTAAAGGACGTGAACACCCAATCAGCTTCCTGGCTTCGCTCTTTAGGAGCTGGTGATTTGTAATCCAATTGCTGCTCTTCCCTACCATTCACTTGAATGACCATTCAGGTTACATGACTAATTTACATTTGTTTTATCCATTTATCTTACTTGACTATAACAACCAAGACATTTCATCAATGGCATTTTAATTTTAAATTCACTGCACTCACCAAAAAAACACAGATTTTAATCGCTTAAAAATTAAACAAAATTCTTTCGACATCATTCACGTTTAAATGTTATCATTGACTCTCAAAAATCTCCTCTCGCAAGAAAAAACATTTCAGTTCACTTTGTGCCTCATTTGATGTCATTGAATAAAAAGGTATAAAAACAAGATTTTCAATTTATTTCACAAAAAGCAGCCAAATGAAAGTAAAGAAGAAGAAAAATATTTTTCATCTATCGAAGAAAGAGTTTCATGTCAATTTGAACAAAAATATGTATAACACAATAGCACACAATCATACACACAAATTCGAGTCGCATTTTTTTTTGTTAATTTTCCTTTCATTTGAGGCGCACATACACATGTACTGTCATGAAATGCGATACATTCTTTTGATATAGTCATGAAAAAAGAAGGGAATAGTAGAAAATACTTTGATGATGTGTATACAAAAAAGCATTTTTGGTTGATCGCTACTGGCAGTTAAACCAGACCCAGATCTGGAAACTAGTGAATACTTCATACAAATTTGGGGATATTAGACATATTATAGGGATAGCTGGGGTACTTAGGGATACTATCCTTAAGTTTCCACGCCTGGAACCAGACAAGGCGTGGAAACTCAGGATCATTCCTTAAAAAATCCTCTAGCAAAGAATCAAGTTACTTCTTGGATAATTCAAAAATTGCGTTGAATCTCTGAAGACAATAGCTGACCAAAGTGTATCTAGTAGAATTTTGGACTTAAATGTTTCATAAAGTGAAGTACAGCACACTAGTGTGCCGCGGCACATAGTTTGAGAACCACTGGTATAGAGAGTCATACAGATAGTCAATGTTCAAGCAGAATTCCGAAAAATATGCTTAAAATGAGAGTAAACCTATTCCAATTTTCTTTTCAATAAAGCATTTGAAGGAATAAAGTAAAAATGAATGAGAAAAAGTATCAGACTACAAAAAAAGAAGAAAATCGAGAAGAGAATGAAAATGAAAATGGGGAGAAAGGAATGAAGAAAATTTCTCAACTATCATACACACTACCAATTGCTGTATAATATAATATCTTGAAAAGAATACAATTCTACAATCTATATTGTATGTTATATTCATTGTTGCTGGTTGAATGGCTGACTTGTGGATGGGTTGTTTGCTATATCAGTAAGGTATACAATATACATTCATTTCCCCAATTATAATCCTATTATCGTGTTCGCCATTTCTTCATGGGGATGTTGAGGCATGAGAGAAGTTTTTTCCAACTACTGCTGCTGACTGTACACACGTATATACTCCTTCCTATGTCTTCTTTCCTCCCTTGAGTGGAATAAGTGGAGTAAATGTGTTCAATGAGTAGTGAATGGTGAGGCCAATGTATGCTTTTCGTGAACATTCCTCTACAGAATACTTGAAATTATTTCTGTAGAACTTTTTTTAAGAACCTCTTTCTTTCTTCCCTTTTATGCTACCTATCTATTAAATTAATATAAATGTATGAAAGAGAGGAAATTAATGATATCGACAAAAATTATCGATTGAAAAAAAATTTGCCATTACTTTATTGCTTGCTGTCTTTCAGTTATAGATACATTGTGTCTTTCCTTAAGGGCGTTGTTCAGAAGTGACTTCTTATATTTGTAGGAGGGGTGTCTGAGTAGTGGGTTGGGTTGCTAGTCTACAGTTTTTAGGACTTGCGTTGCTACGCAAAGGCGGCAGATTGAGAGATAGCTTCTGGTGGGAATCGAACCCACGTCCTCAAAAATTACAGATTTCTGGTATGTTGCCTAACCACTAGGTCATATAGGCCTTACTCTAGCACTGACAGAATCGCTTATATATTTCTTGATACCCAAGATTCCCTTCAGCACCACATTTGTGAACGACCCCATTATGTATTTCAATATATGAGCAATAATAGAAAGAGAAAAAGAAAATGAGGAAAAATAAGCGATTTTTTTCAGAAAATGAAAATTAATGAGATTGAATGTATTTAGTACGCTTCCACACGTTCCTCATGTGTGCTCCACATGTATACAATACTTTTTTCTATCATTTCTGTATATAAAATTATATGTTATCATGAAGTGGCCTCAACAATAAACACAGAAAAAAATTCCTAATGTACATGAATGTGTGTATAAATATAAATTTCATTATGATACGTTTTAATAATAACATATGTACCTCTCTGTGCATATACATGCACGATATCATCCCGAGAGAAGGAAAATAGAGAACAATAAACAAAGCGTGGATGCGAAAATTCCGATAATTTAGTAAAATGTTGAGACTCAGCTTTAATATGGAGTTTTATGTTACTTTGAATATAGAGTGGATATTATGAGGAATGGGCAGGGTTGTAGCCACATACCTGATAGCGGCAGAGGTATAAATTGATAATTTACAATTTTTTCATATAGCAACGTCTTCCTAGAAAGAGTAATTAATTTTATTTTAAAGTCAACATAAAATATAGTCAGAATTCTTCCTTATGAAAGCATCAAAAGCTCTTGTTTGTGGAACTCAGCTCAAAAATGCATTTATTGTCATATATCATATTCCATTAATTACCGGATTTTCTGTGTATCATTTTAATTGCCATCGAAAAGTTTCGTGCCACAATTTTATCTACTGAATGTGAAAAATGTATACAAATTTCATTTAAGCACTTACACATACTTGCGCCTTAAATATCTATTTGAAATTGTTGATAAGCTTCTTTTCGAGGGGTATAAAATATGCGAATGTGCGTTTCATTGTGAAATTTCGCATTAAATCTGGATCATGACATTATTATCATTTATAATTAGTCATAATTATACGAGAGAGAAATGTGCTTTTTAATTTTTCCAATTTATTATATTTTTCTGCACAATGATTTATGGTAAAACTCTATGGTTTTATACATGTTGACAAATTATCATGATTGTTATTGCGGATGAGTGCTCAAAATTTCATTATTTAATCGAATGAATCTACTTTCACTCATCTCTGATGTAGAAAATTTATGCATTTTATATCTATTTTCTGTTATGCACGCTTAACACCTAACAGTCTGCATGCACATGTGTGATACCAACTGTTGTGAAAACTTTAAATTGGAAATAAAATATCAAGTAATGAAATTCGCGAATGCGTGAGATGAAAATGCATTTTTCAAGTATTCTTTAAGTCGTTTTTAAGTAGCTTACTTCGGTATTTTTAGATTATTCACCCAATCAAACTTCTGGCGATGCATGGTGTACCATTCAATAATTTCGCACAAAATGGGAGTGTCATACAGCTTCACATCCTACCCCTAACCCTAGTCTAGACCAGTTCAACTGCAACAAAAAAATTTTTTTTTTGACTTTCCAACATATTATTTAGGACTTCGAATCAAGAAATATTACTTTTTAGGATTTGTATAAAAATTTATAGAATTTTTTGTCCCCTAAACTACAACACCCCTAGAAAATACCCCACTATATATACTCTTATTATTCCACTGTTCCTATGACATGGGCGTACCCAGAGGGGGGGGGGGGGGGTCCGGTGTTTTCAAACTATTTTTTCAAGAAGACTGTACTAGCTTTTTCAAAGTTTTGTTTGGGGTACCTCTGGATACGTCACAAAGTTGATTCCTCGTCAAGTTTTATTTCAATTTTTAATTTAACATAGAAACGCAATCGAAATTCTGTTCAAATCAAAATCAGTTCCTGTTCATACAAAATGCAGAATTTAATGCAACTTCTCCTCAAGTAAAAATCGCTCCATTCCATGCAAGTTTCCAATATTCGATACAATAAATTGTTAAATCTCTATAAAATAATTTTCTTTTTTCAATTTAGTATCAAAAACTTCTTCTCCATTCAATGCTTCAAGTTGATGATAGTCAGCTTACAATAACTATTATTGTTATTATCGTTCAATACATTACATTTCAATAGACGAGTTAGAAGTGAGAAGAAGAGTGCGAGAATTTACAGCAAAAATATGAATCCATTGTGATAGTTTATTGAACCTAGATATTGCAATAGCGGCAACAATGAGTTGTTGTGTTAGAAATCATGCAGTGTAACAAGAGCGAAAATATGAATTATTTAAATCATTGAAGAGTTATAAATTTCACAATATATTTTTTTAAATATCACTTCTATTAATCTTTTGTTAACTATATGACATAATAATAATAGCTGTAATGATAGCGGTGTGTTTATGATGGATAAAAAATGTAATTTGACACTTGACAATATTAATCATTAAACATCTGCGATATATAATTGGCACTTAATATGATTTTTACATTACATTCCATTTATCAAATCGACAATTTATCATCATGCAAAATTTAATTTAGAGACAGGAAACTTTTTTTTTTGTAAAAAAAACTCGCTTTATCTTCATTTTAAAAAAAAAATTTAAATTTTTTTACACATTTTTGTTGGAGAAAATTTCTCACTTTTGTCAATTATTGTAATTTCATGTCCTTCATCATCTCGTCTCATCTTTCTCTGTCTTAAAAAAATTGTTTATTATATTATCTGACACATTTTTTCACTTTCGCTATTTCTTATTCCTTCCTGAACATCGTTGACGATGATGACGTTGACGGCAATGATGGGTTTGATGATGGAAAAGTTGTTGAGGCAAATGTTTTTTTAGGAAAACTTCAAAAACATGAGCATACTGGAATTTGTGTCTCGTCATGTCTGACAATCTGAGTAGTTGTCTTACTATGGTAATTTTTTTGGGAAGTTCTAATTTTGAAATATGTCTAATTTACTTAAGCATGTGGAAAAGGCCCTAAACTAATATTCAGGGGCATATACAGTGGAAGGTGGTGGGGTCTGGGTCCCCTTTTTTGAAAAACCAATACTACTTTAAAACCAAATGTTTTTAAAATCCCTTCCAAAAAACATCCTGGATACGCATCTGCTAAGATTGACTGTGTGGATGCAGAACATAAACTAAGCTTTTCCGATGCCGAGATCGAGATATCCTGGGATTTAGTAAGGATTATTGTGCGCTGGATTATGAAGCCAAGTCTACGGGTTGGTCAGTAATGATACATATAATATGAATAATATACATAGTAACTCGAGTAACCAGGTGACTGAGTGGTTAAGGTACCAGGAGGGTTCAACCGGGGTCCCCCTCGAGATCCTACCCTCCCCTCCCCTCAAAATATTTCTGGCTACTTAAGAGGTCCTTCTTTTAAAAGGTAAACTAAACAAAATATTTACTTCTCCCAAAAAGATACTCGATGATAGAAAATTATATAAACACGTAAACATTCACAAAAATTTCGGTACTCACGAGTCTCTTGTAAATATATCATATTTAAATTAGAAAGAATTTAAAAACTGAACTAAAAGTGTATTTATTTATGGAACAGCAATAAAAGTCGGGTAAATGTTCAACAAGCATAAAAATCAGTTAGTAAAATAATTTTCTTTCCTGCTCTTTCGATCTCTTCAAAAAAAAATTAAATGATATTTTTCAAAGCCAGTTGGACGTCGAGGCAATAAAGTAATATTGTAAAATTGCCATAGCTCTTTCTCTGTGCAATATTGTAGACTGCTGAACATGAAAAATTATGTTCACTAATTGAATCAACGACTTTCTTTGCTCAAAAACAAGAAGAAAAAAATAAAAATTTTTTTCCCATGTCAACTTCTCCGATCCATTTATGCGTTGATGCTTCCCTACCGTAATAACAATATTTTTTAAACGAGAGAAAATTTAATTAATGTCATATTCTATTCCTTTTCATAATAACATCGTAGTCTGGTGCAAAAATAAACATATCGGATGGTTCCTGTCCCGAACGTATTGTGACTGTTTCTGGTTCAACCAGCGCTATATACAAGGCATTTACATTAATCACAAAAAAATTCGAAGAGGTGAGTTTGTTATGACATTTTTTTAAATATATATATGCAAAATAAATTTACGATGAAGTTTCAAATTTAATTTGATGATGGAGAATTTTTTTTGCTGTTCAAACATTTTTTTAATATAAAAATCAAATTTTCTGATTAATTGAAGAGTTCATGCTACAAATTTCTAACGTTGCTTCAGGCAATTTGAAGGAAAAATTGTTTACTTTCCCACCCAGAAATTATTTGAAAAATAATGTTTGAACTCAAAAGTTGAAATCCGAGAGGAAAAATTAAATGAGAAAAGTCATAATGTGTAAGATATGTTTTCCGTCTTCCTTTTAATAAATCCTCACTGAAACGAACCTTATGTTGCTTAAGGATGATATCCACCTACCTAATTTAATGTTCATGTTATCCTCATGTTCTCCATCCCCTCTCACTCTCCTTCGTATCTTTTTATATATATATATATCCGCAAAGAGATAAAAACAATATTTTTCTTTCGATTTACAAGTGATTGTCGGCTATATAAACATTTTTTTTTGTATATGTTCTCACCAAAATCTTTTTTAAATTGTTTCATAAGCCTCCTTTTTTCCTCACAATTTCATTTATGGTGCATTGTCCTTTATCAATTTTAGTGCCACACTACGTCCGTCTGTCTATCCTTTCATTGGCTTATTGTTTCCTTTTATCGATTCATATTCTTTGAAAGTCATTGGAAAGCTTTTATTACTAAATTTGATCATTTCCTAGTCATATCTGTCATTGGGAAGTTTTTTTTTGGTGAGGGATTTAGAATTGGATTAGGATTTATGCTGGAGATGCTTGCAAAATGTCTTGAAATTAGAAAATATAATAGTAAAGTTAAGGGATTAGATAGGAGTCGTTTGCAAATTAGGTCAAGCTTTTAAGGAAAGGGGGTCTGAAGCTATTCAAACAAAAGATATTTTTTATTTGCAAATTTTGGTGACAGGAGGTATTTAAAAATCTATTTTTTGATGGACGTTATTTTGTAAACGGCTCTGGTTAAAATTAAGGCTTCATTGATTAAAATTTAAACAAAAAAAGGATAACAAATTCCAGGAAAAACTCCGAAAACGCCTCTATTTTTCCGTATTACGGTAATAAGTTAGTCGTAATTTAGTGATCCATGCAAGATGCCTTAGCCTATTTTATGTCTGAGATTTTGTAACAAGTCAAACCAGGTGCGTATCTAGGTTTTTTTGGAGGGGTTTTTGAATCAGCTAGTGTTGATTTTTGAAAAAAAAGGGGTTGACCCCCCCCCCCCCCCCCGCTGGATACACCCCTGGGTCAAACAAATAAAGGTTTTTCTTGGAAATTTTGCAACTAAAGGTATCCGAAAAAAATAAAACCCAAGACATGACAATAATTTTACAAAAAATTCAGCTAATCCAGCATAAAATCCATTACATTCAACCTCAGCATAATGCAAATCACTTCAAACTTTCCATGTCACCATGAATTATACAAATTGCTTGCAAATTGCGCTTGTGATAAACTTTTTTTCTCTTTGTCAAATTAAATTTTCTACGTTAATTGATGGGTAATGAGGAATAAAAAATATGAGAAAATTTTTCATGGTTATGCTGCATTTCATCCTTATTAAAATCATTAATATGTATGAGCTACTCTAGAACGACCATCACTTTTTGCATTATAATAGAGGAAAAGAAAACCACAGAGCTTTGTGAAAAATCGGAGGAAATTTCTCACTCAATCTAATGAATACATAACAGTAAGATAGATAGACAGATAAAAGAAGTTTAATATGAGAACTATTATGAAATTGTGAGGGGGGAAATACCTGAAGGAATATTTGTTAGCGGTTTCTACGATGCGGTCGAGAAAATTTCCCATCTCCTTAAGCAATTCACTTAATCATATCTATTTTCCCTCATTTTCTTTTTTACTTTTACCATCATACTATATTTAATATATTTATCTTTATCCCGAGCAATACAATATTCTAATGACAGTCACGTGGGAGCCTAATCCTAAAAGTTTTCTTATTACCAAAAAATTCGATGAATTCGCTCCACTTCCACCTCCTCAATATTAGCTACAAAAATATCATTCATGTTAACATCCTCCAGGTGTCCTTTGGGTGATATTTTCATAGTGTTGACAGATGTGGATTGTGACTGACTTTGAGCATTCTGTATTTGCTTTGGGGATCAAAAAAAAGTTAATTAAATCATAAAACAAAAACAAACAAAACTATCCCATTACAGTGGTGTTCCCAATTTAATGACGTCAGCACATCAAATGGCAAAACACAAATTCCACTCCGCTTAATTGTTCCAGCAAGTCAGTGTGGAAGTTTAATTGGTAAATAAATTTACACTCAAACCATTTATCTTTTTTTTTCTCTCTTTTCTTTTACAGTATTTATATTTTATTTTTCTTATTTCCATTCCTTATTGTATAAATTCATTTTTTTTCTTTAAATTTAATCTTCATTCATCCACTTATCCTTCGCCCAACTGTCGTTCTTCTTCGCCTTATACTTCTTCCCTCGTCGTATTCTTTATCGTGATGAAAGCAACATTTTATATTACTGTACAGAGTTCTTACTTTTTATTTAATGCCCAGCTCCTTCACTCTTGATGTATCCGGATAAAGCTTAACAGAATCAGCGTTAGGGGATTTGATATTTTTGTGGCTTTTTTTTAGATTTTTTTAGGTGATTTATTTAAATTGTCAAGATAGGGGCACTTGATCAAGATGTACGCAGATCCACCCCGAGCGACACAAGTGAAGAAGTTGCTACCACGAATCTGTTTAGCACTAAATGGAATCCACCTCCGTGTCACTTCCATATGGCTGCCGCATGGAGGCGGATTCCATTTTGTGTTCATATATCACTCCATAACAGAGTCTTGATGGATTCTTAACGGCGACTTTGTCATTTGTGTCGTTTGTGCATAGATATCCATTTAAGCTTGTACTATCTAGAATATCTAGCTTTGTGTAAATTAACTTGCCAGTGTGACCAATGTATAGGGTCTATGTAACTAAGTGGGTATAGCAAACCTGAGATGAAATCTGTATTCATCCCTTCTGTCAAGACATGAGTTCAATTTTCATCAAGGATTCATTAAATATTGTCAATAATTACAAGGATTCCCACAATGAAAAATCACAACGTCACAAGACCCTAAAATTCTCAATATTTACTTGAATAATAAGAATTTTTCTAAATAATTTCCAATTTTCACCAATGTTGACCAAACAATCCACAAAAGCTGCGCCAAAATCGAAGGCTTTCTTCTCGCTTTTATTATGATTTTAAATTAATTTTTATTATTCTACAAATCTCACCAATATTTATCTTGATTCCCTTCATTTACTCACTCTTCGTGCTTTCATTGTGTCATATTAAATGCAAAGGAATTACCAATTTGGCTTTTTTAATTATCTAACAGAATGAAGGTCCTTTATTTGTTCCTTAACAATTAAAGTAAATGAAATCTAAATCTTTTTTACGATTAACAAATGAAAATGAGAAGTTGAAATTTAAGAAAAAAAGTTATTGCCTCCTCTTTTTCTTTCCCAACTCATCCTTCAATCATTGTTATCGCTCACAACAGCTCCATGCTTTTGCTGTTTCCATGTTCTGCTTCTTCACATCCCATTATATTTGCATTTAATTAAATTATAAAAATCAGCAATTTCCCTGAGCTTTTCTGCTTTCTTTCATTGCCACTTTTCCCACTTCTTTGTAATCATTTTTCATATGAAAATAATTTTCCTTTCTTTTCCATTTACTTCGTTATTCATGTTAGTGCTATAGATTGAAAGTATAGGAATACATGCCTTCATAATAGCTCATTCTGGTTACGTCAATTTCGATTATGCCTTTTTTGATGTTTATAAAACGAGAAGTAAAATCTAATGGAAATCATTTTTGTGGGAATTTGGTTTTTCTAGGAATATAGGAATATAGAAAATTGTTTAGAAGTTGTTCATAAATGACGTCCAATTTTTAGGAAGGGGAAGGGGTCTGATGCTGTGTGATGCTTCCATACAAAAGAAAATTTTATGACAAAGAATGGAGGCGGTCCAAAAATCTCGCATTTTGCGTGACGTCATTTATGAATGGCCCCTTACAAGAATTTTTTTGTTTAGTTGAAGTTAGGGGAAAATAAATTTATAAATGGAGATATTTAATAGGAAAATTATTACTTTAATTTTCCCAGAAGAGTATAAAATATTTCATAAAAAATATATTAATAGAGGTACAAATATTTCTGCTTTTTTCATCTCGCCGAGCAACGGGATTCCTTCCCACTTCCCCATAGCTCATAGTTGACTATAAATTTGTTTGAAGTCAAGTCGACCTTACCATACAAAATCGACTTTGAGCTATGGGATATAATGGTTCTTGAGGCATTCTATGGGGGGGGGGGGGCAAGGGGGTCTAGACCCCCATCAAGATTGAAATTTGTTTGTTCAAAGTATTTGTGTAATTAAAAGATGAATCCTATTCGAAACGTTCCAGACACAACTTCAATTTTATTTACTTCAACTCAATATTATTCAAGCAGCTCCTCAAAATTGAAATTCAATGATTTCAATTAACTTTCCGTACGATGAAAATCCCACAATAGCTCTAACATTCCAAAAAGTAATTTAATTCAATTAAATTCGCTGATGGATCTCAAATCAAATTAAAATAAAGTAAATTTTAAAAGTTTGTTTAATGAAACAAAATTTATTATCAAAAGTAATTTAATAAACGACAACATTCAACCCTTAAAATTCAATTCCGCGTGCTGAAAAAAGTTCTTAAAAGATTTCAAAAGGCTTCTTTTTTTCGAAAAAGTTATTAAATAAGATAGCAGAATCACCGTGGAGATTTTGTCATGCTTTTTCCTGGAAAATTTTCATCATTTAAATTCCTTCCTTTGTTCTCTTTACAACGTAAACATGCGGGAAATCTTAGCAAAGCAGTTATTTTGCCCTTGACAGAAGAATTAATCTCTCAAGTGTAATGATGAAGAGAATGGGAGTTCTTTATTGTCTAGTTTGAGAAATTCCCTTTCAGAAAAATTAAATATCAAATAATGTTAATGCAAGAAGTGTTTTAAGGATACAGGATGATAAATCATGTGATTATAAGTTCGCATGAAATAATTTTAACGTGGATTTTAATTCATTTTCATCAATCATTCATCCCCACTGGGTGATCTGTACGCCAAAAAAAAGTGTCGCTGAAAGAAAATCCTCCCCATTAACTTACTCACATTTTCTTACATTCAAGTCTATATTCCATTAAAATTTATACCATAAAAGAGACAAAATTGTTGTAGGAAGGGAAAAGCGAATGAAAATTGAAAAAAAAATTGAAGGCCGCGAAAATGAGTGGATGAAAAATAAAGAATGGAAAATCAAATCTCAGAGAATGAAGGAAATCTTCATGCTTTAGCATAACACCATCATCCGTACAACCATCAACCCACCTCATTCTTTTGCCATTATTTTAAGTGATTTAAAGGGATTTAGAAAATGAATTTCATTTTTTTCTCTTTTCTCTTTTTTATTCTATTTTTTTATCTTTACGTCTCGTCTCGTCACGCTTACTACAACAAACAATGCTGCTGTTGCTGTTCCTTTGTTCATCACTCAATGCTTAACCACTACGAACCATCATCCCTTGTTGTGCGTATAAATATAAAAATATTGCCTGCAATCACATAATCATCATGCAAAAACAATAAAAAAAAAGGCAAAGGGGGATCAAAAATTAAGGAGATTCGTGAAGTGACCGGATGTTCGATTCAAGTAGCGAGCGAAATGTTGCCAAATTCTACGGAACGTGCTGTTACACTAACTGGTACATCTGATGCTATAACTCAATGTATTCATCAGATCTGCTGTGTTATGCTCGAGGTAAGTGTTTAATAATATCATTCAGTAATAATCCTCTTTATTCGCTCAGCAAGTTGCTCTCTTCTTTTGTATTTTGCCTGTGTGAATATTTCCTCCGTGTGGTGTGTGTGAATGAATGCTGAAATCCATGGCAACCTCATTGATGAGCAAATGCTGTGATATGTGATACATCTATGTTACGGATATATTAACATCACTGCAAGATTTTTATGGCGAAAATGACCAAGTTTGTTTTCTTTAGCTTATAATTTTACATCAGAGATTCATTATTAGATTATTTAGTGTAAGAGGTCGTTCATTAATGATGTCCAAATTCTTTTTTGAGAGGGAGAGGGGTCTGAAACTATGTGACACCTCCAGACAGAGCACTTGCTGCTCAGGGGGGTCCCAGAATCCCATTTTTGATGAACATTATTTGTGAATGGACCCAAAGGAATTTCATTTATATTTTATTAAGAAATATATTCATGGAAATCTAACTTGTTTTAGATGTTGTCTGGAACGAGTCTTTTGGGAGGGATTTTAAGACGTAAGGTTCGGGGAAGTAACTAATTTTAGGGGGGAAGGAGGTCTGATGCTGATACTTTCATACAAAGAGGAGGGGTTTAAAAACTCGTTTTTTGCGTGACGTCATTTATGAACGTCCCCTTAAGTTAGTTTAGTAAAAAAAAATTAATTTTAATCTGTTTAATGAGAAAAATCCAAGTCTAGCAAGTTGGAGGAATGTTTAGCAGAGAGTTGACTTTAGAACCTGAACAGACCCCACTTCGACAATGCTTGAAATCAGCAGATTTATCACTCTAATAATCCAGTTAATGTTATGCCAAAAATGATACAAACATCGTCCATCCATAACCTATTAATTCATATCCAAATGCGTCTAATCAACGTTTATATTTCACAATCTAGTTACAGCTTATTTTGCATTCGGACTATGGTGAAGTTTACACATTAACATTCAGTAAATGTGTACACATGAAAAAAAGGCATGATCATACAGTATTATGATTCTATTTAAACTAAGTGATAGTTCATGTTTTCTCATCATCCACAAATGCGTCTTTAGAGACTTAAAGTTCGTACATTTCATACATTTATATATGAATTTATGAAGCTACAAATTTTATTCCGCATATATAGTCATGATGATGATGATGGTGATGAGAAATGTTGAGAATTTGTGTATGCATATTCTGAAGGGATAATAGAGAATTATGAGACTATAAGTACACATACATTGATGTAGATAATATTTTCTGTATGATTCTTTTTTTTTTGCTCTACTCATCTCGGACAACATATCACAATTCTCAACTGTATCAAATTCCCATCATAGTATGAGTTATTTTCTCTCTCTGATGTTTTTTTTCTGACATCAAACTGTAGAGAATGAAAAGTGGATATAGAAGAGGACACAAATATCTAAATACGAAGCGCATTGGAGTGGACAGTGTTTTAGGATTAATACACATTATTATTACCTGGACATATGAGTCGAAACAGAGAAATTTGAATTTATTTTCCTTCCTAAACATTTTCAAGTTGATGTATTCATATGCATGTGCGTTTTGTGGGATAATTCAATGATGATGTCCAAGAGATAGGAGAGAGGGGTGTCAAATAGAGTTTGATGCTCCAATAACTTACCTTTTTAAGGACTGTCTAGAGTGTTGCTGCTAATGTTACAATTTATGTCTGTAGGCTAAAAAATGAAGAGCTTTTAGGTCCATATTCAGTATCTGCCATTGAAAAAAGAACAACTTGCTCTGTTGAGTCTTGAACTCAGGATCGCTAGCTTGTTGTTGGTGTTTTCGGTTAACAAAGTTCCAGATCACTACAATTCCGAGTCGCTTCAGTCTGCAATATTAAATAGGATAAAATACGATATACTGTCTTACATAGTTGACTGTACAGATCAATTGTGATCCATGTGCTCCCTAAGATGAAGCTAGTACCTACCAATTACCAATACCAAGTACTATACGATAGAGATTACATGGGCCGCTGAAAAACTCATGGAAGAAAGCTATTAATAGACAGTATTGCACTTAGTATTGGAAATTGGCAGAGGTTAGCCAGCTAAAGATGACCATGGATCACAATGCATCTGCACAGCCAATGAAGTAAGTAACTATACCAAGTGCTATACAAATAATCTCTATCAGCAACTTCCTTTTGAAAATCTCTACAAATACTCAATTTTATCATAAATGTCATTTTATAAGCAACCCCAGATATGTGTCACATGTTATCCATCACTGACATATGAGTAAAGTGGCAATGTCGTGGTAAATGAAAGTTGTGCACCACTCATCAATATCATTCCCAATGGAAATTAGTTTGCATCTATCTCAATTCTCACTCTAAAATGTGTCAGTTGATGAAAAATTTTCTCGCTTTAAAATGGAATGAAAAAGGAAGGAAAATTTCCTTAAATAAATAAATAAATCACATTCATTTAATTTTCATGAGCAGACACATAAGCAACTCAACTTATTTACTTACAGAATATTTAGTGTGAAAAAGGCAAAAAAAATGTTGAAAAATTTATTCATTAAGCGACTAATAGGATGTTGAGAGGATTTGTTGAATAATATAAACAGCAAAGAGAAATTTTTGTTCATACCTAAGTAAGTAAAGGAAGCAAAGAAGGGGAAGGAAATACTACAATGTTGATAGTATATTTAAAAATAGATGAAATAAGGCTTATTGTTGTTGCTTCCATCCAACCCCCATTGTAGATACAATAATATTGGCTAATGTAATTATAACTCGTGTAATTTTTTATGTAAACAATTCTTTTCCTTAAATCCAGTCAGTTAGTCAACACCACATATGTGCTGTTGGTAGAAGAAATTATAAAAAAAGGTTCCTTAATAGAACGAGATGTGCATTTATCGTTGAGTACTGAAAACATAAAAAAAAATCCTCTTTAATAAATCTTGTATGTGGAGGTAAGAAATCCTAAATCACGTTGGATTTACCTACACTCTTTTTTCTGTGAATGTATGTTTGATATTCAGTAGAGACTTACAATCATTTTTACGTACGGGTTTGAAATTTATTTTAACTAAGAATGAGTAAGAAGATTGATTAGGGCATTTGTGTATGAAATGCTGTAAACAATACTTCACTCAGATGTCGAGTTTGATGTGCTTGAGTTCTTTTTAAGCTATTGAGTTTTGGATTTAATATTGAATTTTGAAAATAATTTTGTTTAAAAATAATGGTTTTTAAAATTTCAAATTAAATATTTTTTGGAAAAATTCCCGATTTTAGAACAATATTTATTATTAAGTAATTTAATATAGAGTTGTGTACTGCTAAGGTTTCGACCACTGGTTTTTTAAGATGTTAAAGCTACCAGAATATCCAAAACTATTTGTTTTAATAAAATTAAGGTTAAAACTGCTCAAAACGAAGTATTTTTGGTCTTCACGAGCCGTCAAACTTTGAAAAAGCCAACCATTGTCCAATAATGCAGAAATTTTGAGCATCCTTAGTTTTGCTATCCAAAACACTATTCAAAATATTTTCAAAATTCACAAGGATACTTAAAATAGCTCTGTTTTTGCCTATAGACATCCAAAAACTCATAACATAAATACTTCTCACGATTCTACGAATGGAATTCTACCTTTAAAAAATCCACCAAAAAAATGTAGAATGCATTTAATCTTCCAGAGTGCATCAATGGAATTTTTCATCCAGATTTTTTATTCACACTGCTTGAAAGTGCTATTAATTTACCATAATGAAGAGCATTGCATACCATTTCGCTCTTGCTTATTCATTTCATAAAAGAGCTTAAAAAATTAATAAAAAAATCTTTTTAAAAATTCAATTTGATTTAAGTAATAAAAAAGATTTTTCATTACTTTCATTGGCCGGCCGACCCAAGCTGGGGAATTTCAAGCACTTGGGTTTTTTAATCATAATCAAAGCTCTTTGCAATGATATAATCATCATGTTATGGCCATGAATATTTCAATTTTTAATTAATTTTCATTACTTTATATATTCCGATATAAGGATGGAAGTAGAACGGCACAGAATAAAGCAAATATTGCTCAATTCAATTGAGAATTATGCAATCATGCCTTGATGTCTATTTTCCAAGGGAACTTTCTTTCATGTTTCCTTACTGCTTCTTCCCCCATAATGAAGTCATCTTATGGGAATTAAAAAATGATTCAGTGCTGCTCATTTCTCTCATTGCATTAACTTTCAAAATCGATTACTTTTATGTGTTTAAAATAGTAAATGTGCTAGCATTTGTATCCTATCGTACTGTGCGGTCACAGATGCACTCCACTTTTTTATTTCAATTTAAATAGCGCTCGCATAATTTTTCCCTCATTCACTGCTGCTGCAATCAATTTGTGTATAACATTGTATGACATTCCGTATGATTGTCATTCGTCAGTTTTAGAGTCAAAACATACATAAAAAAAATTGAAATGAAAGCAGTGCAGAGTATGAAAATGTTTTGTAAAATAAAAATGGAAATGAGCTTTCTCGTTCAAAGCAATCAAAACCTCATATATGTTCACTAAATCCTTTTTTGTGACTGCTTGCCAGTTAAAATTATGCAAAAGCAAAAAAAATACATTTCTATATTTTTGTGTTCGGTTACACATTGAATATGAAAAGTTGTAAATATTTTTTTTTACTCGCGTGAAATGGAATTGTCGTCGTCTGATTGTATGAGTGTGTGTATGCTTATGTCACTTGTTTAACATTGTTTAAGTGAATTTCTTCTGACCTGAAAATAAATATCTACCTTATTGAATAAAGCAAAATTTGTGAACGTAACAATTTTCACCAGCAGTCACAGCAGAATATTTTGAGTCTTTTCTGTAATAAAAAAGATGTTCTTTGCCTATATTCTTGCCGTCTAGCTCTATGTCCATCTGTCACTTAACTCTTCTCTACAAATATGAATAAGTGGATCTCTCTACTCGATCGACACACGATGAAATGCTGACAATACGACGGTCAAGTGAAATGTATGGCAAATGGCAGCTATTTGCTCAATGGCGGCCACTTGGTTCTAAGTAATCTTTCCTTTTGGCTGCTATGTGATCAACATTTCAAGGTGTTTCAATCAGGTTATTGACTCTTAGATATGTCTTGGACATTACTTCTTCACGTTTCATATTTAATTAATTAATGTATGAATCCAGATGACACACGACGTACAAAAGGCGAAAAATGTAGCATCAGGCTGGCGTGTGGTAGGATTTGGAGAAATTCAGAGTTGGAGCCATATTCACGCCGACCTGGTGCCACATTTTTTGCCTTTTGTATGTAGTTTATTAACATTTAGTTAATATAGGATCCTGAACTACTCGATCTGGTCTATTTGACTCTTACTATGTCTGTAGCATCTATAGGCTGTAGGTTTTATTTCAAGTATCATTGAAAAACAATAATATGATCTGCTATGACTGGAACTCATGATCGTTGTGTTGGTTTTACAGGTTTTGAAGTATTAAAGCTCTAGATTCCTTCACTAGCGAGTTATTTCAGAGGCAAAAGAACAAAGTGCGCTTTTGTGGTTCACGATTGACCACAAATTTTATATTCTAACTCAGGCAAAATGCAAAAGTTCGTCTCCAACATGCTGATGCTTTCATAATTGATTTTCTGCTGCGATATTTTTACCTTTTGCTGCCTGTTTTGTTGAGGCAGAATTATTTTCTGTTTATTTAACATTTTTCCTCATTCTTTTATATTTACAGAGTCCTCCCAAAGGTGCAACCATACCATATCGACCAAAACCGCAAGTAAATGGACCGGTCATTTTAGCCAATGGTCAAGCGTATACTATACAAGGAAATTTCGCTGTACCAACAGAGCAGGTAAATATTTAATTAAGCCATCATCTCCTGCCTTTCTTTCTTCATCCTGAATGAACATTATGAAACACAAAAACAAAATAATACTGCTGTTGTTGTTAGTGTCCTTTTTATTATGTTTTGATGACGCTACAAAACATGACATAAAAAATGCTTTTACAATTTTCATGAAATTTGTACAGGGAAACTAAAAATATGTACTACAAACTAGAGGAAGTCCGAGAACAGATAAAACTTTTCTTTCAACTCGACAATAAAAGCAGAAAAATAATAACACAGAAACTATAAAAATTCATTCTTCCTTCTTCACAGCCTCATGATGGGAGGATGAAAAAAGTTTGATACAAAATATTTTTCACTTATAATTTCATTTCTCTACCGTAAATCTAATAATAATGAGATGAATTACATTTACAAAACTCATGGATGATTGAAAATAATATGAAAGTTTATCATTCTCTAACTTCTCGGAAATTCTATACGAAAATAAATTGTTTGTAGTGCTTCACGTTTTTCTGTTCCCAATTGTGAGAGAAAAGTAATTTGTTCATCGGGATATTTTCCCAGAGCAATTAGAAAATATGAAGTAAAAGTTTATTACGTTTCAAAAATTGAAACTTTCAGAATAAGTTTTGGCACTAAAGAAGCTTAAAATTTAATAACAAAGAGCTGAGTAATTGACGTAGAAAAGGCTTAAAATATTTCAAATGTAAAAACGACGATATTGAAAGTGTTCTGAAGAATTTTGATTTAATTTTGCATATGCTCAATTTCTAAAGAAACAGCTTTTAATAAATTCTAAAGAATTTTTCGTGTAAAGCGAATTTTAAATTCAATAAAATTAGAAAATTAAAAGATTATTTTTCTAAATTGTTAGAAATGTTTTGCGTAGCAAAATCAAACAAGCTAGAGGTGACTTTCGGTAAATATAGCAAATTTATGATAAATGTCACGTTTTTCCTCTTAAATTGAGCGACGTTTCTAAAACCTTAAAGCGCAGCGATTTTTGATTTTGTGCAGTATCCAATTGTAAATTACTGAATTTAAGGGGCAGTGATCATATCGAGTCGAGTTGACTTCGAGCTCTAGTTCCAATTATTCCATCAACTACAAAGTATCCAGGTTCATTCCAGTAAAATCCCTAAACGATGAATTGGCGGCTTTCGTATCTTTCTCATTCAAACTACAGAAATCTTGAGCTGTTCCTACATCACACGACGTACTTTCAACTTACTATATAGTATAGCCATTTTGAAGACTTAACACATACTAAAATCCCAAAAAAAAAATATTTTAGACTCAATTTAAGTTGGTGATGTAGCACAGGTGTGTCAAGTATAGGTTGTCCAACTGCTTGGTTTTTCAGAGGATTTGCCTCTATTTTTGTTCAATTTGTCCACTATTTCCAAAATTTTATCACTTTACACTAGAGAAGATGGACTTAAGTGCCGAACCAAAGAAAAACGCACACAAAAAATATACTCAAAAAGTACACGGTCCTCTATGTTTTCAAAAAATATATGGTCACCTTACTCAAGTAGGATTTTGGAGCTCAAAAATTTAGACTGGAGAACCAATAATGTAGATATTCAAAACAAGTAGAATTCAGGGTAGGATTCTAAAGGAACTGAAAAAAAAACTATTTCGACTATTCTGTCATACAACCCTATTACTCGTTGGCCGAGCGTTTTACATTTGAAATATGTTTTTGTTTCCCAAAACATCATCAACAAAAGCCTTTGAATTTATTCAGCATCAATCCTTTAGTTATCATTCGCATGAAGGAACTCTCGCATTTTTTCAATAAAAAAAAGTTTCAATTGACTAAATGGAAAACAAATTGAGTACAAAATTTTTCATGACGCTACAGCTACTTGCAGTTGATTAAATAAGCGAAGTAAACTGAGTGAAAAGCAAATAGAATTGAAAAGCAATAGTATCGATTAATTGACATATAATATCTTTAAATATATAATAATAATAATATTTACCACCCCTGCCGCTTCATCCTCTAAAGCCTATTGTTCTGCCTCTATTTATTGATTTATTTACATAGAACCATAATATTATTAAAAGTATATAATGTCATTATGTACAACTATATATATATGCTAGACATGCACAGTATTTCCACTATTTTCTGGCCTTCACGCGGGTTTAACGGGTCTGACAGATCCCCTTATGAAAGGATCACATTTACAAGGAGCAGTGCCTCCACATCATTTCCAACAGCTGTCTGATGTGAGTGTTTTTGAACATTAAATGATGAAAAATATCAGAAAATTCTTTATTTATTTTTGATATGTTTTTTGAATGGTACTGCTGCCCCTACTCCAACTTGTTTTTTTTATCTAATCACTGGAAATGTAAAATATATTTTTGAGTATGTAAAAATCCCCCCCCCCCCCCCCTCCAACAAAATTTGTTATTAAATATGTAATCAATTTCGCATAGAGAATATTTTACCTTCTCCTGATTGGTTGTAAGCACACATGTATATTTTCAATAATCATTTATTAATTATTTTTCAATCAATTATGGCTGAACCTTTTGTCGCTTTTTTGTTGATGACAAAAAATTTTTTTGAAAATGGTATGCATTAGTATTGTAGCAGGGGCGTGTTCAGGATGGGTTCTAACTTGAAGTTCCTTTCAATTTTTAAAGGGCTTTTTGAGAATAAAAAACTTCTGGATACGCTCTTGATTAGTAGTAATGGAATTAGCTTTAACAAACTTTCCATCCATTATTGCCCCCCAAAAAATATATTTCCATTTATAATATTTATGCCTTAATTCTCTCATGAGATCTTCCTTGTCTATCATTAATTTGAGTTTGATGGTTTTTAATTTTTGGGTCTACCTTCCCCCTCTCCTCATCATCCGCTCATTCGTGTAATATATAAACATCAAATTCCCATCCACTGGTGTTCTTTTTACCCGAAACAAAAATCTGTTTGTAGATATATCCATGTGTATGTGTGTTTGAGGGTAATTTAGCTACCTTTTACTGCATATAATATATTAATACCTTTTACATTAACTCGTTTTCTGTGTGGATTGAATTTCTTTTTATATTCTTACTTATTATTATTTTGTTTATGTTTTAAAAAGTTTTTTTGGAACATAAGAAAAAGTGGTTTACTTTTAACTTTTCTTGATTCTTAAACATCGTTTTTGCAAGAAAATTTCATTAAAAGAAGTCGAACAAAAAAAGTTTTTCTATCTTTTACTTGTCTGACGATGTAAATGATTATGATTATGATGATGCGATGATGATGATGATGATGTTGATGAAAAACTAACTTTTTGCTGTGGAATCAAAAGAAGATTATTCCATGAGTGCATTAAAGTGTATGAACACGTATGAGTGAATATTTAGAGCATCTAAGTTCTAAATTCTATTATCTATTTTTGAACAAAGAAGATATCATTTGAATGCAGATGCAGAATAATTATTTGAGATGCATTTTTGTGGAAAATTAAAAGAAATTTTCATTTTCATCGGTAGATTAGATGTATGAGTGCCTTAAAGACAGAGTTTGTTGAATTATAAATCTCAAAATTTAGCATTTATATTTTAAGAAGAATCTAAGCTTAGAAAATGTTTCATAAGCAGTACAATACCACATTATTGCTTTATTAGTGCCGTGTCATCATCTGATAGCCCAATTGGTACATATCTTGCTTGTACCGTGACTGAATATTGTCAAAAAAGGAATTTCATGAGAATGGACCTCTTCGTCCGAGCAGTAACGAGGTCTGAATTGTCGATGGTGTCACAAGCCTTGACGGCGATGACATGATGATGGCAATTACATGACAGCCATGTGGATGGATAAAATCAGTTCCAGTTCATCAACATTGCTTTGTTCTACCTCGGATAGCACCAAGATTGTGTAAAGCTGTATTCGGCCTAAAGCTAGCTCAAAGTTGGCACGATGCTGACTCTACACGAATTTTTTAGCCTCTTTGGTGCAAAGTCCCACTCGGGTGCGATCATTTTACGATGGTAAACCACTAGGATTGAAATAAACTTTACGACACATCACTTCATCATCAACTCTTTTAAAGTTTTGTCAAAAAATTAATTATGATTGAGTATAAACATCATCATGTCTATAAAACTTGTTAGACATTATTTTTCCATAATTTTTGTTTACAAACTCAACATTTTTTCCTCCTCAAAAGAAAACTTTTAGAGCATCATAAAATCTTAAAGACGCAACCTGAAAGGGTTACGTTCTAATAATCACATTAGTATGGTTGAGTATATTGTAAATGATATTACATTTTATGATTGCTCCCTAAATCCCATTGCACAACTGAAAAATTACAGTAGCTTACAGTAGATACAAAAATCCATTTTACTTTACAATCCATCCATCTTCATTTTGCTTTACTATTTTTAATATAAATTGAAATGTGTAGAGTCTGATGACGATATTAATAGTTGTCATGAACGCATTATCCTTTTTCTGTAAATAAAGTTCATTTTAGCTGTATGAATGTAAATAGTTCCATTCATTTTCATCACTGAGTTGTTTTCACGTTGAAATGGATATAAAAAAATGTTGACATGAAAAGTTCTAAAAAAGCTGGAATTTAAAAAACTCATTAGGGGTCGTTCGTAAATTACGTCGTGCCAAAAAAAACTACTCTTTCGACCCCCAGCCCCCTTGTCACAAATTTCTATAGAAAAAATTTCTTGTGTTTGGACTGTCATAAATTCTGCAACCCTAAAGCGTGACGTAATTTGCAAACGACTCCTTAGTTCCTCTACCCCATTAAAAAATGTGAAGAAGAGCAGGAAAAAAATGTAAATAAATGAAGAAACAACTCAATGATGTTGAAATGATATTTGATAAATGACAAACAGTAAAATAAACTTTACCTTATATTCTAATAATATTGATGCCAACTGACCCCTGTGGCAAAACTCTCCAGTCCAATGTACATAAATATTTTATCAAAAAAGAAAGCTCACTTTCTATCTATCTCCCTCTGTGTGACTCTCTCTCTGTGTATATTTATGTAGTCATAAAGCCAGAGGAGGTTTTGATGGGAAAGTTTTGAATGAGGGATAAAGATAGATGGACTGATGAGTTTCATTGTACAAATTTTGTCAGCTTTTTTATAAAAGGATATTGATTTTTTATTATTAATTTTTTTTTTGCTGTAGTAGGAATTTTTTTTTTATTGCATTAAATGTTGAAATTTGAAATTTATTGAGGGTCGTTCACAAATGATGAGCTTATCAAACATTGATTATGGCTAGATTTTTTTATGTAAATCACAATTTCTGATCTGTTTCTGGCTTTAGTAACTGTTTAAAAAAATTAAATTAAAATTTGAAATTTAAATTATAAATTTTAAAACTTTAATTTTAGAAATTTTAAATTAAAATTTTAAAAAATTTAATATAATTTTAATAGTAAATAACGTAGCATAAGATTATGAGTTTATCTCTAATTAGCGACATTTTTTAAAATTATTATTGAAATTAATGGAAATTATTTAAAATTGCTAGGGGTTTTCAACTGAAAAAAACCCCCCTCCAAAAATGCTGGCTATAAAATCTGTCATAAATTTTAAAAATACAATTTTTACAATTATATACTCACAACTTTTAGTTTTTTAAAAACTTACAAAAATTTTACACTTTTTGTTTAAAATTGGTTGAAAAATAGTAAAAATTGAAATAGTTTCATGGAAATGACTCATTGCTAGAATAGTCAGCCTACTAGTTTGCTTGCTTTGGCAGAGAATTGTCCCATATTTTGGTGTCTTCTGTTTTTAGCGTTTTAGGTAAAGTTTCCCTTTTTTTAAAAAAAAACAGAGAAAAAAATCATGAAAAATAAGAAACATCATCTATTTTTTTGAAAAATATCTGGTCAGCCTATCTTTAAGAGTCTAAAATCCGATTTTCTGATGGAACTCATTAGTGAACGACCCTCTTTTAAAAGAAAATCCAATCCTATAAAAAAAATTTACAAAGAAAATAAAAATGGATATATTGAAGCACATAAAATGAGTTATATGCATGTTCATAATAATGATGATAATAATAAAAAATGAATAAAATAATGAGTGAAGGAGGAGGAGGAGAGATCAAAGAAGAGAGAGAAAGAAGAAAAATTCAAAAGTAATCCTTTGAAAAAAAATTCATTTTATTAAACAAGAAAAAAAAATATTTTTTTAATAACATTAAAAAAAAATGAGAAAGTTAGGACATTGTCATCATTTTGTTTGTATTCATTGTTGCGACGGAGGTAAGAGGGGGGAAAGGAAAAGGACGCCTTTTTTATACTTTATTGTTCATTCGTTCGCCCGCTAATTCATAAGACTATAAAGAAAAATAGAAAAGAACAGCACAATAATGTCTTTTGAATATTTTACATGGAGTATAAAAGGAGCGAAAGGAAAATGACCTGAAACGTTATGCTTTATGCTACTGTTTTTTGCGACAATAAATTAAAAATAATAAATTTTTAATTCATATAAAAAAGTACTTTTTGGCTTCTCTTTTTTGCTGGCACATCCCTTTTCCATTCCTTTCTGTCCTTTACCTTAAGTCAAATATTTTTCTTGTTCATTCGGTGACTGAAAAGTGTATAACCAGAACCAAACCACCTGCACATCCAATTTCCATATTACGTGTGCTCCATTTTGGTTATGTTTTTTTTTCTCTCTCACTCCACTTCCTTCTACATTTTTCGTTAGTGTTTCTTTCTATTTACCTCTAAGCATTCCAATTTCCCTTCCGTCCACATCCCCCATCCTTCCTTCATGTCCATACACAATACTGTAACATGTTAACAACAATTGACCGCAACATCAAACCACACATATGTTGTTTCCATTTTTTTCCTGTTTATCTGTTTTTTTTGTTGCTCCATCTCCGATTCTCTCTCCTTCTCACTCACATTTAACCTCAGTGTCCACAACTAGTTTTCTATTTCCTCTTTTTACACGTTAACAAATTCTACATCACGAGAGATTTTATTTTTTATTTATTCATTTATGTAGCACCATTCTCTGTGTCTGTCTTTCACTTTATTTACATATTTATCACGTTAACTAAGGTAAACCTAAAAATAGAAAATTCTCTTTTGATTTTACGATTTTCTCGTCGTGTGTTCATGTTTAACCCCTTAAATATCCATCTCATCATTCCTCAACTTCCTCAAAATAAAAAAAAATTATTTTTCTTGAAAATCTGGAAAAGTTTTACTTACACAAGGCAGCAGCAGCCTCAAAACAGGTGCATAAAAAGTTTTTTACTTAAAGTCAATTTATTTTATGTGTTGCCGAAGAGATTTTCTTTCTCGGGAAGAATATTCATGCATATTTCAAGCACTTAAGCTTGCTACTCATCAGCTCTATTCAATATGCATAAAAACATAGTTGAAAAAATAATATGCTTGACTTTTTCCAGCTTTTTCATTTATTCTCATTCACATACATTCCACTTTTGTTTTAAATCTGTCCATGTCAGACTCCATCATCGTCTCGGCTATGAAGAAAAGTGAAGCCAGAAAAAAAGGAAATAAATCTAAATGTAATTTTTTTTTTTATTTCACCAATTGTTTTTTTTTAATTTGGAACAAGTGAAAAGTTTAGAAATTAAATTGAGTAATGATTGGGGTTTCTGTGTATGAAATTAGATTTTTCATGTTCACTGCAGATTTTTTCTGACATCCTGAATAGGTGAAAATAAACAGATTTAAAATATTTAACTATATTGCAACTTTTTAACAAAATTTAAGGATTAAAGTACCTAACACAGTGTGAACAATTTTGAATATTTTATAAAGTATAACTTTGAACAATGCTACATTATTGTGGCAATTTGTTGTGTTGACAATGTTGGGATAGTAAATATTTAAGAACCTCGAGGGCATTAATAAAGCAAATATTCGAATTTTACTCGTATTTTTTTGGAATTTGTCATTTGGAACTTGTTGTTTGAAAATGAAGTTCCGAGAAATATTTGTTGTGAGTTTTATGTTGATTGGAAACTTTTACAATGTTTTGAAAATAAAATTGGATTTCAACAGATTTTTGGGGGTCTTTAGCAGATTACATCATGCTCTAGTGGGTAGAGGAAGTCAAAGATTTTTGACAGTTCAATCAAAATATATTTTTCGATGTAAATTTTATGCCATGAGGGGGATTGATCAAAGAAGTCGTTTTTTCCGTGACGTAATTTATGAATGACCCATTTTATTATATTCACAATACAGCATACTGGCTTTTGAGTTCAAAATCGTCCGATAAAGACTGGATGTTACCAGTCAGAAGGTTCCAAAAGGGGTCCAGACCTCACCATGAACCATATAATAGAAATCATAAGAAGAAAAATTTTTTGGAGCTCATTAAAAAAGTTTCTAGCTGGTCTAGTATACCAACCTTAAAATTTTTCAAGGGTATATTTGAAAAAACGTATGATTTTGAACCTAAGACCCAGTGGTGTAGTCAGAATTTTGGTAAGGGGAGGGGGGTGTTGGAAAAAAAATCAGTACAAAACTCCTAGAAATTTCAAATAATTTTCTTTGTTTGGGTCAATTTTTTTCAAAAAGGGGTCTCCCAAATCACCCAATCACAACCCCCTGACTATGCCACTGCTAAGACCTTTAGGTAGCAAGGCCAATGTTTTACCATTCAGGTCACTGAGTCTACTGTACCGACAGTTCAGTTCGAATTTCAACTTAGAAGAATAGAGATTTGAACAGAGTTTGGAGGCACTTCCAGTGAAGTCCAAACTCCTGCCAACTCTGCTTAGAACCTATTAAAAATAAAAAAAATCTAAAATCATCAAAAACTTCATTGACAAAATGACAGGAAAATCTCAACTGAAATATTTAAATGAAAATGGACACATGCATGCATCCAACAGCATTAAAAGTAAATAAATTACCAATTCAAACAGAAAGTGACAATATTAAATAAAACAGTCACATAATGAAATTTTAAATATAATTCCATAACATAATCTACGAGACTTTTCACTACTAAAGTGGCTCTTTACAGTCTAAGGTTCAATTACAACTGTCAACAGATTCCGACAGACTCTTTCTCAATCTACACTTGATGTTAATGGATCTTCCGTCAATTTAAAACCTGAAAATTAAATTTTTCGAAAAAAAATATTTTCTTTCTCTCTGACAGATTCTCTCGCTCACTCACTTCACTTCTGGCTCGCTCAATGACGAGCGATGCTAATGGAAAATTTAATTAATTAAATTTAAAAATTTAATTGAATTTAATTTTTAATTTCAGATGACTGGACTTTCAAAGAATCCTCTCGCAGGACTTGCAGCTTTAGGACTTGCTGGTGCTATTCCTGCAAATACTGGTGGATTAAATCCAACAGGTATCAATAACTGTAATTGCCAAATTTAGTATTTTCTTCGTTTAATTATAAAGTATACCTTTGATTTCTTTACATTATCTTGTCTATATATTCTATGCTGGTGATGTTTATGGTCATTAGCATAATTAAATTTATTATTTCTAGAAGATGCCTGTTAATTAATTCTTTTTATCTTCTATCCCAAAAACACAGCACTTGCCGCCCTCGCTGGCTCACAATTACGTACAGCAGCAAGTCGAACACAAACAAATACACAGCAGCATGAAATGACGGTGCCAAATGATTTAATTGGATGCATTATTGGTAAAGGAGGCACTAAAATTGCCGAAATACGCCAAATATCCGGTGCCATGATTCGCATATCGAATTGCGAGGAACGTGAAGGTGGAAATACCGATCGAACAATTACAATAAGCGGTAATCCCGATGCTGTTGCTCTCGCTCAATATTTGATTAACATGAGGTGAGTAAAAACCTTCTTAATGTCTCTATATATAGTCAGAAAAAAATGAATTTATTGCAAATCGATCGATGAAACTTAGTGATAACAAAAAATTTTGATTTATGATGAGAAAAATTTGTACATTAATTGAAATATTTTTTTATATAAAAATGATGATAATGATAAGAATCTATACTGTACATAATTGTGGGAAAATTTAACATCATGAAATGCGTACGACGAAAAAAAAATTATTTTTAAGAACATCAAAGGAGGACAAAATATCTTTAATTACTTTAAAGTCCATTGACGACATCAAAGGAATATTTTTTTAAACGAAAATACACAAAGAATGAAATTGCGTGCTTTTTTGTGTTCTTTTTTGTAACATCTTTTTTTTTGTAAACGTCCGAGAATTGTTTTTGTTGTTTTTCTTATATATCTTCATAAATACACAATCATCTCTCCATGTTATATGTGTCTACTACTCCGATCGGTGTATATTGAAGTGCTAACCATAAGGCAGCCAAATGGACAATATAGTTTGAGCTATATGGCAGCCAGGTGGCAAATGACAGTTAAATAGCTGATATTTACCACGTGGCTTCTGTGTGGTCAACATTATAATGTATACTGATCGGATTCATCCTTACTTTGTAATGAAATTGAATGAAATGAAAGAAAAACAAGTCTTTTTTAGAATAGCGATTAAGTTTTATTTTTGTTGTTACTTTGTATGTATCTCTCTCTCTTATATACCAATTTTGATATTATGTGAAAGATAAAATAGAAAATAGAAGTGAAGCATAAAGCGCAACAAACTGATAGAGAATGATACTAATCCATGAAAATGAAAAGAAATTGAAGCAAATAGAAATTGGAAAGTTGTCTATCTCCATATCATCACCATTTAACCGATATATCCCTTAAAATGTCCAGCAATTTCAATATTATCGAATGTGCCTTTACCGAAATCAAATGCTGTTATCTCACACCATACCTTACAGCCTTCCCACCTCGATTCTTTTTTTATTTCATTTCTTTCCACTTTTATGTTTATTTTCCACTCGATCTCGATAAATTAATGATCCGGATAATGTTTTATATTATATGTACAAATACACACAAAAAAAAACATTTCCCATGCATCAGTTCCATTAAATTTTGTTTGTTGCCTCACGTTCTTAATCCTCCTCTCACGCATATCACACCTCAGATCGAAATGATGATATATTTTTAGAAATTTAATGTACATTCTTCCTCCTCCCCCTACCCCAAACCCACACACACATATGCCATTATCATCATTTTGCCATATAGCTAAAGCCAAAGCAGAAAAAAAAGATGAGAGTAATTTTGATATTCAATTCCTAATTACCGTTTTTATTCTCGGTTTTTATGCGAACAAATTTTATTAAGCGAAATTTAAGATTTTGATCCCTTTTGAGTGTATGTACCTGTAATGTTTATTGAATGAGAGAACATTTTTGCTAGAGATTCGAAGGTTTCGAAAGAACTTTTCTTTTGCGGGAATATGAAGTCATTGTGGATTTCTAGGAGGGATTTTCTGGAAAGTATTAAGTGTAAAGTGAAATCTAATAAGGATGTTGTAAATAAAACAAGCTTTTTACAAACAAGAAATTGATAATTTTGTAACGAGGGTTATTTTAGACATTTTTACCGGGGTACCTTAGACCTTCGTTACTCCACTAAAAATGAGGGACGTATTAAGGGTGTCTGGAGCTAAATTAAAATTTTGATATCCCCTTAATTTGGTTTTGCATTCCTTAATTTGTTAGTTTTTGCCTTGCCAAGGTGTACCTCCTTGTTACGTCTCTGAGGACGGGGGAATATGTTAAGGGTAATACGCAAATACGCGGGGGGGTCGGATTTTAAAACTCAGTATAAATGAAACCTATTTGAAAAACTAATGATTCCTTCGTATTGATTACACCTAATTAACTATGAATCAAACAAAACTTTAAAAAAATTGGTATAATCTTCTTGAAAAAAGATTTTGAAAGCTCTGGACTCCCCCCCCCTTCCCCTGGGTACGCCCATGACGTAATCTACAAACATCCCTTATTGTTTGTTTTGATGAAACAAATGATAAGATTCGAACCTTTATTAAAATCTTTGATCATTTTATCAAATTCGAAGTACATAAGCTTCAAATGTTCAGCTATTGGGTCAAATAATCGTGTTTTAACAATTCTGCTTACTTTTAATATACCTTTATGTCCTCAAATATTATAAATAAATTAAATAAAATTTTATGTAATACTTCCCCCTACACCTTAATTTTCAGATAAATTCTCCCATAAAAATATTATTTTGCAGAGGGAACTAAATTGCTGTCAATCAATTTTACCGTTTGACACAAAAAATTTACCGCTCGGATTTCCCTAGCAAAAATGTTCAATAATTTTTTTAACATTTCATAAACATTACACGCGCGCTGAAGAAAACATTTATATCCATTTTCCACTTTACAGCACATCACAGGAATAAAATGAGAACAATATTAACAAAACAACAGCAAGCATTAAACTTTTCTCATTCACTTCGTATAAATTTTAATAGTAAGAATTTTTTTGTGCAGCTAAACTTTTCACATTCCTTATGATTCTTTCTCCCCCTCCCCCTATTCTCCACTCTTTGTACAACACAACATTTTTTGTGATTATAAAAGACGTTCAAACAGAGAGTCTGCGATTTTTACATCATACATTACTGGGGGGTCGTTCATAAATGACGTTCGTTAATAAAACAAATTTTTAAGTCCCACAATTTTCATAAAATATTATTTTGAAGCTGAATGATGCTTCAGACCTCCCTACCCTTCCATGTTAGACGTCATAAGCTGAACGACCCCAACAAAACATAAAAAAGAATCCTTTACATAATAAAGTGAATGTGGAAAATAATTTTTTTGTCTCTCTTTTCATAAACACAAAAAGTTTTTCATTTACCATTAAATATTTTTTTTTCATGATCCCCCCTCCTCTACCCCAAACTCAAAAGATCCCCTTTTTATATATAGAGCCCAAAAAAGTATTTTAAACCCAAACCAAAAAACCACGACCGACAATGATGACGACGACAATATGTTATTGCTATTATTATACTACGAAAAACTTACTTTTGCCGGCAAACAATTTTTTTGTGCTGACACAAAAGCGTTCGACGCTGAATAATCCATGAAAATCAATTCTCTCTCTTTATTCTTTTTTTCACTCTCTTAAAAATTCCTTCTTTATTTACCAGAATGAACTTTTTTTCTCACTTAATATTTTTTTTTGTTATGATTTTTTTGTAAGTCAATAAAAAAAGTATTTTTTACATCCATGCATGCAAAGTATCATAATAACGTATATAAGAACGAATAAGTTGATAAATTATTAGTAAAGGAAGTGGATTTGATTTTGATTTTTTGAGATAATTTGATTTTTTTTATGCGATGAAAGCTTTTATTTTGGGAGCTTTTTTTACATGAAGATGCCAGAGTTGCTGTTGGAAATGAGATTATGTTTGAATTGTTATTGACTTAATTAGAAAAAAGCTTTTTTTATTCAAAATCGGAAGTTAACATCTGGAAAATGAATTTTTTGCGTAATTCAATTTGATAACGTTATGAGAAGTTTCTTTATTAAATTTTTTCATGATATTTTCAATCAATTTCAAGAAGAAGCTTCACAATTCTCAATTTTTAAGGTAACAATTGGAAATTTTCTTAAGCACTTACAATTTTTATTGCAAATCAGGGACGTACTCAGAAATTTTTTTAAGGGAGTTTCAAAATATATTTTCTTCCTTATGCTCATGGTTTCATACTAGTTGTTAATTCTAACAGTGCATGAATGATTAGTTAACTAATTAAAGTTTCGAAAAAAATTTAAAGTGAAAAATAATTTTCCATATAAAAAAATTTTTGATGGGGGGTCACAACCCCCCCCCCCCCTTCCCTTGGGTACGCCCATATTGTAAATTTAGTATTAATTTTTCTTTTACATTTTCAAGGTGTTTTGGTCCTTATGACTGTCTAATGTGCCAAAATTATTGTTTCTCAAGCTTTTTTAAGTTACTGCACACTAGCTGATACCAATAGAGTTGGTTGTTACTAAAGTTTTAAATAACTGAGTTTGCTTTGAATTTTAATCAAATTTAAAAATCAGTGAAGACAAAATTTAGCTCTTTGCCAGTCCAGTTGTAGTTCTAAATAATCAAAAAAATTAAATTCAGATTTTTTTGAAAATTTTGCAAAATTAGATTTTTAGCTTCAAAGTTGTGTTTTAATTTCTGTTGCGATTAATAATTAAAGTTCTTGCAACTTAAGGCTCATTGCTTATCTTGCAATTTTAGATTTGTATTATGCTCAAATGTGAAAAACATTAACAATTTGAAGATATTTTTCCGTTTAAGGAGGTGGGTCCCTGGCTACACCCCTGCGTTTACTCTAATTTTAATCTCAAAAACTCCAATATCTCTGTAATAATCTCAAAAAATCCAAATCACATCCAATCCTAATTTTTGATTAATTTTTCCTGCATTTTTATTTTTTGAAGAAAAAAAATCGATTAGAAAAAAAATTCCGATTATTTTATAATTTAATTATATTTTCGTTGAGATCAGAAATTAGCAAAAAAAAATCTGAAATCGAATTATGTTTTTATTTTTTAGAATAATAATCTATCTGTCTCTCTTATTATATCCCCCTATTATAAATTCAATTGACCCTTAAAACAAAATTCCTTTCTAACCAAAAAAATTTTTTGTTTTTTTTTCGATCCTCTCTTCTTATATATTCCTGAACAGCGTCGAATTGCAAAAGGCAAATTTGGCACAGGAACAATCAAGTGGTGCCGTTGGTGCGACTTCGAACGGAACTGCCACGAGTGGAACAAATTTAACTCCGACGACACCAACACCTGTCGCAACAACGAATAATAATAATGTAAGTGTTACAGATGCTGCACAAAATGCAGCAGCATTGGCATCAGCCATACCGTTAGCACAATTGCTATCTAAGCCAGGTGCACTTAATGCCCTCACCAGTCTTACAGCACTCGGCGGATTGACTGACTTGTTGGGCGGACTTTCAAATCTCGGACCACCCGTTCAAACGACAGGCGTTCATCGTGCTAAACAGTTCACATCAAGACAACGTCCCACTTCGAATAATCCAAATATCAATAGCAATGATGTGAACAAATTGAAAAGCGAAAGAAGCAAATTTAATCCTTATTAAGGAGAGAATCATAAATGAATAAGAATAAGAATAATAATATTAATAATTTTTTTTCATTATTATGAAAAGCTGAAGAAAAGACGTCGTCAATGAAAAATTTTTTTTTCTCATTTTTAACAAAGAATCTTTTTTCGTATGGCATGAGAGGCGAAAGGATAAAGCTTCTCATATTTTTTTTCTTGTTTGTATATGAATGCTTAAGACTATTCATCATAGTGGATGAGAAACAAGAGGGAATGAAACTTTTTTTTAATGTGAAAATGTCAGAGTTGGCTTGTAAGGGTTGCATAAGGTTTAGGCCAGTGGTTCTCAACATTTTTTGTCTCGCAACACTCTAATCAATCCTGTTTAATGTAAAATTTCAGTTTTCCTTTGAAATGTCATTTTGAGGAACACCTAGAACTTGTGTGTCGCGGAGCATAGTTTGAGCAACACTGGTCTAGACATTAAACTTTGTTTTCGACTAGCAATGACCAAGATCTAGCCTAAACCAATGCAAGATCTACGTCAGACACAAAGCCACAGCCAACTCTGGAACTAATTTTTTTTCAAAGATGAAAAAGTTTTTTTTTGGTCTGTTAAATAAGACATAATAAAAGCCAAGGACGATCATTAAGAATATGAAAAATTTTATCATTTTTTTCTGACCATAATTTCAAAATATTCTCATTTTTGATGTCTCTAAGAGATGACAATTATTCATGGTAGAAAATGATGAATGTTTGTGTAACTGACACACATATATATATAGTAGTAGATACTTAGTCAATAAGAAAATTATTTCTGCCCAAGTACAGGAAAATGTAAACTTTTACAATTATCAATTATCCTCCGAGAAAATTTTCCTCCCTAAATATCCCCAAAAAATATTTCTTCAATTTTTCATTTCTATTTTCACACCATTTTTATAGTAAAATAATGTAGGAACAAAACAAATAAATATTTTTGGAAACTCATAGCGTTATGTGAGCGTCTTAAGTGTAAACGAAATAGCATTTTAGATGTTAAGAATGCAAAACACATTAAAAAAATCAATTCACAATCAAGGTGTTGAAAAAATTCTTTTTTCTCCCATTTGTGGTAGTTGAAAGCTCTAAATAGATAAAGAGGTCACCTCGGGTGAAAAATTCTAACACTCAAGGTGTTGTTGGTTGTGAAACAAAATGACCGGAAAAATTTGTTATGTGATACGACATGGAAATGCTTACAAAACTGAATGAAATGTGTTACATGGTTAAAGTTTGTTGACTTTTTTTTGGGGTAAGGGTGGTCATGATGATGTGTAGAGCTTTGAAGTTATGTTTTGTCTTCTTTTAACTTCTCAAAGATCCTAAATTGAATCTTCAAGAACTTCAGTTCGTCCATTTTTGTAGTAGTTAAGCAAGAGACTGACCAGGTGCACGGGCACTTCCATATTAGTATCGTTAAATTAGATTCCAGACTCAAATGGAGTACGGAGTCGGGACTCCTGGATTTCACGGACTCCAATGGTTTTCATTTGACTTTGAGTACCAAAAACAACTGCACCTTTGTTAAGCTACTGTACCGACTCAAAATATGAACAATTTTTATTTGAAAATCTAGAAAATAGAGTAAAATCAAGTCTCAGACACTCGTAAGAAAATTAATTTTAAAAAACGAAGAATTTCTATATTAAACATGACTAAAATGGCTAAAAAAGCATCCAAACTGACATTTTCACGCTGTTTCTATATTTAAGAAAGTTACAGGACAGTCAAAAAAATTCAATCACGCCACTTTAATGCTATTTCATTAATAAACTTTTTTCCATAATTTATGTCCAGAAAAATGACACAAACTCCATTAAATTACCAAATAAAAGTCTCAGAACTTGCGAGTCAAAAGAAAAACTCCAATATTAACTCAGCATGCTAGTCTTACTTGATGAGCTATGAATGCCATCCTCATTCAAAAGAAAACTTTTTGAGAAGAATTTCCGAAAAATTTTCTTCGCTTTTTTTTGTTTAATTTAAATCACAAGAGAGCAGCAACATTGACGTGAACATACAAAAAGTTTTAAAGTAAAGGTAGAAAAAAATTCTGCAGTTTAAATTGTGTCAAGATTAGGTCACAAACTTTCTGTTTTTCTTTAATTTACGTCAGAAACGAGTAACTTTTGTACTTGGCCACAATTCCTCCATCCGTGAGTACTTCCAAGCTCAAAATGAAGGAAATAAAAGTTTGTAGTGTTATGAATGACACTGGAAGGAGCTCACAATACAATTAATATTGTCAGTGATATCCATGAAGAGCCAAAAATGTTGAAATTTCATACCTTTTTACGAGAACTCATTAAGAAATGTCGAATGATAAATAATCATTATTGTTATACAACAAATGACGTAAAATGGAGAATGTTTATTATTATGGCTACAGCCTTAATGAAGCAATAAAGAATTTCAAGGTAAATTAATGAAAATCATCAACAACAACGAATATATATAAAATGACTGAAGTATGTCGTAATTTAAAAGAGGAAGTCGTTTCACAAATTCTGTGAAATTGTTTCATTTTTTTGCGAATTGCTTCTTGCTCTTTAGAATGTCAAAAATGAGTCGCTTTAAATGTCTTGGCATATTGTGAGTGATTTTGTCGAATATATCGAGAAATAATGCTGTGAGGGATTTTTGAAGGGTTTCTTAACAGTTGTCAGGTTTGGATTGATGGAATTGGGAATCAAATGGTTGTATGTCAATCTTGAGGAGTTTTGTGCTGCATGGTTCAGTTCTTGGGGTATGAGAATCTCATTTTGATCACATTAAAGCATGGAATTTCAGTTGTAGCTGTCTAAAATTCAAATAAAAATAATTTTGTATTTGGGAACCAAAATATGCGGGTACAGCTTCTTGAAACCAAGATAGCTGCAATTTAAGGTTCTCAAGCACTTGACCACTGTACCAGTCATTTCATTTCCCAATTTTAAGAGTTATGAAAAGCAAATTTGATAGAAATTACGGAAATTATGAGATTTTTCGAGCTACTCAAAGTAGACAAAGGCAACCTATCAGATTCCAAACGGCACGTTGTGGCAAATGAAAATAGTTATTCTTATGGTGCCGTCAGGGTACCTCTACGTCTCTTTGATGTCAACATGATGATGTTGCCCTAGCGACTATAGAATATGGATCCGTTTGTCATTACAGACTACATGAGGCTTCCAAACGGAACTTTATGACGCTCTAGTTTGATACTAAACTAAGTTAATAGAAACTCATTTCCATACAACAACCTTTCCAAACCATGAACCCCAAATTCAACTCTAGACAAAATGTATAACACTCAGGACTCATTAAGCACATCATTAAAGAGTCAGAACGATCCACAACTTGAGTGCTAAAATGGATTAATTTAAACGGTACAACATTTCCACTTAAAAGATTTTTTTTAAATTGTATTACTGCAATTTTCAAGCACTTTCATTATGTTCGTTAAAGCATTTTCATGTACACAATTATGCTTAAAAAAAGTTTTTTTCTGTAACTTTTATTTTACGTACACACAGTCAAACTATGTCATGAAGAGGCTAACTACATTTCTGTAACAGTTCATGACAGTTTGAGAATTACTTTTAAGTTAATAACTTGACATGTTTCCAACCAAACTCAACGAGAGCTATTTAGAGACTTCACCCACCACAAATATTTTCCATCTCGAATCCAATCACATCAAAAAATTCATGAAACTATTTTTTTTTTTGTAATTAAGAAGAAATTTTTTCTACGAAAGAATTTTTTTCTATTAAGGGTCAAAAAGTCAATCCTTTTATTATTATTTTGATTGTCCTATATGAACATGGACATGAGATCGGCCCACATGAACAAAAATATTGAAAGAGAAAAAAAATCAGAATATTTTTTGAGTAGATTATTTTTCTTCGGCTTTTTTTAGAGAAAGATTCGTTTGCAAATGACGTCCAACATAAAATTTGGAGATTTAACTGTGTTGAAATTTGGATTTGTTGAAATCAGGGTCAGACAAAATATGAGCCTATCTGTAACAAAGCTATGATTTTCAAACCAAAAATAATAATATCTTAGACCAAAAGGCGTCTATACAGGACCCATCATAAGTTTCTAGTTCTGGTTGTTCGATTTAACCTAGAAAATACTTACCACAGAAAAAGGTTCTTCAAACTTTGTATAAATTTAGTGTGTCGGTATACATTACGCGACACACTTGCATCTATTGGTAACACGCCATAACAGGTGTGTCACGAGAAAATAACAGAAATGTTTGAGAACCAATGGCATAGACATCTTATTTAAGGTATCTTACTCAACCCCAAGGGGGCTACCCAAGAGAAGCCCAATAAAAATTAAAAACCTTGACAGAATTTGAGCTAGTGTGAGTGTCTGTGCATCTAGATCTTGGCCTAGTTTCTGTCTGAAGGTCTAGAATAGAAAGCATCTTGGCCCAAACACTAGTTTTTCTGGGACAGCTATAGACTGTTCACTGCATTGCTTGGTTGAGAATTCAGCTTGGAAAATATCTATAGTCCTAGCTACAATAGGCATTTTAACTATCAGCACTGAATTTAAGGACCCCTTCTTCCCTATGTCAACAAATCTTAACAATAAATTAATATCCTATCTTTCTATAAAGAAGGACATACTAAAATGTTGGACGTCATCAGCGAACGACTTTAGATGTAAAATATATAAAAAGATATAAAGAAAATTCATACAAAAAAATGAGAATATGATGATCCATAAACAAAGACAATGTTTTTTTAGAAAAAAATGTACGATGTTAAATATCGTCGTGATCTGATATATAATAATGATAATACTAACTAATGATAAAAAAAACATAAATTTAGTCTTGAATCAGGAAAATAAAGAAAGAATCATTTCTAAATTATATTGTATTTAGGATGTTAAGTGAATCATTAGATTTTTAATCTTCTATTTATCAATGTTTGCGTTGCATTGCAAAAGCATTTCCGTCATGCTCCTTTATTTACTCATTTCCTACTTACCTCCATTTACAGATTTAATTAATGTTGAATTTTATAGAAAATTGTTAGAAATTTTTATAGATGTTCTAGTGACTGTTAGGAAAGCTTCTTTTAAAGCTACATCCATTTTACATTTTTACATAAATTCACTTCCAAAAGTTTGACATTTTTCATGCTTAAATGAACCTAAACGTCAAGAAACTCTATAGAAAATATTCAATGCACTTCCAAGTAAAACGGATGTCTTTAATGTACATGACATGCTCCATAAATAGAGGAAAGTACTCGAGGATATTTATAAATGCGGAAGTTCTTATTTTGTCCTTTCAAAATTATTTTTATTCCTTTCGATTCATTTTTTTTCGAAAAAAGTCTTTTCAATCAATTTTCCGTCTGTTCTGTTATTTAAGCATTTCTCAAGAAACTCAGCTTTTCGTATTGCAATTTTAAAGGTTTCAGAGATTCTTTTATTTGCTGCTATATCCATGACAATGTGTGTTGGCAGAATTTCAGTGAACAACCGTGAAATTGAAGAGAATAAAAAGATTTTAAAGTCAAGATTGAGCAGTAGCTTTACATTAAGGCATTGGATTACATTTAGAAAATCTAGATGCATAGCAAAGATGAGCAACCAGAGTCGACGCCCTGGGTACATAATCCTATATATTAAGGCTCGAAATCCTACATAAATCACGGAAAATTTCTTTTAGACCCCGGGCATCAAAAAAACCTTGCTACACCACTGAAAAAATAACAATAGCTTCTTGACTACAAACTCTGAGTTGCTGGATGCCTTAAAGTAAAATAAACCTAATTACGAAATGAATAATTTTAATTTCATTATATTTTAAAGAAGCAGGCTCCATTTTTAAGCATGACTTGGTAGCTTTTTATTCTTCTTGATGCCGGAGCTTTGTCAATACTGCGATTATTTCATTATTTTAGATAATTTATTTCTTCAAAGAAATTTTGATGATTTTTCTTTTTTTTGGTTAAGAAAATCCTAAACATTTTGAAATTTGAGACATTTAGGAAGATACTTCATGGGCAGATCACCCTACCCTAGGGTAGGGGTACACCGGGTAGCCCTAGAAACCGGCCTCTGGTGACATGATTGACTGCTAGGTTTTATTAATTTCAAGTAACACCTGTGAAGCTCTTTCAGCACACAGTTTGAGAACATCTGCTGTAATGGAATGCCTTAAGTAAAAACCACTGTTCAGAAAGATTTTTCTTATAGACTTGCTTAGGCATGCATGGAATATTTTCTAAAAATAATTTAAATCCAGATTACCTTGGAAGTAAATTTAACAAAATAATAAAAAAATGTCAATTCAACAGAATTAGATTAACTTTCTCTACAATCTCTTTTTTCTTAAAAAATAAAAATTAATCCCACGAAAAATACAGAGAAAAAAATTATGGAAATGACAAAGTAAAGGAGCATGAAAGAAAAAGAAATTTGACCATTTTTAAGAGACTTTTTTCAGATATCCTTTTAGGTTTATTAATTAATTTTTCAATCCCATCAGGACTGAATTCTATGGCACTCGTTGGCCATTAAAAAAGCCAAAGTTTGTAATCAATTTTCTCAAATGCTGTATTTTCTTTCTCATGTAAATTTATTCAACGACTAGCTCCCCCCAACTCACCCCATCCATTCATTCATCTTAAATAGATTAAAATTGAAAATGGTCAATTTTCTCCTATTTCAATACATGTGCAGCATAGGAAATTGCTAATGAATATTGAAAAAGGAACTTTGTAGACTTTAAGTGAATCAATCGATTTAATATTGAATTAATAATCATTGTTATTATGAATGTAAGCACAATTTAAAATTGATTGTAATTGAGTTAATTATAAAACTCGATACTTTAATTTGCTGACTGCTTCGACTACTTTATACATATTAATTTCATAAAATGGAAGCTTTTTTGCCATCCCCCCACCCCCCAACTTTACCCCCTCATTTATCGCTTCGTAATGCGATACTTTTTTCAGTTCAAAAATTATTTTCTATAATAGAATTAATAACAATAATGTCAATAGTAAATGAAGATGGATGATACAATCAGCAATGAGTTGAATGATGAAAGAGAGCAAATGAAATGATTAAATAATGCCGGAGAGTGAGAGAAATTAATGCAGTCAATCATTCAGTCAGTCTGTCATTCGGATGCTGTTGACTATTTTTTTCTCGTATGGACATGGAACTGAGTAGTTGCAGGGAGAGTACGCACAAAAAAATATGTCAATATATGTAGGAGTAAATAATGCAATTTTTATGGCAGCAAAAAAATTTTTTTTGATATTAATTGGCGGAAATTGACAAGTTAATTAATGGCAGGCAGAAAGCAAAGCGTAGCCGATCTTTTTTTATTTTGTATGTTAACGTATAATTAGATTATGCTTGCTTTTTTGTCGGCAACTTGAAAAATGGTTCGTTGCTGTCTGCTTTAGCATTATAATAACATTATTTTTTTTTAAAAAAATGTGCAGTTGTGTCCTTTGGAGTGCGCACAGCAACTTTGCCTGTGACGCTACTTAAAAGTTCATTTTTTATGGCCTTTTTACCAATTTTGTTTCTTCGTCGTAAAATTCATGTTGTTGGGATAGAACAAAAAATCCCTCAACTCACTACACTTCAGTGCTAATAGCTTTTATGGTTTTACTCATTAATTTCTCTCCTCCATGCCTTTGTCATCTCATTCGTCGCTCATTGTCGTACATAAAAAAGAAATTTTTCATCCCATATCATTTGTGAACTCTTCTGTCTCTTCCTTTTTTTCTATTAGAATGACAATGATAATAGTTGGATGTCCTTACAAATGAGGTCATAATTAATTTGTTTTAAGCTTCACAGCCGCTCGGATATATCCAATATTTTATACAATAAATGTTTATACAACAGCAGAAAAAACACAATACATCCAAACAGTACGATACGATTACTATTATTATTTTTATCTCTATATTATGATTATATTTGTATATCCACAATCATAAACAATCTTATTGTTAGTCTAGCTACAAAAAAAATAATAATGAGCTTAATATCGAATGAACAAGATAAAAAAATAATAATAATAATCATAATAAAATTTTTTAATGCAAGTAGAAAGGAATAATAAAAAAATCATCTATTATAAATGAGAAGCCTTGCTCACCAATTTTTAGCGCTTTTTCTTGATGGATTGATTGGTTTAATATCGCATTTTTTTACATGTGCCACTTTATTGAATAGAATTGAAGATCTGATTGGAACTTTATGACACTAAAATTCAAAATTTTACATATCAAGTTTTCTAGCGATTTTTTCCAAGATTAGCAGACAAAAATTTTTGAGAATTAATAGAAAAATAAAATTTTAAAGCCAAAGTTTATCAATGAACAAATTTAATTTTATAGAATTCTGGCCTAAGACTGGTTTTTAGAAGGTATGGCACTCAAGTAGTGTAAATGAATTTGCAAGCTGATGAGGGGCGTGTCCAAGATTTTTTTTTGGGGGGTCTACGATTTTTTCGGATATCTTTTCGTCATGAACTTTTTTGGATATCTTTTTTCAATTATGACCGTAATGACTATTGGTTTTCAAAACATAGGACCCCTGGATATTAATCGAGACTCATTTTTCTTAGGGGGGGGGGGGGGGGCTTTCGGCTACGCACCTGGTATGAGTTAAGTCTCCCCAGTAACCAAAACCTTTAAAAGCTATCCGAAAGTTAGTCACAGCTAGTTTTTAACTAACTTTTTAACGGTTTTTGTTACTAGGGTCTTAAATTTAAGCCAGAATTTTTGAAAAATTTCATTTAAGGGGTCGATCGTAAATTACGTCACGCAAAAAAACATCTATTTTTGTTTGAACTGTCACAAAATCTAAGACGCCCCCCTAAAGCGTGACTTAATTTGCGAACGACCCCTAGCAGAAATGTGGAGTCGACTCGATTTCATTCAAAATTTGAGTGAACTTCGAACTCTTTGGTTAAGTATCGAGATTAAATTATACCAAAAATTCAGAGGAAAATGAAGTAGAAACTATAAGATGCATCATGTATATTAGACTAAGAAAACCAGGACTAATTGGGAGTCGTTCATTTATTACGTAATGCATTTATAGGGGGGGGGGGGGTCTGCGATTTTGTGACAGCTCAACAAATTTTTTTCTCTTGAAATTTTGTGACAAAAGGGGAGGGGCCTAAAAACTCGTTTGCGTTACGTAATTAGTGAACAACCCCTTGCCACTTTGACATATATAAATGAAATTCAGTCCTAAAGTTAGTAATGAAAGCTTTATCAAAATTCATCAAAAAAATCTCTCTAAAAATATCAAAAAATTTAATACGAACTGACTATAACTAAATTACCAAACAACCATCAAGAAAATGCGCTACAAAATTTGCTTACAAAAGAAACAAAAACTTTTTAATTTGTTCATGACTTCCTTCTCATTTTATCCTTCTCCATTTTTCTATACATAAAAAAATTTCTATGGTACGATATTTATTTTCTCATTTAATAAATAATAAACTGATTGTGTACACAAGCTATCAGCAGTAGATGCGAAAGAAATAAATTGAGTAGATAATCATGAGAAGGATGCTCTATTCAGAGATCAATCAACAAAATCAGAATCAATAATGGCATTAAGTTTTTTTTATATAATTTTTTAATAAGAATTGTAGGAAAAACACAGGAATGAAAAAAAACATACAAAAAAAATTTATACGAGTAAAAAAAATTAAGCTGATTTTTGCTATGCGCAAGTCGAGCAGTAAAAAAGTGAAGAGAAAAAAATTTTATTTGAATGAAGAAGAAAAAAAAAGTTTCAATAAATAGTTTTAAAAAACTGAAAAAAATTGAATGATGAATACTTTTATTGAATATTGTTAGTTCCACTTTATAGAACTTGTTATTTTGCTGTTTTACGGCAGAAATGTCTAAAGTATTTTCATATTTATGGTGGATTTTTGGGGATTATTAATATAAAAATGGATGTATATTGAGGCTGGCTACCTATTAGACTTTTTAAAGAGATTGTCTTCTATTTTTGGTGCATTTTTGGCATACTTTAGTTTTAGGCCTGAAACATTATCTAGGTTCAACATCCTTAAAAAGCATACAGAGAGATAGAGACAAAGAGCATGCTTTCTGGTACCTTAATATACTCAGTAAACATGATACAGTACCAATGGGTCTGCTCTTTGTCTATTTGGAATGTATGTCATTTGGCATCCAAAATGATAAATTGTTCTCTATTTTCTTGATGAATACTAAGTTAACTCAGGGTTTGGTTTCTATGCTATTGCCTTTAATATAGTGCGGGTATATCCTAGGACCAAGGGTATACCCAAGAAACCGGTCCTAGATTTATAGACATGAGATGAGTCAGATAAAGTTCAAACCTCCTCAAAACTAACCTTAACTGACAAAAAGCATATTTACTGGTATTGTAATGTGCTGTATATTAATATATCTAGATTCATATCCAGAATTTCAAAGTACAGGAGCCATTATTCTATAAAAGTCACCAAATTGAAGCCCAACTACCAAAGTAAGAAAAATTGCTTAAATGTGTTAAGAGAAATTCCTAAGTAAAAAATGCCAAACCCCTGTATACAACGGTACATGCCACATCCAAACAATATTTTGATCCCAACAAAGTTTTGCCTGTAACTGTCAATTTGCAATCATTTGCCAAACTACAGAGTTTGTTGCAACAGATTGACACAAATTCGAAAAGGCAATAAAAGTTAGTTTAATAAAATCCACAGATAAAATGTTTTGGACATTACTGTCGTGTCACTTGAGTTTGTATGTAAATTAGTGAAAAGAAAAAAAAATTATGGACGAAAATTCCCCATTGGATAAAATTTCATTAAGATTTGACATGGAAATGCACTTTAGTGAAATCACAGAACTGCTGAATTATTTGTTGCTGCTGCTGCTGTCACCAATCGTTGAGAAAGTCCACTGCCAAGCAAAAAAACGACCAAAATTAAATTTGGAAATTTTTTAAGTTTTTCTTATTTTTTTACAAAATTTTTTTTCCCACCAACAGAAGAGACTTTATGCTTACATCCTACACATCTCCTAACAAATTATTCTTGACGCGTGAAAAACCTTTTTTTATTACTTTTTGATCCGCTTTTTTACCTGAGAAAAAAATCATTACCTACAAGATGAATCCTCCACTTACCTTTTTTATTCCCCTTACTCAATATCAATCCTCAACTACTCGAATACAACAACAGTAAAGTACCTTATATTCTTTCCCATTTTAAAATGAATACGCTCGCATCGTTAACCGCCACATCAATTTCATTGTTCCTCCTCTATATATAATTTTATTTTATTTTTTTTAAATATATATATTTTTTTTACAGAATGAAGAGAATCTGCGACCTCACCTTAACCTCCTTTTTGTGTATTCCCATTTTTTTATTCTTTTTTCTTTTCTTTTTAGAAGTGAAATGGAAAGTTTGAAGAAATTTGCATATCGAAAATGAAGATTCCTATCATCCTTCTTCCTCCTTTCGTCCGTCCTTGCTCCTCCTCCACCCCGTTGTGTATTAAATACCTGAAAACCTGCTTTTTTCTGCACAACACACCATACACAACCACCGGCAATTGCAAAATATAAATTAAAAAATATTTTACACATGCAAAAATGTAATAAGTACTCGCTTAATATGTAGAGTAGAGTAGATAAAAAAGCGTAAAACTGTTACAATTGTTCTTTTTGGTAAGAATGAGCAATTGGAGTATGCAAATTTTTTTAAGCGAGGATATTTATAATTTATAGAGCTTTTAAAATGAGAAAAAAGGCTTTTGAGAGCTTTCAATGATTTATTTCAAAACCTAAAAAAATATTTCATTTCCTATTTTTAAGTCGACTTTATTCATTGCTTCTGACTATTTAATGGATGAATGTTTTTCAATCTCTTTATGATGGTTGAATATGAATGAGGTTTGATGTGATTTTGTTAATCACTGAGTCGTGCGATTTACAAACTGGGTGACTATCGACTTTGTGCCAATGATGGAGTCTAAAATGTCAATTTTTAGAAGTATTGGATTATTTTAGTTAAGGGGCCGTTCATAAATGACGTTATGTAAAAAAAAGATTTTTAGACACCCCTCCCGCCCCCTCTGTCACAAAATTTTCTTTTGTATGGAAGTGTCACACAGCCTCAGAACCCACTCCCTCCCTAAATGTTGGACGTCATTTATGGTTAAGATATAATGTAATGCTGGTTAAGATATAATGTAAGAGGCTACTTTTGGTTAGTTCCATACAGCCTTTATGATAGGAACACACAGAGGTATCAAAAATAGACGTTACAAAATTACTGAACAACCCCAGACCCAAAAAAATACTTTTATATAAATTAAGCAGACCACCAGAGGCTGTGGTCTTTAAAATATAGACCATCCTATTCAAAAAACTACACTGATGGACAACCAAGTTATAAATTGGCTGCATTACTATATTTTTCTTGGAAGAATCACAATTCTCATCAGCGACGTATTTTTCGAGGGTGGAATTTTCAAATTTGTTTACGGAAGAATTTAAGAAAGGGGATCTTTCAGGTTTCTTTCTCAAAAAACCTAGTAAACTGAAGAATTTTCTGGCGAAGGGGGAGGAAGAAATCCCCCAATCCCCCCTAGCTACGTTCTTGATCCTCACTAATGGAAAATTATTTAATTGACATGGTATCCAACCGTTGTATTAATAATTAATAAAGCTGCTGGAAAATAACATTTTCAGCTATTCTGAGTTTCATGTACAATAATATGGCTTCAATATCATGTAACGAATCGTCCTTCAAATTCATGCCGCTTTTCTAGAAATTTTCCAGATGAGTGAAATTTTGTATTTTTCACGTTTTTCTGCAGGCAATAAATTTAGATTATTTGTATATTCTTTTTATTGTATATAAACTGAAATCTTTTCAGTTTTGTAAGGAAATTCTAAAAATATTCAAGAATTTAAGCCACAAAATATTTTCTAAAAATTATTCAATATTCACATGACCTGAGGCACTACCAAGAAGTCTTTTTATAAATTTCCAAGTAATTCAAATTTTGAGCTCGGCAACCACATGTCAACCCTTTATTTTGTCACTAAAAGACAATCTTCCATTCGTAGCCTCAACAACTTTCCATAAAAATAAATTAACTTGACCTTAAAAACACAATATCAAGTTTTCAAGAAAAGGATATTGATTATTACTGAAGATCAACATAAAGTTAATCCTATTGAATATTCTTGTGAGCACAATGAATGAATAATATTATTCAAGAGTTCTTCGTACTATTGTTTGCAGATTAGTATGCAATCATGGCTATCGAGATAATCAAGGTCTTATTGGAGTATTCAAGGTTGATTCTTTTTTTTCGAGGAATTTTGGATTTTGCCACCAATATTGTTTTAATCGTGATATTTTTAAGTCATTTTTTTGAATAACAATTTTTAAAAAATTAATAAATTTTATTTAAAAAATTTAAATTTTATTCAAAAATTTTAAATTTTATTTATAAATTTTAGTCAAAAATTTTAAATTTTATTCAAAACATTTAAATTTTATTCAAAAATTTTAAATTTTATTCAAAAATTTTAAATTTTATTCAAAAATTTTAAATTTTATTCAAAAATTTTAAATTTTATTCAAAAATTTTAAATTTTATTCAAAAATTTTAAATTTTATTCAAAAATTTAAAAAAATTTCCAGAAATTTTAAATTTTATTCAAAAGTTTTAAATTTTGGTCAAAAAAATTTAAATTTTAGTCAAAAATTTTAAATTTTAGTCAAAAAATTTAAAATCTTAGTTAAAGTTTTTATGATTTATTCAGAAATTTTAAATTTTAATTAAGAAATTATAAATTTTAAACAGAAAGTTTAAATTTTAGTCAGAAAATTTAAATTTTAGTCAAAAATTTTTAAGTTATATTCAGAAATTTCAAATTTTAGTCAAATTATTTAAATTTTAATTAAGTAAATTCTAAATTTTAATCGGAAATTACATCTAAATGGACATCGTTTTAAATTAAAAACAACAAATTATACCTAATTCATTAAAATAAAAATTCAAGAAGCTTTCCTGCTCTCAAAAAATAATCTCAGTACATAAGAATTTTAATATCCAATTAGGAGCATCCCTCATTACTCTTAATACGACCCATTTTTTGTGCTTGAGTCAAGTCAAAGAGGCATTAAAATTTACAAACATTCCGAGGTTTATGAGGATAACGAAGAATCTTCCAAGAAAAAGAAAACAGCACCAAAACCAATAAAATTGATTCTCATGAAAATCTCGAGATTCAAGAAAATTATTAAATAATTTCATAAATCGCAGACTGAATTTAAAATTCAACCAGAAAAATATTTTTTTGAAGAACATTTATTCATCCTGTATAGCAACCGCTTCATCCGTGCGTTCATTCATCCTTTCATCCATAAATAATGCATTTTTTCGGTTCCTTTCATTTTGAAGGTGAAATTAATTTTTTTTTCTCCCTCACTTCCTCCCTATTATATTATTCACATACAAATACACATCCTTGCCTCACTTTCAACTTCAACGAACCTCCTCTCCTTCCTCATTCCCCATCGCGCGCTCTCTACGATCCAACATTTCATTAAAAAATAAAACCATGCCACAAACATGAATCTATCAGCTTTTCGCTTCATTGCCATCGGATGTTATCATGATGCAATTTTCATTTACATTTTTTATTCTTCATATTCTTGTTTTCAACTTACTTACTTACCTTTTTTTGCTTATTTCTTTTTTTATAAATGTAACACACAAAAAAAATGACGAAAAAAATTCATTTGAGGAAGAAGAGGAATAAAAAAATTTATATGTGTATAATTTGTGTACCATATTGCATACATAAGTATTATACTCATGGAATAGAGTCAGAGAAGGCAACATATTCCATGGAATGATTAAAAATTCAATACCTTTTTTATTTTTTTTTTCTTTCTCTCTCTGTGTATACACCACTCTTTTTTTGTGCATAAAAATAATGATAAGCGGGAGGGGAAAAAACTCTTAGAAATGAAAAAAATAAATAAATTCTGGCAGAATGAAGACTGGGAAGAGGGAAGTTACTTTTTGACAGAACAACTCTTTCTATTCTATTTTTTATGTATTTCTTTTGAAGCGCGCTTTTCTGAAAAAATTGTTAATAATTCTGTCATTTCGTTAAAGGAACTGTAGATAGAGCAAGAAAACATGTCCTAATGAGATAGCCTTGAGCGTATTGCAGGTGCTCATTTTAGAGCTGATTGTTTTACAAACATATATAATTTGTATTAATAAATAAAGATTACAATGTCCATATAAGACCTCAGAGAAATGAAATTTTTACAAGCAATTCATATGTCAATAGCACCAAAAAAAGAGTAATTTGCTGTTAAATCCATCAGAATTTCACAATCGTACGGTCATATTTAATATTTTAACTCTTTTGTGTCTAAAACTGCATGCAAAAATATTGTTAGCAGATTTTGGACGGACAAATTTTTCTGTGTTTTCATGCGGCGAAGGATAATAAAGTGCAATTGATAAATAACTAAATTAAATTGTTTACATAAAATTAGATTGTAGCCATCAAATGGAATAGTATGCTTTTGTGAAAGGGCTTTCCACAATAATTTGAGGCTTAATTATGTGGAAATTGATTAAAATCGAATGATTCAAATATTGAACCTGTAATCAAAATTTGGTGCTTTTATCCGTAAGCGATTTATAACACTTCTCAAAATTTCCCAAAAAAATTAACTTCAATGCTTAGCCTCGATTTTTGAGGTGGCTGAGGCGTATTAAAAATGATTTTTTGAGAGGGGGTTTTTCAAATCATGACCCCCCCCCCCTGGATACACTTCTGCAAGGAAGACAGAATTTTTTCTCATGAAAAAGTAAAATTTAGGCTTAAATGTTTCATTTTGAACTATTTTCGAAATGAAGACTGACCCTTGCACTGGCTGATTCGCTTATACATAACTTATTTCTACAAATTCAGCACTTTTCCAATAACTTTTCTCGTTTATCTCTCGGAGCACAGTTTGAGTATCACTGGTGTAACAGTGGTGGTACCACTGGATATCAAGTCCAAATGCCCATAAAATGCGCTTAAGTCATCAAACTTTAATTTGAAAAATCTTCATTCTAAATTTTCCATTCGAAAGAATTTTCAATCCATGAAGCTGACATAGAAAGAGTTGAATAGTGAAGGGAAAATTGCATATACATAAAAAATCAAATGATGAAGCTTTTCGCTTACTTTATATAAACAAATTTTTTTATATTTCATTGCATATGAAATTTTTTAACAACAAAAAAAAATCAGTTTTATATCGTATTTTTCATGTTAAAATATTCAAAAACATGTGGTTATTAAAAACTTTTTTTTCTACGGATTCTGTTCAGAGAAAATATAAAAAATTGAGCTTTTGTACTCACTATCTATCTTTCTCGCTCTATTTTAATCTCTATCTCACTCATTCATTTTATGTTCTCATTGTTATTATGCCGAAAAAAATAAAGCTCAAAGCCTTACAGCTGCATTTATGAGATGAAAAATAAAAATAAACACATATAAATTTGAATAAAATAATGATTATGAAATATTTACATTCAAAAAATAGTTTTCCTTTGTGAGTCAAAACATTTTTTATTACAATTTAAGTAACGAGTTTTTTTGGCATTTTTTATAATGTTTGGATGTTTTATTAAATTGCTTTTATTGGAGTTTAAAATCATTTTACTAAATAAATTGCTTTATTAACAGAAATATTTTAAGAGGATTAAAAATGATTTATATAATGTTGAAATTTTGGAATTTGCTTTCATAAATTCACTGGATTATTATTAGTTGTGTACATAAAAGTATAATTTAATTGATTAAAGGAAAGGGCACTGCAGGACTCTCAGAAAAATCGAATAGAGTTTCACACGCATATTAATCTAATTCAGTGATGTCCAACCTGTGTGCCGTGGCATGGGCGCGGAACTGATCAAAATAATTAAATCGTACAACTCATGAGTGTACTTAGAGGCCGTTCGTAAATTACGTCACGCTAAAAAATGACTTTTTAGACCCCCCTCCCCCCCCCCCCCCTTGTCACAAATTTTCCAAAGAAAAAAAAATATTTTGTATGGACTGTCACAAATTCTTTGACCCCCCTCCCCCCTAAAAGCATGACGTAATTTGCGAACGACCCCTTAGAAGCATGGGCGTACCCAGAGGGGGGTCTGGAGTTTTCAAACTCTTTTTTCAAAAAGATTACACCAACTTTTTTCAAAGTTTTTTTTTCGATTCATAGTTAATTAGGTGAAGTCAATTTTAAGGAATCCTTAGTTTTCCAAATGGATTCCATTTGTACTGAGTTTCAAAATGCGGACCCCCCATCTTCTGGGTACACCTTTGTCCAGAGGGGGTCCAAATTTTGAAACTCGATATAAATGGTTCCCATTTGAAAAACTAATGATTCCTTCAAATTGATTATACCTTATGAATCAATCAAAACTTTGAATTTTTTATACTTAATATGATAGTAGGAGGTTGTCTGTCATTAAAAACGTGAAAACAGGGCTCAAATAAATATTAAAAATCCTATAGAAATTAAAAATGAATTCATGATTATTGATTTTACTTTAAACTAATGTGTAATACTGCAACAATGGTACATTATCTTAAACTTTCGACTATAATCTGTAAAATATCAACTTTATCACTTGTAAATACTGTAGAAAATAAGACTCACAAAGATTGAAAATTCACTATTTTTTTTTTGCTTTTTTTTTTTTGAAAATTAACAAAACTTAAATCACAAATAAACTAATTTTGATATTTTTTCTTCTTTTTTTCTTCCGCAATCTAGAATTTCAATGGAAACAGCTGGCTTGCCAATACCTGCATATTCATACATTGCACCGAATCACATCGTTAAAGCGCCACATTAAATAAATTAAAATCTACTTTTTGTGGACATTATTTTGATGGAGTAATGAACCTTCGTATTATTTTTAAAAAAAATGTCCTTTAATGTCCTTCTTAACAGCACCAGTAGAAAAAAAAAGTTTTTTCATCTTTGTTCAATGTTCTTCAATCTCTTTTTATATCCATTCAAATATTATAATGATGCAATTGAAAAATGTACAATAGTTTTTTTTTCCTTGTTACAAATTACTATGACAATGATGCAATGATGACAAAATAAGGAGAGCTTTTAGAGTAATTGCATTACTTAAGAAATTAAAATTATGAATGTAGACGTTTCTCTCACTCTCACTGTCTTCAGACTTATTCCGTGACATTATTGTCACGTCACGCAGTTGTGTGTTCAAAATCAATTCAATTATTCTGGTCGGGAGTGTATCTAGGATTATTTTGAAGAAGGGCTTTACATTTTTTAAAGTGCGAAGTCGATAAGAATTTTGTATGAAGTTTAATTGACTTTTCCATACAAAATACGTCAATTTCAAATTCTGACATTTTTTGGATTTTTTCGGGTATTATGTAACAGCTGAGGGGTCATTTTGAGACTTTGGTGAGAAAAAAGGACACGAGTTGGGTCTAAAAAAATCGAATCTAGTCTATTTTTGATAGACTTTCATTTTTGAAGGACCCTTAATAAAACATATTAGAATTTTCCATACAAATTTTGAGTAAGAAGCTCAAAATGACTATTTTCAGATTAGTTTAATATCCAAATGATCCCTAAATGTACGGCAAATATGAGACACTAAGATCTTTTATCTCAAAAACCCCACCAAATTAAAAAATAAACCTGATACACCTCTGACTCTGTTCATCTTATTTTCTTACATAAACCACATACACATGCTGACAATGTCAATGCGAATGGACAACATCGCACGTAAATATTGGGAATTACATAAAATATTTAGAAGAGGAAAAAAATTATATATGAACACACATATCGATTGGACCCGAAACACAGAGTAAAAAAAGAAGTTTTTTGAATTTTCCTTAGCGAATAAGTCAAGTGGAAAAAAAATTAAGGAAAATATGTAAATTCACATATCCGATATTTTTATTTTATTTTTTTGACATGAAAAAAACCAAAAGGAAAAAAACAGGAAAACTTAAAACTGCAGACATACAGAAAAGCAATTTTTTACAAATACAATGAGTTTCTTTTTTTGACCAGAAAGAATTAGTATTATTGAGGATTTATAATTCTTCACATATTTTTTTGTGTTTACGTTGAAGAATGAAAAGTGCCAACATTTTTATTTATTTTTTTCTTTGAGCAAAAAATGCTTGAATATCAAAAATAAAGTTCATTGAATTATCGTGGATGTGGAAATTTTTAATGATTTTCAATATGCAGAAAAATTGCATCAAAATCAACCAGACAGGTTAAATATTTTTTTTTTCTTTATTATAAAATCAATTGAATTTTATTCGAGAGTACTTCATGTTTAAATTATTAAAATTGGGATATGTGGAAGTAAATTGATCGAATTTGGCTTATTTTTGACAGAAATAAAAGGTTTTCATAGCAATTTGACCTTGAAGGAGTCTTACTAGCACTCAGCTAACATAAAACCACCAAAAAAAATGAAATGACAAAATATTTGCAAATTCTGATTAATCTCAGTAGCCAAAATAATAAATTAGTCAAAATAAGAATTCATAAACAAATCCGAAGCTTAAAATGTCAGATTTGTTAATTGCTGACATTAAAATGTATGAATTATTTAATAAGCTGTCAAAAGTGAGCTAGATATGAAGTCAACAAGAAATTCAATTTTTTGTTCGAAAATCTCAACGTCACATTTAATTTTCCGAGGATTAATAGTAAAGCATCTTAAATAAATCCTTTTCACACGTAAGATTATAATAAACACATATGCAGAACAAATGAAATGAAAGAAAAACAGGTGAACATATTTACTCACGATAATTATTATTATTATACATAGACATATAATTGACGGAATCAATGCTACAACTGAACATAAAAGAAACAATTTCATATATTGAAAACAAAAGAAGTAATAAAAAGAAGATAAAATCGGATATTTACGGGAGTTTATAAAGAAAAAACAAAATAAAAAGCGAGAAAAAAACTTTTTTAAATGTTTAATAACAAGAAAATTATATTAATAAAGACATGAAGATAGATAAGCTCATGTGAGAAAATAAATTAAGGATTAAATGGTATTTACAGAACAAGAAAAAAATTCTAATTTCAATTCTTCTACAATTCTAGAGTTTAACACAACATTATACACACAATAAAAAGAACACATTAATACACGCGAATTAAATACTCAATCACGCAAGCAAGTAAGGAAGCATGTATTTTGTATATTCTTATATCGATATCCATTTATGATGACTTACAGTACGTTAAAAAAAGTTATAATGAAAATGATAGCAATTTTTACATTTTTCTTTGTTATTAAATTTTTTTTTGAGGTTATGTTTTTTGTGAGAAATTAATTTCTAATCCGGATTAGAATGGCTTAGAGGAAAAGAACTTTACTTTATTGAGGAATTTAGAAAGCTATAAAAACTTAAAGTTTTTAAATTTGTGAAATTTTTGAAATTCAAAGTTGAAAATTTCGAAATTCAAACTACAATATTTCGAAATTCAAACTTCAATATTTCGAAATTCTAACTTCAATATTTTGAAATTCAAACTTCAATATTTCGAAATTCTAACTTCAATATTTCGAAATTCAAAGTTGAAAATTTTGAAATTCAAACTTCAATATTTCGAAATTCAAACTAGAAAATTTTGGAATTCAAACTTCAATATTTCGAAATTCAAACTTCAATATTTCGAAATTCAAACTAGAAAATTTTGGAATTCAAACTTCAATATTTCGAAATTCAAACTTCAATATTTTGAAATTCAAACTTCAATATTTTGAAACTAAAAGTTTAAGATTTCGAAATCAAACATCAATATTTCTGAACTTAAACTAAAAAAATTTGGAATTTAAACTTGAATATTTCGAAATTCGAACTTCAAATTTTTCTAGTTCGAAATTCAAACTAGAATTTTTCTGAATTCAAACTTGAAATTTTTGAATTTGAAATTAAAACTTACAAAATACATTCTAATTTCTCCCACCACAACAATTCAATTCTTTTTAATAATTTGCAACAAAATCATCTTAAAACCAACCCTCATGAGCCATGAACCACAGCAACAATCCAGTTTTATCAGCAAAAGCATGAAAGATCCGTATTCTTCAATTACTGACTGGGGCTTTAACCCTCAGCTGATATCCTGCCATTCTTTTTATTTTGTGCTAATATCAGCACCTCCATATGTGTGTCGAGATAAAGAAATTATTCATGAATACCCATGAATAAGATTCAGAAGAACAAGAAGATAAAGAAGCAGAAAGTTTCAAAAATGGGAAAAATTTATTATTAAAAGCTAATTAATGCCATAATGGCAAATTACACTCTCATTTAAATGGAAAAACTCACATGGTTAAAAAAATATTTCCTAAAAGGGATAATTTATGCAAAGTTTGTTAATGCTTCGTTTGCATTTCTCCTTGCCAACATTTCAATTCATCTTTTCTTTCGGGATTCAAAGATCCTTTTTCAATTAAGGCAAGAAGAAGGAATAAAATTCTGTTTCTTATGATTCTTGTACAAGGGATGGAAGCCTTATTTTTGTAGATTTACGATTATTGGGGAGATCTTATGGGATATGCTGTAGTTTTGATGATAAAAACTGTAGAAAAGTGATATTTAAATTTAACGGTTTTTTAAAATTCAAAAAATAACGGTCAAATTTTTTTCAAATTTTGCAATTTTTTGTTAATCAGCAGAAATCAAAAGATTTTTGACTTTTTAATGCCAAAATCAACCAAAAAGTCAGATTTTTGGAAACAAAGACAAGACACAACCCCAAGACCTTCCATCCCCTTCAAAAATCTCTCCAACTCACATATTTTAAAAGAGGTTTTTTTATTCATTCTCATTTTCCGCATATTCAAACATGAAATGCTTATTAAAACATAAAATGATATATGTGAAAACATACACAAGTGAATAAGAAGACAGCATAAATTAACATCTTATTCTTTCAATGGGTTCTTCATTCGTTCAACCCATTCCGACTCTATTTTCAAATTAAAAAGGAGGAAAAAGTTTTTCAGGCTTTTGTTTCCTATGTGTTGATAAATATTTATGACAATGACATAAAGACAAAGGAAGAAGATATGCAAACAAGACAAGAAAAACTTTGAGCATTACTATACAAATTACAATGGACACAGTAAAGAGCTTTCCAAGGGTGCACAATTGTGAGAATTTAATTGTTTTAATTTCCACATCGATGCGAACATGACTTTCATGTCCTTAATTAATACCTTTGGGAGATTCTAAGAGAGAATTTAATGAGAGAGGTTCAACTATGGATTTTGAAAACGACATCAAATTATTATCTAAAGAATTAGAAATTAGAGCTGAGATAATGAGCATGTAACTTGAGCTTTGAGATTCTTGAGGATTTTCAATGGGAATTAACCATTTTATTGGGATCATTTGGAGTTTATGACTGATTCAGTCTCGATAATTGTGATGTTTTGTAGGACTTACTCTAAAATAATGTAATTCGATCCATATGCAGGCGAATCTGCCATGATGTGCTCTTGTGTCCATGTCATTAGGCTGCATACAAGTTTCTCTTTTGTGGAGATGAAAGTTCGATTCCCACTCTATCAGAAAGTATTAAAATTCAATTAATTTGCAAATAGAAAGTAAATTTTTCCCAATTTTGAAGCTTCTGAAACAACAAACTTTTCGAAACCCCTCCCCCCATCTTACTTACTAAATAAAATAAATATTTTTCATATTGTTTCGTGCATAGATCTCGATATTAAATCTGTTTTAATATGTACACAAACATGTTATTTTTATTATCATTTGCTTCTAGGGTTATTAGTTGATTATCATATCGATACACAATAATAATTATAATGAACTCAATAATACGATATTATAGGTACACAGACAGCACTCACACACGCGTTTATTATTGCAACTGAACTATAGGATTTAAATAGATAAAATATTTGAAATAAATGAGGAAATTTTTCAGTTCTGATAAAGCTTTCAGGCTATGTCGATTTGGGATCTGATTAAAAATCATTTGGACATTATTAGAGAATATTAATTACATCAATTAAAAAATGTTTCGGGAATTTATTACATCGGGTATTGACGTAATTATTTATGAACTGAATCATACAATAATGCGATAATGGTTTTCATCAATATTCAATTAAAATTTTGTCGTAATTTGTAAAATATTTTAGTAAATGATCCGTTGATTACACAATTAATTCGGGAGGATGGGGGTATTATAGGCTGGATATTGACCAATTTATAGTTACTGGATTGTAACTCATTTCAACACTTTATTGTGTTATTTAACATGATTATTAAAGACCTCCTTCATTAATCGAGTATTGAGTGTAGAGTAAATTTTAAAGTTTCAATCCCTGCTGTGCCTCAGCAAGGAACTTGGGGGGGGGGGGGGTGTTGGGGAGGCATGTCGGAAGCGTGTAAATGAAATTTCCGTTAAACGAGGGGATTCGACCTCAAATCAACTTATTAAATATTCTAAAAAGTATTTTAAGAATTTAAAACTTAAATTCGAATTTATGGACAAAAAAGTTTAAAAACTTATTTTTTCTCTAAACTGAGAAAAATTGAAAAAATGTTAAATTTCAAAAAATTGTTTTTAAAGCTTTATATTCATGGAAATTCCCAATCCAAATCGACATACGCCATACAATCATCAATTATTCAGTGGTAAACAATGTGTCAATCCTCACTTTCAATATTTTGTTCACTAATATTTAATTACACACACATTTACACAAAACAAAACAAAAAAAAGCTATTAAATAGTTAAAAAGTATAATTAACAAAATGATGAAGAAAAAAAGACAATATGGACGAAATGAAACTAAAAAAATGAGAAAATTAGAGAGAGAAAAAAACATTATTTGCAATTATTTCTATTATCTTAATTATTTTTATTGATTTTTTTTGTATTGACAATTTAGTGAGAAAAATGAAAAACATTTTTTTGGTTATTTTGTAAAGTTTTAGAGTAGTTGAATGCGATTAAAGAAAAAATGTGAAGGAAAAAACTTTTAAAATTTAAGGATGAAAAAATAAAAAAAAATTGAATTGGGAACAATTTATTACATAATTAATAATTATAAAAAATATATTTAAAATAATAATAATAATATTAAATGAGTACTAATTGTAACTGTAATAATGAAAATTTACATTTTAAATAAATCATAAGGAACGGATGGGGTGAGAGATACACACATACACACATAAAACACATTTACATATAGAAAATGAGAAGAAATGTAACAATTTCTATATATTTGACAAAAAAAATACAAAATGGTGAATTATTATTATTAATTAATTATATATTTGACGAATAACATGGAAGAAATGTCGGTAGTTATTTAAATAACGCAATTTTATGTTATATAATGATAATTAGTCGACATATTATATATTATATTATATTAAATGATGAATCAAATATTATATACATACAAAAAAATGGAGAAAAAACATATAGTTGACTGGAAAGCAAATTAGCAATAATTATTCATTAATTAAATTGGAATTTTTGGTTAAATTTTCTTTTTTTTGTTACGGAAATTTTCAATTTGAATTTTTGGAGTAAACAAAAAAAATTCAAATTTAAAATTTCCATCGCAAATTGACTTCAAATTATTGTTTCTCTACTTTCACGAATTTATGACAAAAAAAAATGATGATAATTAAATATTAATAATGGATGAATTACACAAAAAAAGACATAAAATTTATTTCGCATTAATCTCAATTAGAAGCACGATTAAACATTAAAACGTGGTAATGATACAAAAAAGTATGAATTTATCAATTAAGTTTTCACACACTCAAGACGAACAGTGAATTAAAATGATATTTTATGGAATGATGGAGAGCAGAAGGAAAATTAAAAGATGAGAGGAGAAAATTATATAAAAAAAATATTTTAAAAGCAATATTTTGTGGTAGGATAAAATTTATCAACAAAGACATAAAGAAAAATGTTTCAATTATCAAATTTATTAAAGCGTCAAAAATTTTCTTTCTCTTCTTTGAATTTTTCTTTTATTATCTTTTCTCAAATCTCTGCAGGGTTGTTGGCTTGGAATTTGGGGGATAATGAGCAAGTTTGATTGATTTTTTGGGGTTTGAAAAACTTTTTACAAGATGTTGTCAGTAATTAACAGAAAAAAATAGAATTTGAACAATTCAGCAAATTTGAATTTGAAAAATTCAGCAAATTTAAATTTTAAAAATTCAGCAAATTTTGAAAATTTGAATTTTAAAAATTCAACAAATTTTAAAAATTTGAATTTGAAAAATTCAGCAAATTTTAAAAATTTCAATTTGATAAATTCGGCAAATTTAAAAATTTCAATTTGAAAAATTCAGCAAATTTAAAGTTTTGAATTTGAACATTTTAAAAATTCAGCAAATTTAAATTTTTAAAATTCAGCAAATTTGAATTTGAACAATTCAGCGTAATTCAGCTGATTCAGAACAATTTAAGAGATTAAGCAAATTTAACTCAACTCAGCTGTTTATGTTCAATTCAGCGCTTGTTAGCGCTATTCAGCTCAATTCAGCGCTGTTTTATTTACAGTCGAATTTTGGCATTTTCGCTCTAAATTGAATTAAATAACATCAAATTGTAATTTTATTGAGCTTTTTGTGCAATTTTGGTAATTAAGACTCAATTCAAGCAACAAGAAATATAATTAAAGCAAAATAAACATCAATTTCACAGCAAATGACAAATTATTGAGCTTCTAACATCACAGAATCAAAGCTAAACCTCAAATAACAGTAAATAGTTGTAAAAATCAGAAAATCACACCCCAAACACATCTAATCAATCAAATTTCACTCCCAAAAATCTTAAGCAACAGCTCTGTTGTCTCAAAGGGGAATAAAAAGAGATGATAAACTTTTTGACTAACAAAACATTAATGAAAAGAGTTAAATGAGATTAAAAATAAATTATAATAAATAATGAAAAGATTTTTTGTAGATTAACACACGCGTTTTTAGAATAATTGAGATGAAAACAAAAAAAGAAGATTAAATTAAGTAATTAAATTATTTCTAGATGAAAGAGAAATGAATTTTTTTTAGGAAATTATGATACAGATGACAAATTATGGGATCAAAAACCAAAGAATCATGGATTGAGTGAATTAACAAAAAAAAAATGACAAAATAAAAAAAATTGAGAGAGGAAATTCAAACTTTTTCAGCATGCGAGCAAAGTTTTTTCTGATTAAATAAATAAATAAAATTAAATTGTTAATTTGAAATTGATAGTATTAATTGGAATTATATACACATACAAATTTTTAAATGGTACTGAACATTTAGTTGCTAAAATAAATGAAGGAAAAGCTTTAAATTTTTCATAATTTTTTTTTATTATTGTTTTTCATTTATTTAATTAGTTAAAATTCATTTTTTGGGCGGAAAAAACTGCAATAAAAATTTAGTAGGATGAGAATTTTTTTATTACAAGTTTGAAAAAAATTTAAATTGCAAAAAGCCGTTACAAATTCATTCGTTTACAAGGGAAATTTAAAAATACAAAAAAAAAATTATACTATAATATAAGATAAAGAAGAAAATAATGTGATAAAAATATGACAAAAATTTTCATTATTTTCCTGTAACAAATTCAAATCATCCAAAACTGACATTTCCCTAACTGTTCGAGGAGGTCGAGAAGGGATCAAATTTTCTTTTGTATTGTTTCTTGTTAATTTTTTGTTATTTTCTTTTCCTCTGTAAAATCATTGAAGATAAAAAAAAGAGTTTTTTAAACACTTGAAAAGATTTGCAAATTGTGCCAATTGTTAGAGTTATGTAAAATTTAAAAGAAAAAAAAGATAAAATACAAAAAATTGAAGGATTTAAACTTTTCACTTCCATAACTTAAAACGGAAGTAAAGATGGGATGACTTTTTAAATAAAAAAAGATTTATTAATTTTTTTCATGTGTATGTATTAATTAATTAAATTTATTAATAAATATATCTGATATTAAAGATCACAAAAAAAAGACTTTTTGCTGAATTTTCACAAATTTTTCCCTTTTTCACACAAACAAAAAGAACAAAAATGTTGAAATGTTAAAAGAATTAAAAGGACAATCCAGAAACATTATAAAAAATGTTATTTAAATTCATGACACTTGTGAACCCTCTTTTGTCCTGTATAATACTAAAATTAATAAAAAAAGACGATAATTAATGCATGAAAATGGTCAAATTGATAAATGTAACAACTCTAATAATTTCCCAATTATTTTTATTCAATTAATTACTTAATCCATGTTTTTTAATCCTCCATCACAACCTTTTAAACTAATTAATATGCACCATACACACGAGACCAAAATATTCATATTTAATCCCTATAAATTGAATACGTCAAGACTTGGCTTTATTTTATTTCAGATTTCATTCTGGTTGGGGCAATTATTATTCAATCTGATTTTCATTTATTGGACACAATCAGAGTATTTTAATTTAAGGACAATTGTTAAAAATATTGCGAATATGGCGAATTTCACGGGTGGAAGAATAATACTTTTGTGCACAATTTATGCAGTTGTTAAAGGATTTTTCAAAATTTATTCTCCAAAAATCTTCAAACTTTTTACAAATTTTCAAATTTTTTAAGAATTTTCAATTTTTAAATTTTTTGAGAATTTTTAATTTTTTAAGAATTTTCAATTTTTTTAAATTTTCAATTTTTTTAAATTTTCAATTTTTTTAAATTTTCAATTTTTTTAATAAAAGTTCAAATTTTTAAGAATTTTAAATCTTTTAAAAAAATTCAAATTTAAAGAATTTTAAATTTTTTTAAGAATTTTCACATTTTTTAAAAAAAAAAATCAAATTTTTAGGAATTTTCTAATTTTTAAGAATTTTCAACTTTTTTAAGAAAGTTCAAATTTATTAAGAATTGTCAAATTTTTAAGAATTTTAAATCTTTTAAAAATTTTCAAATTTAAAGAATTTAAAAAAAATTAAGAATTTTCAAATTTCAAATACAATGATTCTAAAAAATTCGAAATCTTTATGAAAATGGAAAGTCAATTTAATCCACATGGCTACCTTTGCATCTTTGTGTCGCTCGTCGTAACATTCAATATTAACAATAAATTCTTCATAAAGTTCTGAAAGTAACAAGGTAAATAAAAAATGACCCACCATGTGACCCACAAAACTCTTCATTTCAAGAATCCCGAACGGAACCTCCCATACCATTCCAAAATTGAATTTTTCAGATCTACAATCTTTATTGTACAGCAATCAAAATGCTGATTGACTACATTTCAGGACGTTCTTTCGAGTTTTTTTGTCACCAATTCTTAAGAACTCAAAGCCAAGACTTGATGAGAAATTGTTTGAATAATTTTCACACTTGAACACTAAATCAACACAAGACACTGACACGAAAATACAAATTATGAAAAATATTCTTGTAGAATCCTTGTAATTGTAGATTTAAATGTTAGAGCAAATGAGAAAAAAAAAGAATTTTTTTGAAAGTTTATTAAATGAAATTTTTTGCTAAAGCTCTTTAAAAAAATATTATTATATATTTGTGATTCAATATATAAATAGCGAATATATATGTTATTTAATGAAACGAGGTGAGACGAGAAGTGGAAAAAATTGCAAGAGCATTAAAATTCCAATATTTTTAACCAAATTGAAAGCGAGAAAATGTTCATTTTTAAGAAAAAAAAATACATGTCACAACCGAATTTAAAATGAAAATCCATTTTTTCGTCGTAAAGCAATTCGCGACGTGATTCAATTTGCGAAAATAAGAAGAAGCGAAAAAATTAATGAAAAACTTTTAAAAATAATTTTTGTACTTTGTCGGTTTTTAGACGAACTTAAACTAATAATGGTATCAATTTGGTATGAAACAAATTATAGCAAATAAAAAAGAAATATTTTTATATGTAACATGGGAGATATGGAAAAGGAGGAAATCAGAAGTTTGTCTTTTCATGTTGAAATATCGTCGAAATTTACATTTCTTTGGTGATTCATGAGAAAGAATTCGATCTGATATTTTTTGTCTAAATTTAAGATCGTTTAAATTCAATTTTGCTAAGAAAATTGTTATAAAAACTGAAATTTTCCATCAGTTGTCCAGTTTTGAATGTTTTAAATCTCATTGGAAGTGTTTGGAAAGTTTTCAGCTTTAGTTGGAAGTATTTGGAATGTTTTTGACTTCCATTGGAAGTTTTGGAATGTTTTCAATTTCCATTGGAAATTTTGAAATGTTTTCAACTTCCAATGGAAATTTTTGGACATTTCCTTTAAAAAATCTAAAAAATTTAAATTTGATCAAGATTTTATTTAAATTCTCAATCAACATTTCCCTCTCTAATTCAGCTCTAATATTCAAAATCTCCTGAATCACTAAAATAAAACTTCTTTCTTCCCTTTTAAAAGAAATTGGCATCCCTAAAAGAATTTCCATAATCTCATCCAAGTGGACATGATACACATCATTTTATACATATAAAGAAAACCTTTAAATAAAGTTAAATAAAATTGAAATGCGAGGCAATCATGACATTATAAAAATAGGAGCTTCACACGTTATGAATCCAATTAATTAAAAATCACAATACACATTCATAAAATTTTAATTAATTCATCACATTTGAGGTATCGTTCAGTGTGAGAAGTTTGGAAATTAAAAAAAAAAGTTATTGAATGTTTATTTTGTACCTTAAGTAACTCATAACTTTAAATAACACATACACGGACATATGCTATTATAGATTCTATGAAAATATTTATATTACATCATCATGATTGATAAAATAGTGCAAATTAGACATGAGCGGATGATTTTAGGTAAATATTATAAATGCAAACATCATTAATGTTTATGACTATGATGATGGCATCACATCAAGATAATTTTTTATGAAAAGTCACACTCATTCGCAAATTAGCAAGAAATTGTTTTCGTGGGTAATGTTTCGAAACATGATTCAGTAATTAAGGCGAAATTAGGAAAAGTTATCAGTTTTTATTACAAGCAATTATTTTCTTAAAGACCTTTTGCTTCTAATGATTCAGACATTTTTCTGTGGGATTAAGGAATTTAATGTTTCTTAAGAAAAATATTAGGAACGGACTTTAATAATTTCACAGTCGATTCTACTTCAAGTAAGTTTCTAGATTATTGTATATCTTGAGAAGTCAGATCTGGCTTAAAGGTTAGAAAACTGGATGTACACTTGTATGACAGATAGCCAAAATGAGGATGAATCAATTGAAATACTTGATAGATGAGACGATTGGTAAGAATGTCCAATAAAGTATTGAAAAATCAATTTTCTTGCGGGTTCAATTCCCATCGATTCGAAAAAAATTTGTCCGTGTGCACATAAATCAGGTGTATAGTCACAAGTTGTAGACTTCAATAATTGGATGATAAATCCAATCCTCAAAACTTCAAAATGTCTAACCACGGCTCATAATACTGCAGAGTTTTGAAAAAAAATGTCTTAAAATTTTCCGACTACAAATTTCTTAATCAATTCAAACAATTTGCTTAATATTAATTTAACTTTAGAAAAAGTAACTCACTGAATCAGCATAGTTGGTCGAATTTAGAGAAATTTTTTGAGCATGAAAAGTAGGAAATTAGAATGAGTGATTTCAAAAACTTTGAATAATATCATTTCTTCATATTTACATAATTAATTAATTAATTTTCAAATTTGTTATTTTGAGAGGAAAATTAAATTAAAAAATCTTAATAAGAATTCTAAGAATCGTTTGATGATAAACAGCTTTGGATATAGAGGCTAGAAAAATATTTTCAAGGTAAAATAATTTAGCTAAAAATAAAAGCATTCGGCAACAGCAAAGGAGAGTTCAAACGATTCAAGTGAGTTCTTGTTAAAGATCCTTTTCATTAATATTAAGAAGAAGTTGAAGATCTTGCATATACATACATATATTTTTGAATTATTAGCCTTCAACCGATTATACAGGGTCATGAAAAAAAAATATTAAATTAAATGATATTATATTTAAAAAAAAGTATTTAAGCTTAGAAAGACCGAGAAGTACATGACTGGAATGAAACCAGGGGCATAGCCAGAAATTTTTTCGAGTGGGGTGTTTTGAGATTTTCTTTTCAAAACCCCTAGCAAATTGAAGAAAATTTCCATCGAGGGTAGTGTTTTAACACCCCAATCACCCCCTGGGTATGTCCCTGAATGAAACATTCAGATTTTTGTAATTTTTGTACGGAGAGGAAATTTTAAGAGTTTTTGGATTTCCATACCAAAAATCAATGAAAAGTTGAGAAAATCTATCATTAAGGGTTGACAACTCCCTTGGATGCATCCTCGGAGGCATTTTATTCGTCTTATAGACGCTCCAACGGTGACATTACGTTGAATTTACAAGAAACTGTAGATTAACACAGAACTAGGACACCATTACGTAGGCGATATAACGAAAATACGTCAAAAAGAAGTGAAGGTGCCTTGACGGTGGTTATTGTCCGCCTTGATGGCAAAAAGTCTGTTTTGTATACCACTCGGAAAGATGTCTTTCAGACAAATAAAATGCCACCTTCCGGTCATGTGCTGCTCGGGAAGAAAAACAAGAAAAATAAAGGAAATGAGATGATGAAAAAATTTTCATATTAAGGACGAAATCAGAAGAAGATGAAAAATTCAATTCATACTTTTTAAAAGCATTATAAAATGATTTTGTTTTTCGTTTACTATAAATCAAATAAGAAAAATTAAAATACTTGAAAAGTATATGAAAACACGGTGCCAAAAAGGAAATCTTATGATGTCGCCATAAAACATATAAAAGTAAAAAAAAAAATATTTATAAAGGTAATTGTCGTCATTTAAAAATAAATAAAATAAAAGTAAGAATAATTGTGAAATTGTAGAAACAAAAACAAAAGCTGTAGGGAAGTTGAAAGCTGAAATAGCAAATAAATCGAGAAAAAGTTTCATAAAAATAGATGAGGATGAAAATGCTTTTTTTTACTCGTGACAAGAAAATGAAGAGAAATAAATTAAATATTTGATATGACTTTTACACGAAATGATGGAAGAAAAATTATCAAAAAAAAAGTTTTCTTTTTGACTAAGGAAGAAGTTAATGATATAAATGGGAATTGAAGTTGAATTGAGATGAACTGAAAATGTCAGATTTTTGCAGCATTAAAAGCTCATTATTATCTTGAGAAATTCAATTTGTCTTTGGAAGTTTCAGGATTCGAAAAATTTATTTAGTTTCGAATTAATTTTAGTCAGTAGGGGTTGATTGGGGTCAGGAGCGTAACTAAAAATATTTCGAAGACGGAGGGGGTCTAACCTCTCAAGGGGAGGGATCCGGAATATTTTTCTCATACAATTTTAATTTTTAAGAGGTGTCTAAACTAATTTCAATCTCAAGGGGGGTTCGAACCTCCTCGGACCCCTATTAGTAGTTGCTCATAACCAGACCAGTACTGAAAAAGACAATCTCTTCTTCAAACATGTTCATTGTTGTCAAGTAAAACAAAATACACCTGTTCTTAGGGGTCGTTCACTTATTACGTTCGCTTTTTAAGGGGGAGGGGGGGTCTGAGATTTTGTAACGTAATAAGTGAACGACCCCTTATGGTTTGACGGTGTTTAGACAATCTACATGCTAGATCTTACTTAGGCCAATCACAGGAATTAATCACAGGAACCTAGCCAAGAAATCTGACTTCAGTTCTTCTCAAACAGCTTCAACTTCTTTGAGAAATCGACTTGATGGTGCTGGAATTTGAAAACACAAAGAATGCATCAGCATTTGTAATATGAGAAAATCAACAGTCAAGAAATTCTAATGATCCAATAAAAGTGTACATTTCAAATCCCACAGCACCATCAGCTCCATTTCAAGAGATAATAATATTAAGAAAGAGAATAAAGATGACAAAAAAAAAGTATATTTAGCGCTCCTTATTGCCTAATAATTTTTTTCAATTTTCACATTCAATTGCTAAAAAAAGAGTTGTTAGGCACTTACTGAATTACATGACTTACATAATCACGTATTTACACGAGACAAACACATTTACACATCACATAACACGTACTCAACATATTTTTTTCTTATAGAATTTCAACACCCTTTTATTATATCCATGTTTATGAGCAAAGAAAAATTAAATTAATTAATAATTATGAGAGTTATGAGAAAAGAAACCAAAATAATTGGGAGAATTTCATTTTTCAATTAAAAGAGAATTGTATTGAAAAAAAAAATCATATAACACAGTAAGAAATTATTCATTGTCCTTAATCCAGTTTATTATGTGTATAGCGAAAAATTAAAAAAAAATGAAAAAAAGAGAAAAAAATAATAAAAAAGATTATTATATCTATGTATTTATGGTCTAGCATTTCTTATTCAAATACTAATTATTCTTCTTACAGGACATTTACATATTTGTTTAGTTCTAGTTAAATTTACGGCTGTTATGCTCGGCAATTATTCAAATTCGAAAGCGTTAAGCAAATTATTATGAGTTTAATTTTCGTTCGAGGGTTAAATTTTCCACTTACCTCTAATTTGGTTCGTGACATTACCAGTTGAACTTTCAATTCATAATCCACGTAGCGTTTTGAGACAGCAATTGTTGACGGCATACACGAATTATCACACTCGAAGTTTGATTTAAATTGGCTCGATTCTTAGATCCGTTCTGTCATCCACTTATTTCGGCCTCATTTGCATCGTTGCTTACACAGTTATCTAATACTAGAGCTGTTTCTATTAATTGGTATAGCAAGGGGGTGACTGTAACTGATGTAAAAAGGCAAAAGAGAGCAAAAGGTAGTACAAGAGGGCACTATTGTTGTAGCAAAAACCCTTGTTACGTCGCTGTTCACATCCACAGAATTTGGGTTGTGTAATGTCGTGAACTCCGGGGTCCAGACTCCAGTGAACTCTAAATTCCGGACTCCACTGGAGGCGTCTCCAAAGTGGATACCTGCCAACTCTGGAATCATTGTCATATCCACTACAATATATGTAATGATTGAGAGATCAGCTTCTGGTGGGAATCGAATCCACTTTTATATCAGATTGATACAGCTACCAGTGTGTTGACTAGCCACTTGGTCAGAGAGGCCATACTATTTCACTGGCAGATTCACCTACATATGGCTCGATACTCCAAGTTTTACTCTGCTCCGACACCACAGGTAAGAACGTTTTGGTGTAAGTTCCAGCGAATTCAATCAATTTATGTTGAGATTCGTCGCTCCATGTTCCGTAATCTTCGTCACCAGGGACGCATCCAGGATTTTTTTTGGGGAGTCCGATTTTTTCGGATATTGTTTCGTCATGAACTTTTTTTGGATATCGTTGCGAATCGTGACCGTATTGGTTTTCAAAAAATTAAGGGGGGGATGGTTGACCCCCAACCCCCCCATGGATACGCCCCTGTGCGTCACCCTAGGACAATCCTCCGATCCAATCTAGTTCAAAACTAAATAATTCCATATTAAAGATGCTTCTTAAAGTTTCCTTAAATTATATTCCATTCCAGGTTAGAGACAACTTTAATATTCGTCCTGATTACGAAGATGACCAAACAATTTATTGACAAGGCAACCATTGAAGAATTTTGTTAAAAGCACTTACTAATACTTCTCGATTTCATACTTAAGCATTCTTCATGGAGTGGTTATTAATTTTCCCATTTACCTACATATCGTAGTTCTGTCAAGTCATTGCTGTTAATTACTTCTCAATAATGTGTAATTTATAGTGAGTTTGTGATGTTGTTATTATAGTTTTGTATTTACACAATGCAATTTATGTCAATTGGAATTTTTTATATAAAAATTAAGCTTTAATAATTCGTTTGTCTTCTAATTGGATGTCTATGTTTTCTTAGGTACTCAGATTGAACCTTTCGAATTTCGATGTGTCGCTGATTACTTCACTAAATATCATGCTTTAATATTTTCAAAAAATATCAAGCTCTTTGAACGTTTCCTGGAATTTTTTGCCTGAAGTAACACACCTACAAAATTATAAACATCTATGATGTCAGCAATACGACTCACATCAATATTTATTTCCAATTAAATGAACTAATTCAATTAATATGTTTATGTGCATTTACTTTGAAATCAATAAAGTCGTTCTTAGAAGTTGAAGTGAGCACTTGAGTGCGGATGAATTCTATGGCAAAGGAAATTATTTTTCAAAAAGAAAAAATATTTACCTGCAAAAATTTCATTCAATTTTATGCCGCTGTGGCGTAATTGGAGAAAATTTTCTCGTTGACCTAAAATTGTGAGTTATCTAAGCATCTAAAAAAATGAAAATAATAAACTGTGGAAGAAGAGGATCTTTGAGATTTTCTCTATCGCAATTACTGAGACGTTAAGAATCAGTGTTGTTATTTGAATGCAAGTTCTATCTGGATTTCTATATCTAAATATAGCCTAGAGTGTACTGCGTCATCATAATGTATCGGAGTCCCCTCCTTGGTACTTGAGAACTGTGAATCAGCAATATGGTCCATACTAGAAATTGGTACCACCTACAGACGACATCTAATGGAGATTATAGATCACAATTAATCTGTACGACCCAACGAAGTAATTAAGCCTATTTAATAAAGTAAGTAAGAGTCTCTTAGAAATCAGCACCGCGAGAAGACATCTGTATAACATAGCAACACTGTCTAAATGTTCATTTCGCAGACAAAATTTAATTATTCACAGGACAGTAAATTTCGTTCTGAAATCTGTTTTTAAAAAAATGTTCTTAAAATAAAACTTCAAAGATTTTTTCAATTTTTTTCATTTTTATTATTTTTTCCCATCACTGTTATGTCGTATTTAATCAACCAACATTAATTATCAACTGCAATTTAATCAATAAATAATTTGTTTCATTAGCCTAAATTTCGCCATGGTAATTATCATTTCAACCTTAGTTATTGTTTAGTTATATTTCATTTAAAGATTTTTTTATATGTTTTTTATTTGTTTCATTTAAATATGTCTTTAATAATGATTTGATTTTTTAATGATTTTTTTTTGTAGAACGATTTAAATACTTTTTATTCATTTTTAGTTGAATGAATTTAATGAAGAAAAAAAAGAAATATATAACTATATATAGATGTATAATATAATGCGCATTATTTAAATATGGTTAAGGGATTTTTTGGAGAAGGAAATCACAATTGTTTTTCGCTTCTTTTTATTCTTTATATACCAGGATTAAGTTAGCAATTAGGATATTTTTTTGGATCCAATAATATACAATGCGTAACGTGTATGATGAACAAATGAATGAACGCGTAGGAGTTAATTATAATCATAATCAACTTGGTACCGCAAATTTTCCTGAACGATTTTGTTTTTGTTTTTTGGTAAGCACAATAGAGAACAAAGAGAAGAAGAAAATGTTAATTTTTTAGGTAAGTTTTATTCAAAGAACGTTTAGGAATTTAGTGAGGGGAGAAAAGTCTTTTAGGAAATATTGGAAAATGATGTTGAATAAGCAGAACGAAATTATTGGGAAATTAAAGTACATTTTCTAGTAGAAAATGCACCAATTTATGTTGACTCTTAAATTATGACTAGAGAACAGCAATAGTAATATTAAGAAATTGTCATTCGAATGGTTTTTTGTTTACTAAAGTAAGAACTATTAAAGTATTCAAATCAAAGATAAAATAATTTAAAAAAATTTAAAAAACAAATTAAAAATTTTTTTAAAATTTTTGAGCAAAACCTAACTGAGATTTGTATTTAAAAATAATAATAAATCAATAGTTTAAATTTAAAACTAAATTTTTTTAAAAAAAAAATATTGTTTTTTGAGCATTCAAAATGTTTACGATTTTTACTTTACTAACCATTTAATTTTTAACGGATAAATAATTTTTAAATTTTTTGAATTTTTCTCTAACGGTCGTTTTGTGAAATAGCGTAACACTGCTTTAAATAGACTTGATTTACATGAGTAATAAGCCTGAGTTTAGAACTTATTAAATGTGTATGAATAATAGCCAAATTTATGTTATGAGTTTAATGGTGAAGTGGTAGGAATATCTAAAAAAACGACCAAAAATATTGATTTGTCGGTCATGGGTTCGAAACCCAATAAATCTGAATTATATTATTTGTTGCATGTGTAATATAATTTTTCTTTTTTCAATATTTTCAATTAAATTCTAAATAATTTTTTTTTTTTCAACCTCATTTGAGCAATTTTTACAATTTTAATCCTCAGTTCTCCATCAACCGTGTAAAATCTTACGCTAAATTACTTCTCTTTGATTCAAATACTCATTATCGGAATTAATCATGAACAAAAAATGCAACACTAGTTTTTCCATCATTTTTCAATTATTTTCAAAAGACTTCACCCCTCTCAACAAAGAACATTGAGAAGAGAAAATTTTATGCGATATATATATTTCCATTGTAATAAGTAATCATTATGAGAGTGTAAAAATTATAATATTATACAATATATTATATTTTAAGGGTAGATGTATCGGTTAGTAATGAAAGGTACTAATTATCATGCAATCAGATAGACATACATAATAGAATATTATATTTAAAGGGTAGGTAGGCTGAGTGAGCCTTTGATTGTTCAAATGTGTATAAATTAACATTACACAAAGAGAAAAATAACTTTAATTCGAAAGAAACAAAAAATGTGTCGCAACTGTATATTTTCAGTTTTGTTGGTTTTCCTAATGATTACATAAAATAACATTATTCGGTTCATGTAAATAATAAAGACATACGCAAAAATGTAACACTAATAAGATCATTATTTGAGTCCGATTCTGAATAATTTTTTTTCCATCAAATTTTTCAATTTTTAACGACATTTTTCAAAATTTTATTTTTGAAAAATAGCATTAAAAATTGACAATTTCATTAAAAAATAATAAAAAGCATTTTTACAGACAGACTCAAATCCATTTTGTTGTAAAATTATACAAAAAACAAATCTTTTTACAATATTTACGTAAATTATATAAACTAATGTAATTATTTATTTTCCAGTACATATTTTGTGTAGAATATTTAGTGGAATGACTTTTCTTTTTGATGATTTTTTCCTCATTTGCTTCAATTATAAGCATGAAATATCATAGAAAAATTCTAAATTCTTAAATGATAAAGATAAAAGTCTATTTCTTTGCTAACCTAATAATAAATGTCCCTCTTCAGTAATTATAGTTTTTAATAATTTTCATAGCTAGGTAGGTGCATATATGCTTGGGTAAGAAGAATAATTGCAAATCTACGTTGGAATTTGTCATGATGAGATTTCAGGTTTTGAATTTCTATTGATCTCTTCTTCCTACACCCCCACCTTACCGGACAGGATTATTGCCGAAAGAAAAATTATTTTGCTCTCAAAATTAAATTAAAATTTAGCTGCTGAATTTCATCACAAATAAATGCTTTTAGGGGTCGTTCGCAAATTACGTCATGCAAAAAACGACTTTTTCGACACCCCCCTCCCTGACCCCTCTTTTCTTGTCACAAATTTTCCAAGGAACAAAAAATGTTGTATTTGGGCTGTCACAAATTCATCAAAACTTCCTCCTCTCATATAGCGTGACGTAATTTTCGAATGACCCCTTAGCTCACATTTCTACCATTTTGACCTCAAATATATCCAATTCTAAAGCAAATTCCTACTCCAAAAACTCAATTATTGATTTCTCATCATGACAAATTGACTGCCGAGTCAATTATTTTCCTCACTGATGAAAGATAACATTAAATTCGATTAAGGCACCACAAGACACAAACAAACAAACAAAAAATTAAATGGAAATGAAAATTGCACGTATTCTAAAAGCATTGAAGATCTTACAACATTTGTTAGGGGGTCAAATAGCATTGAATCGTCAATCCGATAAGGAAGTCTCATCAACTTTATTCAAAATTTTATTTTTATGCTCGAATGTCGTTATCAAGATGCAAATCTTCGAGAAATTTTAAGGCTATACGATTATAGGATCATTTGCGTGGATATTTTAACAAAAAAAATAAGAATAAAAATTACTATACATGTTCCTGACATTATACAAAAATAAGTTGAATAACAAAAATAAAAGCAGAAAGAAGTTACATTGAAGGATCGTTAAAGAAAATACAAGAGATAATAAGTTGTAAAGGTCTTCAACAATTGTTTTAATTAAAATAATTTTTTTTTTCTAGGAAAACTTTTCTTTTATCATTTTTTTATACAAAATTCATACATGCGTGTGTATGTGTGTGTATTGGTTGTGTTCATTGTTCTTATAAATCTTGGGATTTGTAAAGAATTCTAATACTTTTAGCATCAGTATAACAGACTCTCACCATTTCGGATGTAAGGGAGTTAAGGGCTTTCTCAACAGTTGGCTTGTGCTTATCTGACATTGATGAATGATTGAGAGGTGACGATGAACCAGACAATTCTAAATAATAGGTTATTGGATGAAATATTTAAATAAATTTAAATGTTTTTTTTTTGTTTGTTTAAAGTTTTAGGGTGTCGTTCACAAATGACGTCCATTGAAGAGCCCCCAACTCACCCCGCTTCAGATGCCCCAAATATTGGACGTCATTTATGAATAACCCCCTTACCAATTTCACCATTTTCACTAGAGCTTGATTCCGTGAAACTCGGTGTGCCTTCCGTCCATGTTGGAGTTGAGCCCTCCATCGATGTCGGTGGAGTCCAAGCCAAAGCACCTCTAGAGCCATAATTACTATTATTTGAAGATGTCGAGTCCTTAGCTAAATGTGTTTCTAAACGAATGTCTGATATACTAACAGCAACAAATAAATAAAAATAAGATTGCGTTAATTAAATTCAATTAAGTAATATTGTATATTAAGGTTAATTAATTCACACACTCCTATAGTAATTCATACCTAACAGAATCTTCACGATAACTCGTACTGCGAGGCGAATTTAGTCTCTTATCACTAGAACTTCTATAGTCATTGCTTAAATTTTTCGTTTGATTGTTATAAACTCCATGCTCGCTGATATCGTCAAATGCGGGTGGTGGCGTTGATGAGCATGATGGGGCAGAGCCTAGCGATAAAGAATAGACACATGTGGAGCGTTTATGAATTACACATGATTTAAATGAAATGTAAGTGTGCGAGAGAGAGAAAAAAGAGAGAAGTGAAAAGTACATTAAAGCAATAACAGATGATATGAGTTAGATATAGTGAATGAATGAGATAGAAGTAGAACGATATTACTAGTGAAAATTGGCCATAATTGACAACTAGAGTGGCACTGCCAACAAACTTTTTTTTCTGTCATTTAAGCTCTTTTTCATTTGTATACACACGAACAAACAAATTTTTTTTTTTTTCAACAATAAATACTCGGCATTAAAATCTTAAATTTTTAAAAAATATCTATCGAAAAATAAATAAACTCTGTTAAAAGCACTTAAGGCTAGTTATGGACACTCATTTCACAAAGGTTTTTTTGGGTACAGGACAAAAGCATGATCATGCTGATTAAAATAAAAGCTCAGCTCTGCTCTTATTAAGGATCAGCCTTGCATTCAGCCAATATGAAGGTATTGTAGGATCTACTAAAGCTCAATCGACGGCAGTTTGATTAATTTGTGGGGTTTAACTTGGTTTTAAGGCAACGAGGTGATCTGGGGTCTGTTGCTTGGTATACCCTAGGATATACACTACCCCTAAGGTATACCCTAGGGGTATGGCTTAGGGTATACCGAACAACAGTCCCCTGGGTTTGTTTTTGTCGGACTTTATGTAGATATCATCTCTGAAAGTTATCTTTGAGCTCTTATTTTGATAGAAGCATGTCTGGTGTTATTTGAAGCATACATCATAAGAATGACTACACAAGGGTTATATCCAGAGACATATAAACTTGGGTCCAGAGAGTCCACACCAAAATATATTTAAACAAATTCACCATCACGACTGAATTGATGATGAGCGATTTTATCTGTTTTGGCTGACGACAAAAGCTTGTCAGACACCTTAATAGAGCTTTCAATTCCTGAATCTGTCTCATTTACGTACGATGATTGAGCTTTTTTATTCAGCTTAACTGCACTACATTCAAGGAAATTATAATTTTCTACACGAGCCTTTACTAAACTACTATCCGAGATTCTTCCTCGATTTACAACCGGCTTTGTCATCAAGCAACCTTCCTTCGTTGAAAATGAATCAATAAGACGCTTGACACTTTTAAATTTAAATTCCTGACATTTAGCTGCGTCATCATCAGCCGGCGATGAGACATTAACGGGAATTTCAACAGATTCAAGCCATTTCTTAACCTTTTGTGTGCCACATTCAGCACCCATTGCTTCTAAGCTCTTTAACTTATCACGGTCAATTTTATGATATCTATTACTAGTGCTACTATAAAAATTATATGAGTTTGTGAATGATTTTTTACTTTTAGATCGAGGCGAACCTCGTGGTGGTACAGGAGGTGGCACAGATTGTTTTACAATTGACGTTCGCTTTTTTAATGGCGGTAACGATGCACTGGGACTGACTGGAGTTACAACAGCACCACATGACGAATTGGCATTTTGGCTGACTTGAAGGGATTGACTCTTTTCAGCTGCTGTTGGCGGGGCAACAATTACAACCTTACTATTTGTTGTTATGACGTTATTCGAGGAGGACGTCTGATTATTACTATTATTATTATTGTTATAGTTATTATTGCTCTTATTAGCTTTATTGATTGCACGAATCAATTGCATGTTGACCGATCCTGATGCTTTAATTTGTTTTTTTTTTTTGTTAAATTAAATTAATTAATTTATGATTGATAATTTTTTTTAGTTTTTGAATTTTTGATGATCAGAATTTCCGGTTATTTGGTGAATGGATGCAGTAAAAATGAGAAGAAACGAGAAACTTTTTTATAAAAAATATTTTTTGCATTTTTTTTTGTTTTTTTTTCAAGAAATAAAATTTGTTCATCAAATTTGTTGTTTTCGAAAGTAACAAAAAAATAAGGTAAATAAGAGATAAGATTCACAACACAACATAAGTTTTATACGAAAACAATAAAAATGTACGTAGATATGTGAAGAAAGAATGTTAAACAGAACGAAATCATACAAACAGCAACGAGCAAGAGATTCCAGAAAATTGTTATTTTTTTTGCAAAAGCCACACAAAATTATATAAAAATTTCATGTATCGCACAAAAGAGAAACAAGAAACAAAAGTCATATAATAAAAATAAAAAAAAATCATAATGAGGATAATGAGTTGTTGTTGTTGAGGTTTTTTTATAAAAAAAAATCCGTGTAAGAAAAAAAGAGGAAGGAAGAATGTTAAAGCTAAAATATAAAATAATTTCTCATCTATATTTTAAAAGCTACCAACCTGCTTTTGAAGAGCTACTGTGAGGCTGATTATGCGAGCTGCTTGCCGCTATTAATGTGCAAAAAGATGGGATAAAAAAATAAACAGAAAAGTTTAATTGAAAGCTTTGCTTGCTGGTGACTTTTTTTTCTGCATTAATATTATTTTTTTTGTGGCAACAAAAATTGAGTTACAAAATTATAGGATGTAGGAACAGGGAAGGTTTGCATTTTTATGCTAAAGCATTATTTTTGTGTGCATAGAATGCGGTTGAAAAACTTCGTTAATTTCACTGTCAACTAAATTTCCTTTATTTAAGCTAATTTTATAATTAATAATACTTATTTTTGACTAGATTCTGAAGGGAAGTTTAATTCTTAAAAAAATCTATTAAAAATTCTATTAAAAATGCTTCTTTTCAAGCATTTATAATAGAATGCATGAATCTGAAGTTCTCTTTCTTCGGCCTAGTAAAAAATGTAAAGGAATTTTATTTTAAGGTCCCAAAAATTACTTTTTATTTAAACTGGGTTAAACTAAGGCATTGCTTTTTAATTATGATAATTCTGATCATGATTTTCATTGAAAGTGACTTTATTTATGTTATTCTGGTTCATTGGTCTTCATGAACATTCCCATGGGGGGGTCCAATTGGGTTCGGACCATCCCTCCCCCTACCTCGATAAAAAAAATTATGGAAGTTTTTTTCTACAAAATTATTTTTCTCTTTAAAAATTTTCGAAATGTTTTTCCAAAGCTCAAATTAGTTAACAAATCATTCATGTACCATTAGAATTAACAACTAGTACGAAACCATGAGCATAAGAAAGAAGAAATATTTTGGAACCCCCTTAAAAAAATCTGGGTACGCCTCTGTTGGTATTTGAGGCTCTCATTAAATCATGTTTACTAAAATTACATCATATTCTGAGGTGGTAATAAAGACCTTGTACACTAAAGAGTGACTAACGACCATTTAGGTGGAGCTCTTAGTCACTAGGTCATCAAGAGACGTTCTTAACGTCCTTAAAAAAATTCCTTGACCTCAATTATGGTACATAAAGCAGTGGTTCTCAAACTTTTTCGAGCGAGACACACTGAACTTCTTTAAAAATGGTCACTTTAGTTTAAAAATGGTTTATCGCCAGACTTTTGACGATACATTGGCACACAGCTTGAGAATCACTGATCTAGACTTTACAAATTGTAATATCTTTGCTACACGCAAGAGCCTGATGGACTTCTTGAATGACATAATTTTCAATTAATTTATAGAACCTAGAATTTGAGCATTTTTCTCTGAAAATAGACTGCTTTTTGCTAGGAAGATTCCTAACTTGTGAAATTCTAACGTATTCCTACATATATTCAATACTCTAATATTTAACGAATATTCCCACTGCATGCGCAGAAAATCATAAAAAATATAAATATTTTGTGCATAATTTGCAGTTTTTGCACATGAATGCATTAGAATATTTTAACAAAAAAATAGTAAAGAAAAAATTTATTGAAACAACAAACTTACCATGACTATCAGCCTCGGATTCGGTTGATCTTTGATGCGCGACCTTTGATAAACTTTTCCGTTTTGACGGTGAATGTTTGAGAGCTGTAAAATTGTAAACGAGAATAAAAAAGCGAGATTAAAAAAATGTGTAAAAAATTTCATATTCATATTTAATATGAAATAGGTATTATTGAAATGTTTCATAAACAAATTAATTAATCTACATATATGACACAAAACATTGATAGTTCTATTCAAATAATTTATGAACTTTTGATTTAATAAAAAATTTAATTTTTCTAAGCGGCGACTTGGTGTAAAGTTTCATGTTGAGTCGCGTAACATTTGATAGGAAATTATAAATGAAATGAATATTAGCATATTAAGAAACAAAGGAAAATAGAAGAGAGATAAAAATGCAGAGAAATTAAAATTTTTTATAATGTAGGACTAGAAGATAGAATTTTAAAAAGTGAAGAGAAGCGAAGCTATCTACTAACATAATATCTACTACAATTAAATTAATTTTCCAACGATAAAATTCTCACCTTGAAAATAAAAAGAAATTTTTTTCAACAAAAAAATTATGCTCAATCAAAAATTTATGATGAAGCATCAACATAAAATGTTCCGTGCACAAAACAAAAACAGAATGATGAATTGGTGTATAATTCTTCCATAAAAGAACATTAATCATCTCCCAGAAAAAGCCACAAACTCAAAATCCACTTGATAGAAAATTAAAAACTTTTTTTTACTCTCGTTCATAAACAAACTAGCAAACAAGCTTATGCTGTCCGAATGGGAATCAAATAAAACATATTATGAAATGATAAAGTCATGCTACGATCATCTGAGAGTATTTTAAGATTTTAGCTTTTATTGAAAATTAATTGCGTGAATCCAAAAATAGGGTAAACGATCTATTTTTTCGGATAAAATGACACTTGCAAACTTTGAACGTCAATAACTCTCAAACCACGCAACTTCAACTCCTCAAATAAAATTTAATTTGTACATCAATATAGGCAGTTTATGTTCCAAATATTTCTTTTAATGTCTTGATAGAAGAAGTTCCTTTAAACTTGATTCAAAGTTTAAATTTATTAATTCGGATAAAAATTTAATTTTTCGGACAAAAAATTTTGTTTTTTCGGATGGTTTTGAAAAGTAAGCCATGGAAATTTTCACATGAGAAAAATGTAAACAATAATTATTTAAATCAAAATATGTCTGTTTATGCATGTTTTTCAGCATGAAAAGAAACGATCACATCCATTCTGATATGAATTTTTCATTTCGGATGTACTAAAATCGTAATTTTTTAATTCTATAATCCTAAATTGTTATTTCTAGTGAATTTTTTAAGCCTACGTCCACACTTCCGCAAATGCTCCCACGACCATTTTGTTCCTGAACGCGTTTTAGATAATACATAAAAAATCATTTCAACAAATATTTTGGACTTTCTTTTTTAAATGGATGACAATTTATTGTTCAATTTTTTAATAAAATATTAAGCCTGTAGACATGACGGTGTGAGGATTTCATACTTAAAAAATTAAAGCAACGATGCAATTGAAACAAAAACTTCAAAATAAAATTTTATTTCCTTAAAATATATAGGCATAACAAGAAGCATAACAGCACAAAACAGTTTGATATATTCCTTTTCTTGACATATAAAGCTTCCAAACCTCTGGGGACTTCAAAAAATTTGAACTTCAATAGAAAAATCACAATTTTCAATTTGCAATGGTCATTTTTGAAACGCTTGAGCCTAATTTTGAAGTTCTGATATTATTTTTGTATCCATTTCGTAAAAATATGCAGTTTTGAACTATTTAAATAACCTTTCTGTTCAAAATAAATGTAAACATTGCGTGAAAATTTCAATGATAATTCAGATCAAAAGCCATCCGAAAAAATAAATTTTTGCAAAATTTTATCCGAAAAAATACATTCAAATTTGTGACTCACAAAAATGGAGATTTCTCCTAAATGGCTGAATGTTTTTCATAAATCTTTTTTTAAGGACAAGTAGAAACCAAAAGCTTTAAATCAGGCTTACTACTCTTATCCATACATCTTCCTGAATATGATTTTTTTCATTCACAAGATTTGGTAAATTTTGTATGAAAAACAATCTTTTGATGTTTCTGGTGCTAATAGCAGTTACATTTTAATGGAAGTGACAGAAAATTGTTACTTCTAACATAATCAACAATATTTAATACCAACTTTATTTAGGGCATCGACTATTTAGACAGAAATCAAGTTTTTAATTTTTGAAAAAGTGTCCGAAAAAATAAATCATCCGAAAAAACAAATCTTTTACCCTAATTAAATTTCAACAAACTTTTGATTTTTTTCAAAATTTAACGAACTTTTTTCAAAATTTTGAAAATTTAACGAACTTTTTTGAAAATTTTGAAAGTTCAACGAACTTTTTTTAAATTTTTTTGAAAATTCAACGTCTTTTTTTTCAAAATTTTGAAAATTTAACGAACTTTTTTCAAAATTTTGAAAATTTAACAAACTTTATTCAAAATTTTGAAAATTCAACGGACCTTTTTCAAAATTTTGAAAATTTAACGAACTTTTTTCAAAAATTTGAAAACTCAACGTCTTTTTTTCAAAATTTTGAAAATTTAACGAACTTTTTCAAAATTTTGAAAATTTAACGAACTTTTTTCAAAATTTTGAAAATTCAACGAACTTTTTTTAAAAATTTTTGAAAATTTAACGAATTTATTCAAAATTTTGAAAATTTAACGAATTTTTCCAAAATTTTGAAAATTCAACGAACTTTTTTACTCTCAAACGACCGTAAAACGAACATGAACAAATAACAAGGAATACAAAATCCTTCAAAGTCCTTATTTTCACTTTCTCTGCACATTCACTGTGCATGTTTGTTTTTTAAGAACTAATAAAAATTATATGCTCGGAAATAAGCTGTGAGGTTTGTTCATAATAATGATATAGACATAAAACTTAGCATTTTCAACAAGTGGGAAGAACATTTACAATCATTATGACTACATATTATAATAATGTTGTGGTGAAGAGTGCAGGCAAAAATATAAGTTTTGTTGAAGGAAATGTTGAGTTATACACAAAACGAAAATAAAAAGTATAATTGTGCAATTTACTGAGAAATAAAATCATAAACTAGAAAGTGAAAAAAAAATTTATATTAAAATTGCTTTTGACATGCTTATTAAAATCTACAACAATGTTTTCACTGATTTTTTTTTATGTATTTTTTTTCCTTTTAATTATTTACAATTCTTTTTCTTATATTGATCATCTCATTTGATTTGATTCTTTTAATATAAATATTTGTGAATTAAAATAGGTATTTTGCAGCATGCAAGAAAATTAAATTTTTTTAAAATTATAAATTTAACTGTTTTTCACTAATTAAATTTAAATTTAAAGAAAAAATAACTATTCACGATGTAATCTACAATTTTTGTCGGTTTTGATGATTGAATGAGGAGGAATTTACTGTTGCTTAAGTAGGTACTCAAGTGGATGAGTCAGGAAATTTTATAATCTCCAAATTCTGGTAAAAGACGATTTTTGAAATTGCTTTACCGTGAATCAGTCTGTTGGAAATTCCCAAGTAAAGATGTTAATTAAATCAGACAATAGCTTACTTTGGCATTTGGCCAAGCTTTGGAATAACCCTTTTTGGAGGTCAAACCCCTCCTTTTTAGCGCATTTTTGAAACTTGTTTTAAAAAGGTAGCTTAATAATGCACTTTGTCTGTTCGTTCGTTCGGTCGGAACACACTAAAAACTTTTGATCTAGACATCGTAGAGAGCTCTGGTTTTTTGCATTAGCTCAGTGCCATCGAGTTATTGGCGTATCGATTAGTTTGAAAGCTCAAAACCATCTCTAAATACTATAATTAATGATTTTTTGTTTTCAATACAATAGAGCCAACTTTAAGTGGGATAATTTCAAATATATTTTGACCGTTAGAAAATTTGAATTTCAAAAAACCGTTAAATGACAAACCATTTTAAAATATGAAAATTCAGCATGAAAATTGTTAATTATACTATAATTAATGATTTTCAAGTGTATTTACGCGGGAAATTTTCAAATATATTTTGACCGTTAGAAAATTTGAATACCAAAAAACCGTTTTCGAGCCGTCGAATTTATTTAAGTCACAAAATATTCATGAATGGTTTATTTAATACGCAGTACTTTGCTAATCAAATACTGATCGCAAACACAAAAATGCGCTGAAGTCCCTCGATCTATAACACGAGGACTTTCTTTAAATTTTTAGTGCATTTTCCCATTGGGAAAAGACACTATTGTCCGCGTTTTGTCCGTCCGTCCGTCTGTCTGTCTGTCTGTCTGTCTGTCTGTCTGTCTGTCGCCCTATCTCCTCCTCCAGTTTAAGCTTTTTCGATGCGGTTTTTTGCTTAAAATGTGTGGACTAGGCCTGGGAAGAGGTTGACCAAAGATTTTTTGGATCGGTGCAGTAGAAGTTAATTAAATTAACTTTTTTTCAAAAAATTGCTTACGTTTTATGTATTTTTCATACAATCTTCCGGCCAGGGTTCGAGCCCCGCTCCGAGCAACTTTTTTTTTGTACTTTTTTACACTTTTTTGATATTTCATGATGTGTTATGATAAAATTTTCCATTTTCAGATTTTTCTCTCGCATTTTCCGAATTTTTCACGTAGTTAAATTAACTAAAGCTTACGTTACGTAAAAATACGTATGTAAAATTACGTAACATTTAAATTTACGTTACGTAAATCTTGCTTGGTGTAAATTGAAGGGGAACGAGGGGGAGTCAAACGAGGGGGTGTAGGTGGGGGGGAGTAAAACGGGGGGGGCATTATTTTTCAAATACTTTTTGACCGTTATTTTTTCAAATACTTTTTGACCGTTATTTTTTCAAATATTTTTTGACCGTTATTTTTCCAAAAAAAAAATTACCGTTATTCTTTTTAAAAACTTATATTTATTATTCAAATAATTTTGACTAATTTTTTGCGTCAGTGTTTCGTGCATTAGTTTTCTTTATCATTACTAATTTTTTATACGTTTAAATTTCTGGGCACAGTAGTTTAAGAAAATGCACTTCCGTCCGCAGCCCGTGGACGCATTACTAGTTCAATTTGCTAGGGTTTTTTAAGGAAAAAAATTAAGCTGTTAAAGTTCCTTAAGTATCAAAATCAAGGTCTCTAGCACTGAAATGCTGACTGAGCATGCTAAAGTATGACTGAACATGCTCTCTATGTCTGTTAAAAGTAATAGACTATGCAGCAAGTATTCTTTACATTAAAATTCGACCTCCAAGCTCTGCTTTAAACTTTACTAATGATATGACTAACAATAGAGGTGTTAAGTACACCAAAGTAATTAAAAACTAACTGATTAAGTTCCTATGAATCATACAAGTTTTTGTTTCTAACTCAAAATATTTTAAGCAATTCCAATGCCACGTTTTGGTTCTGTCTGCTAGAAATTATAGGAGGTCCTCGATTTGGGGGCCTCCTTGTACTCAAAGGTTACTTAAGATAGGCAGCTTTTATTCTGTAAATTAGAATCTCAGTACCAAACTTTAACCGTTCTTCATTCGTTCATTTTAAGGTTACAAAACTCAGTGTCAAATTAGTCACTTCTCAAACTTTTGTCGACTGTATAAAAATTGCATGCATAATCATCAATAATTTATGTCAAGCAACACGTGGCACACCTTATAATGAAGCTCAAAAAATCATTTTCAAAAATGTCATGTAGATTCAAATCGTGAATAGTTTGAATATATTGTTTTGGAACTAATCCAAAAAGGACAATTTTTTAACATAAAAAACTATGAAAAAATAGAATTTTTTTGGATATAAAATTGTCAGATTGGAAGTTTAAAAAAACGATAATTAAAAATAGAAATAGGAATCAAAAAAGAAAATTCGTGCATTTAAATTCATAAAAAGAATAATGAGTAAGTTCATCTGTACTTTTAAAAAAAGATAAAAAAAATTCTCGAAATTGCAAGCATTTCGAAATTTTTAAAAAAAGGTATGAAAATAGATTTCCAGACTTTACCTATATAGCTAGTCACCAAAGTACGAAATTTACGATGTTGCCCTTTGATTTCGGGAAGATCCACTAAATTAATATTTTTACATATTTCAAATTTTTCAGATATTTTTAAAATTCATGAGGCAATGAAATGATTTAATAAAAAAAAATATTTTTCATGTTGGTATATTTTTTTTTGTCAGTTTAATTTTTTTGATTGTAATTACATAACAATGATCCGAGGATGAAGAATAGGAAAAAAAAGAAAAAAATATGAAGAAAAAAGAGAAAAGAAATGAATTCATCAAAATTGCTGGTTTTTTTTGTGTGCCCTTTTTTCAATTTTTCTTCTGTATAATGAGCGATAAATGGGTTTATTTCATTGATAACGAAAATAATAAGTATGAAGAAATCATAAGGATTCATAAAAATATACATGAGGAAGTGTGTCACATAATGTTTAGTCCAGGAACGTAGCCAGGAAAGAAATTAACCAAATTTTTCTTAAAATTACTCTAACCCTGCATTTTTAGACTGTCTACCTGCTTTACAGACATTTTTTCAAAATTTTGAATTTATAACTTAAAATTGTTCTCAAGTTGCATTTTTTGACCCCCCACTAGTATCAAAATACTACAAAAATTTGAATTTATCGTGGAAAATTTCCCCCAATTTTTGATTCCACATTAAAATATTTAAGTCTGCCAATTTATTGTTAATATGCAAATTTTGAAGATATTTGAGAATCTGCTAGGAGGTCGTTCACTTATTACGCTACGCAGAACAGCGACTTTTTTGACCCCTCGTTACAAATTTTGAAGGAAAAAAATCCTGTTACCCCCCTCCCCCCTAAAAAACGTAAGAAATTCTACAAAGCTTGTGATCGGTAAATTATTGTGCTCTAATGGCGTCCAGTGATCATGGATACAAGAGTGTTTGTAGGATACAGACAGTACTAACATCAAGGGAATGGTTTAGATCCAACTATGAGTACTACGTCTCATGGAATGATCGATATGCTGATTCCACTATAAATCTGTCACGTTTATGTCTATGATATTGAAACGTTGGAATCAGCACACCGACACTAAAGCGACACCGAAAGCGGATCTAGAACTTAGTGACGAGTAGGAAAGGATCTAAAAATCCAATTTATTAATGTCCGTCATTAAAACACGATCGACAATGTATCAAAAAAATAAAGAAACCCACAATGAAGCTTCTTCTGGCTACGCTCCTGACTTGGTGTATTTTAGAGTAAGGAAGACAAATCAAATTGGTCACTAAGCATTATCCACATTGTACACGAAGGTGTGGTTGGTGTAAATAATAACTATAAATTATTTATTAATTTTTCTGTGAGTGTAATTCATTCCCTATTAAATAGGCGTAAGAGTAAGTAAGAAGTGAAATTAGCTACGATAGCAGTAAAGTATGAATCATTAATATTCAGTCTTTTTGCGGTTCTTTCATTCTGTAGATGAATGGATTTATATTGATGGAATTTACGTTAAAAAAATTTCTTTACTGTATACAGGAATAATGTGTGTGTGTGTGTGTGTATAAAAGTAGGTATATTTTGTTCCTTTACTTGTTACTTGTCATTCGCACTATATGATTCAATATTTCTCCATGTCTTGTGAATTCATGAATGACATAAGTAAACTAAACTTGATGAGAAACAAAAATACTTTTGTATGCAGCAAAAATAATAAACATAAACAAATATTATCAGTATAATGGGTGAATAAAGGCAAGGTCATTGGCACGTAATGAGAACAAAACAAAAGAGAAATGTTTTCGGGTCATTTATGAGGGAAGAAACGATAAAATAATTTAAAATAATAGAATTTTGATTGATTTTTACTACGTTCCGCGAGATTCTTTAAGTTAGAGGATGTACGCAGTTCAATTTTTGGACACACATTTATTTGTGATTTTTGACCGTTAAATTTTGAAAATTTGTCTAAAAATTGCGGGAAAATTCAAATTAATTCAAAATTAACGGATTTTTTTCGTCTACAAAAATTTAAATTTGGCTATTAAGGCAGGACACTTCTTGAATTGCATACATCAGTAAAGTAAGTTGACAATTTAAAAAGGATTAAGTCATACATTCTTGGAAGGCAACAAAGATTCTTTCCATCATAATATATCTTATATTATATTAAAAGTAAGTAGTTCTCATGCTTAATTGAATAAGCAAGCTAGTTTTTATAAAGAGAGAATTTTCATAGAAAAGCTACAGTATATTAGAAATAGTAGGAATGAAATGTGGAAATTGTCATTTTTCTAATCATGTAATTTCTTTCATTTTAAGACATATTTGTGTAAAAATAGAGACGATAGACAAACAGTAGGGTAGAAGAAGATAGAAAATTAAAATAATTTACAGAAGAATATAATCAAATTAAAAGTTAAATCTTGGATATTTTAATTATGTTATGAATATATAAGAAAAAGATTCTTTTTTGGATATTTTTAAAACTTTCTTTTTTTTGTCATTTTATAAGTTAATTAAGTACCTATAAAATGAAGGAATTAAATTGAAAAGGGGTCAAAATTAATATTATTTTTTTTAGTTTTATGCGAAAATGTAATTTATCTTAAAGATATCACAACAATTAACCACTTAGAGACTTTCCACAAATATATATAATATATATAAACTGCTTTCCTTCAAAAATCATAATAAAAATACAATATATACGTCGACTTATAGACATCCAATTTTTTTTATAGACGACCAGTCAAATAATTAACTAATAAAAATCAATTATGATAAATGTATAATAAAATACCTCATATTATCATATTTCTTATAAAAAAAATTAAGGCAGGCATGGATGCCGTGTCTTCAATCACAATCATAGTTTTGTTTGTGTTAAATTTACTCATTTTTTTTAAGGCTTTGTACATGTTTTTATGTGTGTATATTCAATAAATGTTTCTTTTGTCTTCAAATGTGATGCCACAAAACCTTAAGCTTACTTTTTTTACTTAATAAAACAGAACAAAAAATAACAATTTGTTTGTCGTCCAACTGATTAAAATTATGTATAAAAAAATATTAATCATCAAAATGAGGAAAATAAGATTGAGAAATCAAATCATACAGAGATAATGAAATTTCGTATCAAACAAACAAAACATCATAAATGACCCATCGATTGTTTCAGTGGTGTTGATAATGTAAACTTACGCGATGGAATTTTTCGAAATACAGTCTTGGCCATGAAATCTTGAAAACGTTGAGCATAGAAGGATGGACGATGTACGGAAACGGTATCCTAGAATTTAGAGACAAAAATATTTATATTAGAGAAATGGAATTGGATATGCGGAGCATTTTCCCATGACAAATGGCTTATATGAGTCACTTCTGCGGGCTAAAACGTGACTGCAATTTTTATTTCCTTCTCCTTTCAGAAATCGTGATTTTTAGCCGTTAGAACAAGGATTTAAATTTACGAAAAACTTTCCAAAAAAATTATTTTGAATTTTTGAAAACCGTTAAATTTTGAATTCTCAAAAACCGTTGAAACTTGTTACAATTTGTCACAGGAAGAGCTCACATGTCTTGCCATAAAACTCATTAATGTTCATCGGAATGCTAGTAGTTCTCATGAATTTTTTAATCATTTATCAATTTCATTGTCACAGCTGGGAGAGAGGGAGTGTATAGAAGGTTCTACTTACACCATCGTGAATGATACTTTTGAACGTATGTTCCAATTTCTTCTTTAATCGATACGATTGTAAAATATCGATAATACCAATGAATAAAAGCAATCGTTCTCCTTTATCATTTCGTGCTGGAATGCCACCGGGTCTGAAAAGCCAATTAATTAGATAAAATGACTTTATGTAATGGATAAGTAGAAGTGACATTGAACTTACGGAACATCTTCCTCCTCGTCAATCGGTTCACTTTCTGCCTGAATACTCTCCATTGCAGTACTATGTGCGACTAAACGTTGGCGATTTACGGATCTGTGAAGTGCACTGTACACATAAGCATTGACTCAGAAAAAAATTATTGAAAAGAGCAAGATAAATTTAAAGCACATTGACTTTTTTGTACCTACCTAGTTCGATTTAATGAAGTTCCAGCTCGATCTTCATGCATTGCTTGATCTGCTTCCGGAGCATCTTCCAAGTCTGACTCATCGCCACCACGCGATTCCTTTCTTGCATGACGATTTTTCATCTCTTCCTGCTTCTCTTTTTGAGCTTGATCCATATTATGAACGCCAACGAGTAACGAATAGTCCATGATTTTAAATGACTCGAGTACTCGACAATCCCTTTGAATGGTTTTAATTAATGCTGCATACGTGTCGGCCTCTAAACTTATTCCATTTGGATGATGTTCCATGAAATCCAAATCCTTATAAGTTGGAGATTTTTTATTACGTTCCGATTTATTCGCTTTACGCTTATAAGTAGATCCTTTTAAATCATATTTCAAATGCATCCTTATCGAAGACGGTAACAAATTATTCATTGCAATAAGACGGACATTTTTACTATTGCATTGATAACAATATAAGCCAAAGAATTTTGGTAAAAGTGTTCTTGGATTTTGATTAAGATTCATATAATAGCCTGGAAGAAGTTTCTGCAAGAATTCACCTTCCTTATGCTGAACTGTTTTGATTATAAACTCATCATCATCGGTCAAGTAAAATATAGAACCCGATGCGCCAGGATTTGAAAGTTCTCGCAACGGAGATGAACACATGGACATCTAAAAATAAAATTATTTTTGCGGTCATGAATTATTTATTTATCATTTTATATTGCTCATGTCGGTGGATTCCTAGCGCATATACACACATTGTCTGTGTCTGATTCAATTTGACCGTTATTTTTCAAAAAAAACCTAATTTGACCGTTATTTTTCAAAAAAAAACTTTTGGTTTGAATTTTTCCCAGCCGTTATTTTTCAAATATTTTTTAGCCGTTATTTGTAAGCAATTCAATTCACTGGAATTAACTTGACTTATTACGAGGAAAATGCGCTTACATGACCCACAAGTGAACTCATCGACACCAGCTTTTGTTGTATTTTTTTAATTTTTCATTACGTACCATAAAATCATCTGGCTGTATACCGAATAAATCTCGAAAATAACGGAAGGCGATGGGCGCATAAATTTTGAATCTGAACTCGCTGTAATGATGAGCAGGTGTCATGCTGCTTCCTTCGGGTGGAAATGAGATTGTTTCCATTTCCCAGAAGTCCATCATTAATAAATCACGTTTAGGTTTAGAGGCTAAACTTCCGACCTGTTGTATGTGAGTGTAAAAAAAGGAGGAAAGAAAAAAGAATGAAATATGCACAGAAAAAAAAATCAATAGCATGATTTTATCGATCCGTTGAAAAAATATATATGAATGTACAGTGTGCTAAGTGAATGTGAAGGTTATTGTGTGTAACAATTTGTTAACTCACTGTATGCTGTATTCCTAATTGAATTGAGCCCATAATGGTACTCGTCTGGATCTTTTTATACGTAATTTCGCCATCCTCGCCAACTCTCCGATGTCCAATTTTCTTCTCCTTGTCCGACTTTGCCGTTCTTGATATAGAGCTGTTGATAGCGCTCCCTCTAGTTCCGTCCGACATCGCCTAAGATTTTTTAAAATATAATAATATATTTGATGTATTTCTCACGAGAATAAAACTTTTTGGTTGGTGTCATCAACTCACCTCATTATGCGCATTTTTGTCACCTCCTGCCCTCACTGCATTATAACACAAAGAAAGAGAGAGAAAAAAATTAATTTAAAACTAAATTTTTCCACTCAGCAATTACATGCGAATTATGAATCACTAAAGGAATTTGTAAAGCATCTTATCACATAATTCACTCTTATCACATCATTCATTCAGCCTCCATAAATTGCACAGTCCAATTCGCTCTATATCATTATATTCTTTTCTTCTCTGTTGTTTATATAGACTTTAATATGCTGTAAATCAAGCATCAATTGAAGCAATTTTTTTAATGTGTGTTTTGAAAACAAATTGGACCATTAATTAAAAATAGATCGTGGAAAAAATTTGTTTTACATCACTTACTATATTATTAAATTATTATTTCAAATCTGCACTTCTTCTTTCTCTTATTTTTTTTTCTCGTCCCAATTCATTCATTCATTCCTTTACACAAAAATTCTATACTGTATAAAACTGACTGACTGAGAATATGCGTGAAAATGTGAAGCAAAAAAAAGTCTTCTGGATGTCTCGTAAAATTCAATAATCCAGGATTTATTGGATTGTAAGTATAATTTTTTCACTCATTCATATAACATCACATAACATACATATATGTATAGCTAATATGTATTTCATGAGAAAATGAATGATATTTTTGTTGTTTTTCTTCTTCCTATACTCTTTTTTAATGGCCTTTGAAATTGTCTGATTCATAATTTGCATTTTTTTTCTGTAATGTTCGTAGAAAATTACATTCTTTTCGCACGTAAATTTCACAATTAATTTATTTTAATTCCTTACACTTCTTACCATAATCTGATGTCGTTTCCGAATCTCGGGCCGTTGTTGTTTGTTCTGAATTCTTTGATGAAGAAATATCGTCATTAATCTTTTCTATTTTATCAATTTTTTCTATCGTAGCCATTTATTTGTGTTTTTCACGTCAATTTCACTATTTTAACACGCGAACTTCAACTTTCGCGATTAGATAATAGATAGCCTATTAACTTTATGCAACATAAACCTTAACATAACTCTTCAAAGCACAAGTATTTCCATTTTTTTAAAAAGTAAAATTTTCAAAACCATTAATTATAAATGACAACACAGAAAGCGCTTTCTGTAACAACTTTTGAATCTCAAAAAACCGTTAATGTTTTCATGCGAACCATGCGAACTTGTTTGCTTTATACATTGATTTTGTGACTATCAGGTAGGTCAGCAACGGAATGTCATTGGATATTTTACTTCCTTTGCTGTATCTTAGTTCTAAAAGTGAAACTTTGTGAACCTAAATTTTAAAATATTTTTGACCGTTAATTTTTGAATTTTTTCTAGCCGTTATTTTTTGAATTAATTTCAATCGTTATATTTTAAAAAAATACTATTAATTTTCAAAGCAATTTAATTCATTTTGTAAAACTTAATTTTTATTGCTTATAATAATTTTAACAACAACATGAATGTTTAACAATGATCAACGGATTGGAGATTTATGTTAGATAATGTCGATGATCTGGTGGTGAAAATTTCATAACGTTTATGCTTGCGCTGTTCGTTGATCTGTAAAAGAGAAGAAGAATAAATGACATTAAAGTATATTATGATATAGGTAGGTAGTGTAAATATGTACATACTTGATGTTTGAGTTCGATTGATTGCTTTGAGAGATTACTGACAAAAAGCTGAGTTTCTTCGAGCATTCTCTTTAATTGATGCACATCAGATTTACAAATTTCGTCATTACTCTCTTCTTCATTAAGTGATGCTGTTCGTTGCCTTGGAAACCATTCTAAATTATTCATCTGAATCATGTGATGGATATAGCTCTCGGGACCAGTAAACTCTGTTGGATTTTTGATTCGGAGATGTGCAATGAAATATAAATAGTGCCACATATTGTGATAGCATTTCATGTGTTCCTCGAAGCTAATTTTCTTATTACAAAATACGGAGCCGTGTAGACCGCATATGAAGCATGAATTTCTCAAGATTTTTTCTTTCTGCTGATTTTCCAATCTTAAATCAGCAAATTTGTCAATGATTTGACCAAAAATGAGATTCAACACGATAATGATAATCACGAAGAAAAATAAGAGATCATAAATAACTCTCGGCAGATAAGATGACTCCAAAAATGACGGTGTCCTCAAAACGTCTCCAATCCCACCACCATTCCTCAAACCGTGATTTAGTGATGTAATTATGCACATAAAAAGTGAATCGCATGCTCGTTCCATTTGTGATGATTGATTTGTTTGAGCTGTGACGACAAAATCATCACCAAAGAAAACAAATCCGATAATTGAGAATAAATAGACGAGAACGAACGCTAAAATGCTTGTGAATATAATTGAACGGCCATTCCTTGTTACTGATTTGACAACATTGAGTAATGTCTCTTCACGATAAACAATTTCGAGAAGCTGTGCAAATGAAATTAAATGTGTTAATGACATTATTTATGACAGAATTTTCAACACATATCCCTTAAGTAAACTATTACTTTTATTGAGTGGCAAAATGCTAATTTTGAGTGCTTCAAAACCTTACAAATTATTGTGTATGAGTTTCAAAACCTTACAAATGTCGAGAAAAAAATTTGTATGGTTTTGAAATTTAAATTTCAAAAGTCCGTTAAATTTTAATTTTTAAAAATGTTAAGTTTAAGGGAAATGCGCACACATACCAAAAATAATAAAATACTCACCAAAATAGAAAACAGCAGTGGATTATAAGCGATACCGAAGAAAGCTATCATCAAATAAGACATCTGAAGTTGTAAATCTGCATTATTCAAGCTGTTTTCATGTCGTTTCTTGACCTCAATCTCGTAAATGATGGCGACAATATGAAAGCATTTTGTGACGACACAAGCACTTCCCAAAATATTCATAAATCCCTCGATTGTATTTGCAAATATCATCGATATCATAAACATCAAAATTGACCATCGATATTCAAATCTCGAGTGCAAATAAACGGGCAATAATCCCAGAAAAGCCATTGCGATAATATTTGCCTTCCAATTAAAGTCCACTTCACAGGTACTGAATGGATAAAGGAAGATAATGAACAAGTTTATTAGCAGAACAAGCATGAACGTTGCTGTTGAAAAAGCAAATCTATTTTTTGCAATATTAACGTTGAAATAATTATGTGATTTGCGGTTTTCCCATTCAAGTTCATCCAAAAGTGCATTAGCTTTGCTGAAGAAATCTGGGATCTGTAGATTGTCACATTAGTAAGTCATAAAAATCAAATTAAAAATTATTTTTACCTTGGAGCCTTGCTCGTCCCTTTCGCATGTCAAGAAAATTTTAGTTTTTGCTTCTTGACTCAAATTCATGCAGATTTTTGGAATAGGAAAGATGACATCTTCTAATGTACGGTCTTGCTTGACGATTTCAATTTGAGCAGTGTTGCATTCAAAATATTTAAAAGCTTCCTGATGTTCACTCTGTGAAATATTCCGCAATGCTTCCTCAAACATTCTATTATTTTTAGCTAATTGATAGCATAAAATATAGAAATTGTGAGAAATATTCATCGATTCTGTGCATTCATCTTCATCCATATAATATCCATGCACGACTTTCTGAAGGAGTTTTTGAAACATTTCTTCGTTCACAGATTTTTCGAGAAAATCAAAATTGCTTCTTGACTCTTGCAGTGCAAATAAGAATTTCAAAACATTCCCAAATAATCCAGCATCCCACTTGAATTGAGTAAGAAGAGACATAACGGTTGAGGAAATGTTTGAGTCATGATAGATTATGCAATTTTGATTCTCGATGCATGGACCTTGACAGAATTCTGTGAGCGTATCCAAGCACGTATAGAAAATGAGGTCATAATCATCTCGCTGTTGAAATTGTTCTGGAAAATATTTAAATTGAATTATTAGGTTTTGTTGTAAAATATTTAACGACTTTCAGAAATTCAAATTTCAACGGCTTTCAAAAATTCAAATTTCAACGGTTTTCAATTAAAATTTGAATTTCTAAAAGTCCGTTAAATTTGAATTTTTGAAAGTCGTTAAATTTTGAATTTTCAAAATCCGTTAAATCTGTTACTTAATTGACATTTTAGGTGCAAAACTATTGGATTACAAAATGATCAATACAAACTACATGCGATAGAAAATGAATACAAAAGCATGCGAATTTCACTTACCGCAAATACAGTCAAACAATGAAAGCGTTTCACTGACCAAATTATAATTAATTTTGGTTTTCTGATCGCGTAAAATATTTTGAAATTCCGCATTATGATGTTCGCAGAGTAATTGCAGCAATCTTAAAATTTTTCTTGTAATTACGACATTCGTTGATGTATTATTACAGTTAATTCTATAACTTTGCGAATAGTTGTGCGATATAGAATTACTAGAATAATCTTCCGTGCTTGAATTTTTAATTAGTTGAGTATGACTTGGCTCGATGTATGACTCAGCATGACTAATGTTCAGCTTGTCTGTTTTAATTTCTAGTTTGCATTCCTGTAAATAAATTAAGTTTCTGATTAACTGTTTGAATTAAGTTGGTGAGATATGTGTAGCAAAAATTATAGACAGCAAGTCACAGTCATCTGCTCAGTTAGATTTACCTGAATTTTATCATGAATTAGTTTGAAGAAGTCCACCGATGAATCAATAGACAAAATTTTATTGTATAGACAGTACTGTGCTTGTGTATTTCCTTTGTTTAGCACTTGATTAGCTAAATCCAATCCTTCGATGAAGAAATTGTTCATTTCTGGTGATCTGATTAGCATGGAAATGATCAAATCTCCAATATTCTTATCTAGCAATGTCTTTTGGACTTTTGAGAGCTCAAAGTTATCCTGAAGCATCTTAAACTGACTCTCAAAGTAATTTTTCATCTCATTAAATGTAAATTTGATGTCGAATGACATTTTCAATTCCTCAGCATAGTCAGTCTCATAATGAAGCATGAATTTTAATATATTAAGCAGCATAACTGAAAGATCTTTTTCGTTATTCTCGACTAAATAATTAATATGCTTAATGGCATTGCTCAAAATATCGATAAATTCCTTAGAGCTTTCGTCGCTTCCAATCCAATACAAATATTTTGCAATCAAATTATTCTCGGTAAACATTCTCAAGCCAATCTTCGTGACAAGTTCTTGTTGAACGCTACACACCAGATTTAAAATACTGCAGAATGTTATGTCCGTATTGCTTTCACTCAGCGTATCATCATCGTCTTCAATGATTATTTTAATTTTACAAAATGATTTTTCAAGGTCTGAGAGTTGATGGAAGTAATGGAATAATGTACGATAAGCTTTCGATGTTATTTCTGGTGATTTCGATAAAATTAGTTGCATAATATTAGAAATTATTCGTTGGTTGTTTGCGTTGCCAATGTTGATGTTCTTTGGGATCTGCAGACAATAAAATTTATTAATCTACCTATAATTAATCATTATAATCCAATAAAAATACCTCATCAGAGAAGAAATCCTTGACTTTCAATGGAAATTCACTTTGATAATTTTTTGACAAAAGATTCTCAATTTTCTGCTTCCTAATTTCCACTTTTATCAAATTAATCAAATAATTAATGCGGCAGTATGTGACATAATCAAAGACAAAATTTATAATCTCCAAGCTTTTGAGCTTCAAACTGATAATAGACGGAGTTAATTCCTCACACTTAAACTTCTTGAATCCTTCAATGACATTTAAAATCGTTGATAACATTTCAAATACACCTTCCAAATTATAGAATCCGAATGTTAAAGCGGTATGGAGCAAGTTGACGACTTCCAGTGTTGTCTTTTCGCCAATCTAAATAATATAGGAGAATTATCAATTTTTAACGGAATTCTCGAATTTGAATTTTGTTCTAAACCATACAAATGTTTAAATATTGGTTTGAAACAATACAAATGTTAATGAAAACCGTACAAATTTTCTAAAAGGCTAATGAAAACCATACAAATGTTGCAATAATGCAAAAACAATACAACAGCTTAAAAAACGCAAAAACTATACAAATGTTTTTACTCACCATATTTTTGAACAAATTCCCATCCACAACCAAACGTTTCAAATATTGTTCAATAAAGTCCTTAATAACTTGAAACTCGCCATAATTTCCAATAAGCAGATCCTTAAGATTCTTATTGATTTTATCAGGAATTAATTTCCAGTAAAAAGACACTTGATTCATGTTCAAACGGTCTCGAGGTTGACGATCAATATACAAATTATTCAATAATTTACAAAATGATGCACGCAACTCGTCTGGGACATATTCATGTCTAACGAATGCCATAATATCATCGAAACTAATTTTCTGAGATAAATAGTTTATGGCGTCGGATTGTCTATCAATGCACATGTTTGAATAAAGTTCAATTTGATGATTTAAATATTTGAGAATTGCCGTTTCTTCTCTGCGATGATTTGCATTTCCAGTTAGTAATTCCTTAAATGACTTTTTGCCCTGCAGAATAAAATTTTTGATATTTTAAAAATGTAATTTAATTAAAATAATTTTCAGTCTTGCCTTCTTCCATTCGACAACAATATTTTCTACATCACAATCTGTGTCCAATTTCTCTTCCACTTCCTTATCATGAATATTTTTAATAGACAAAAAAATACTTGAATTGTCATTTTGTGTTATTAAGCTAAAAATCATCTCCTGTGTCCTTGGCAAGGCTTTATTGTCAGCAACACAAAGAGCACTAAGATAATCGAAATATTTTCCATTCCATTTTGACATGTTCTTCTTTATCAAATCAATAAACGTTTCTATTTCTCTCGGCGTTATAAACTTTTCCAATAATTTTTGATTGTTGTTCAATAAGGCTGTAATTGTGTCTTCGGCAAGAATGTCGAGGCCAATGTGCTGCTGCATTAAATTGAAGTAATTGCACGCAATAAATTCTTGATTTTTTCGATAGTTTTTCTGACTCAATTTAATGATTCTGTAGCATAGCTGAAAAATGTATTTGTATGACTTTGATGGAAATCCTTTTTCATTGACAAAGTCCGAGGACATGCTGAGAATACAGAAAATCTGTGTGATAATGTTTAGTTCTCGAAATAACTTCTGTCGCTTCCTATTTGGATTATCAATATTAACATGCAGGATATTCGAAGCATTAGCGTCAATATCAACATCTCCAATAAACAGAATAAGCCGTTGTAGGATAGAAATCAAACGACCTCTGTCATATTCACTTATCTTGCAATTTACGAGAAGCCTTGCCGATATTGTTGTCAATAAATCATAAGCCTCATTTGTAAAATCAAAGTCGTGGATCTAAAAAAATTATTCATTTAGCTTAGATTTATATCTTTTCGAAATTAATTAAACTTACCTCATCAGAATTCACAGCCACAATTCGAAAAGCTTCCTTCTCATCCCTAGCCTTTGAACATTCAACTTTATACAATACAGACTTGTCCAATTCACTTCCAACTCGAATATTTGAAGCTCTAATATATGTGTTTGTGGCTACATTTCGTAAAAGGACAAAGCTTTTGTGTGGAATCAGAGCATCAGAATCATTTAGTGATATTGAATCTAATTCGAAAATTGAAGCAAGGTCACACGAGTCTGGAATAGCTTTCAAGCTGTAAATAGGAAGGAATAACTTAATAAATCTGTACATCACAGACAATAATTAATAAAGCTTACCAGAACACTTCATTGTGCTGTCCATCAGTATCCAGTTCAGTAATAAGATAATGTCCAGTATTCAAATGTTTAAAGCGAAAAAGTGAATTAAAATGAGCAATATCACCGCGACAAGGATCATGCTGAACAACTTCAATTTCCCATAAAGCTTTAGAACTTGTTGCTGTGGACGGTGGAACTCTTTCAGTGCTTCTCAGGAATACATTTTTATTGAATTCATCCTTTGTGAGATATTTTTGCTGTTCTATTTGAAATAATCTCACAATGTCGCCACTTTTAAGGAAGCTCTTCTGATTCTCATTGTGGGTTAAGAAAAGTGAAATTTTCCAGGATGTTGTTCCGTTAAGGTTGACATTGACCTCTTTAAATCCAACTTTATCAATCAAATCGTATTGACTAGCACGTAGATTCTTATGACTTACTAAGGCTGACTTAAAAATTACCTCATCGCCGACAGTGATGTCTTCGCCAATTGATCGTAGCTTATAAAATGGCATGACATAAAACAAAGAGCCTTCAGTTCTATTTTTATCAAGATAAGCCTTCAAAGCGTCTTTATCATGTGACGAATGAACATGCTTGCTGACCGAAAGATACTTTTCTGATTTGACATGAAGCAGTCTTACGAGAGTGCCATATTTCACACACTTCCCATACAAATTAACGACGCCATTATCCAAAGAAGTTTCCAAATTCTGATCATTTGTTTTGACACAATCGAAGGATTTCCTATTACTTATAGCCTTCTTAACAGGACATATTTTGAATAGACAGTTCTTAAATTTAAGCGGTGGTTTAGTTAGGTCTCCATCCGTTGAATTAATAATAACACGATCGTCTAACAAACTATGAAAATATATTTTTACCAAAAAATCCCATTAAATGCATGAAATTGAGCTTACCCCAATGATGACAGGAATCCAGTCGAGTACAACGACACAATATCGCCATAATGGACACTTTTAATCTCTAAATTCATTGTAATATCATAAATTAAAAACTTTTCACGATCACACCACGTTTTGAGGTTAAACAATTTTGTCTTCCTAGACTCTCCCCCGCAGTCTATTATAGACTGGATCTTGATGTACAGGGGAGAATCGATCGTGCAGCAATGCGACTTAATAAGTCATTGGTGCTGGAGTCTCCGGAGCAAGCTGAGGCAAAGAAGGAAGCCCGTCGTCCGCCACGACAAGGGCCAAGCAAGCGTGGTCGCAACAAGTAACTTGCCACAAGAGGCTCCAGCATCAATGGCTTACTGCACATAAAATTTTATATAAAAAAGCAAATAAGACTACACAGGTGAGTACAAACAAAAGTAGTTTGAAGAACCACTTGGAAACTAACTAATAATGCCTATAACTTTTATTGTAGTGTTACAGGTCTTGGAAGTTTATGTTTCAGTCTAAATTCAAGATGAGAGTAATCGTATTGTCCAAGATTATTGATCAACGCGTTCATATGATTGTCAATTCTCCGATAGAAGCTGACTGTGAGTTTATTAAAAAATTCACGTATCTCAAAACTTTATTTTGGAAAACTTGAATTTTGTTTAAGTGTGAGGCTGCACAATTGATGAAAATGCTACATCCATAAGACACGACTGGTCTTATTATGGATTTATAAATTCTGAGTTTGGAATCACGCTTAAGCAGGCAATACAGCTGAGAAAATGCAACAGACTTTGCCTTTCGCAATATCCAATCAACATGACTCTTGTAAGTTAATTTAGTATCTAACATAATACCAAGATATTTTACTTGACTTTTCCATCTGAATTAAAACATAGTAAGTCAAATTTCAATAACAAATGACTAAAATAAGCGTTTGATACAGAATAGATATAGTTTTTATTTACAAGATTAAAGCTTACTAGATATTAAATTTAGTGTCTTGGTACATGAACAATTATGTCTGGTGGATATTGTTGTCCTGCTGGCTTTTCTAAGATACGTTGAACAATCTCATCCAAAAGAGGGTAATTTGGAAATATTGGGAGTGGCATAATTGATTCTGGTCCGTGCATGTCTGGTATGTCTTCCTCGATTGGTGCTGGATCTTCTTCGTCGCATGTATTGTTACAGCTGTAAATTAGTATGATGTCATGAAAATGAAAATATACAGTATACAGTGAATTTAGAAAGTCTTCTGGATGTTGGTTACGTAAATTTTACGTAACCAAATTTTCAAATATTTTATGACCGTTATTTTTCAAAAAATTTTGACTGTTATTTTTCTTATTATTTGGTACCTTAGGTATGTAACTAAGTCATCAAGATGATAGTAGTCTGTCGTTTTAGTTCCTTAAAAATTATAGAATTTGAATAAACTTACCAGCATGGATTGCAAACTGGAGGGCACATCCAAACTACTTGGCATCTAGGCATGCAAGAACAACTACCACAGCTTGAACCACCCATTATCATTGGATTTCTCATCATCATCATTGGATTTCTCATCATCATCATTGGGTTCATCATCATCATCATCGGATTCATAAATTGTGCTGATTGTACTTCCGTTTCCCCATTTTCGATTGATGGAGCAGCAAAAATGGCGCTGATGAATAAAGCGGCTAGAAGAACTATCAAATGAACTTATTATTAGCATTAGATACCTTTATTTGAATCACAAGAACCTTACATTGCTTCATTTTGGGCTGATTCCTCTCAATACTTGCATAGTTCCCGAAAATATCTTACTTTTATACTAAAAAGTCTTGTTGATAAAACTATCAGCTTACATTACACGAAAATGTCAAGCACGTTACAAACATTTCTTATCAAAACTTGACACATTTTAGTTTTCCACAAGCACCTGACAAATGACCTGATAAGGGGTCATTCACATATGACGTCCAACATTTAGAGGATCAGGAGATATACAAGCTTTAAGCAAAAATACAATTTAGGTGAGGGGGGTGGTGTGTCAAAAATTTTCTGTTGGACCTCATATGTGGACGACCCCACTAAACATTAAAAATAGAATCAGAAGTTATCTTGTTATTGAATAGTTTTTTTATTGACTTAAAATAAGCACAACGGTGGGAATTTTTCTTCACATCAATTTTCCGTTATCTTCTAATAACACGGACAATTTTTAGGACATGGTGGGCAGTCTTGCCAAGGCGGGCAAGGTGCACATAAACATTGGCAGTTATTTTTGTTGCTTGAATTGTTGTTAGTAATGACATTATTATTTCTTGGTGGATTTCTCAAAGGAGAGACTGTGGATTGGACTGTTGTCATTGGTGCTGAAGTTTGACATCCATTATTACAGCTGCATGGTGAGCATGGCATCCACCAAATCGGTCCGCAAGGCATGCAGGGTTGACATGGGATGCAGTTGCTTGGAGGGGTTCTGGAAATAATTTTTTAAGTTCCTTAGTCTTAAAGTAGAAAAAAGATGTGCTTACTGGGTAATTTCCTGAGATACAGTCGTCAATAATGTTGTTGTTGTAGTAGGCTCAGGTGTAGTAGTTGTAGGTTCTGGTGTGTTGTTATCTGGAGGGGTTGTCTGACAAGGACATGAGCATGGATTACATGGGAACCTAAGAAAATAATTCAATTAATTTTAGGGTACTTGACTATATTTTGAGGTTATAAATCACTTACCAAGGAAGGCAGGGTGGACAAACTCGAATGCATGGACAGGAATTTGAGGGTGGAAGTGTTGTAGTCTCTAATTCTTGTGGGAGAGTTGGTAATGTTGCTAATGTGGTAGTTACTGTTGTTGGCGCTAAAGTTGTAGTTTCTTCTGGGCAAATTGGACATGGGACACAAGGTGTGCAGCTCCTATGAATACATATTTCATTTGAAAATTTGTTTTAGTTTAGAATTATTTCTAAAATGACGTCTAAAGACATGGTTTAATGTTTTGGAGCTTCAAGAGGCAGTCTAGGGTACCCAGGAATGAGTCAAAGGGGGTCCAGACATCCAAGGGGGAAAGATTATCATATTCTGAACACAATCTATAAACTAAAAACCTAAAGATATAATTCCTTACCACCACAAACAAGGCATTCCACAAGAGCTAGTACATCCACACGAGTCAGTCTTAGCAACACCTTGATAATGACCTGGATATCCAGGATATGAATTGAAATTTGGCATCATCATATTTGGGTAGTTCATTCCCATATTTGGGTAGTTTCCACCCATGCCTGGATACATTCCCATTCCTGGATAATTCATAAAATTGTCCATTGAAGGATATTGTCCTTGCATCATCATTTGGTCCATTGGAGAGTATTGACCCATTGACATCATAGGGTCATAAGGATATCCTGAAAAGTCTCTGTTCATTGTCAATCCAAGCATTTCTCGTTCACTTGGCGATAAGCTCAATAAATTTTGATAATAGTTGTTGAAATTTTGTGCTGCCTCGACATCAATTGTGTCATCTTCTTGGGGTACTGGGATGATTTTTCCAAAAGTTAAAGCAGCAATGCTTAATAATATTACTATGGCTGTAAATTAGAGTAAACTTAGTGCCTGTCAATGACTTTAAATTTGGGAAATTTACTTTTCATTGTTCCTTAATTTTGTTAATTGCTTGTCTTTCCAGTTTCACGATTTATTTCACAATAATAAAATGTCGTCCAAGTCGATTCTTTTATACAATAAATAATGGCAATTCCATTACTCACCAAAACCCGGAATAATAAAGCGCAAATAGTTGCAATTGTTATCTAAATTTGACGCTATTTGTCCATTTACCTTCCTACAATATAGCATCATTTAGTGTCATACAGTGATAAGATATTACAGGGAAGTACGTCTTACTTCCGACGCCATTTCTTATCATTCTCACAAAATTGTAATTTAATATGTCGAATCAAATTTATAGGAAATATTGTAATATCTTCCGACATGTTCGGCTATCAAAAATGCTGATTGGAATGCAGTCACAAATTGTGACTGATTTGGGGAAGCACTCATTTGTAGGATGTCTTACAAGTAAACAAGACGTGATTGATTTTCTGTAAATAAGAATTCCTCAAATCAACGCAAAGGTGACTAAGATTTAAGTAATTTCTAGTGCTGTGAGTCCTCAATTCTCAAATCTGAACTTGCCTACTTTCTGCTTGGACAAGATTTTTCTGGAATAATAAATTTATTCAAACCAAAGAGCATGTACAGTCACACATTTGGTGCAGTCGAAGTTGTGGATTTATTTTGAACACAATAGAAACATCAAGTACTTAAAAGTCAATTAAAATATTTTAAAACAAATAGGAAATATAATAATAAAAAGTTAATGCTACATAGTTGGATGATAAGATGCAGAAATATGAGTGTCACCTCCTCCCATTTCCTTCAACAGAATCTCTTCGCGTAATTTATCATTCTTTTCTAATAACTCCCTACAACTGAGCTGATACTCGTGAATCTCATTTTTCTGCTTTTCTTTTTGGATGTCAAGCTTTTCACATAAATTTCTTTGAGCATCAAGTTCGACGTGCAGCTTCATATTCTCACTTCTGATGAGCTCAACTTCTGTAGAAATGTCAATAAGTTGTTTTTCTAGTGCCTCAATATCGATGTTTTTAGCATGCAGTTGACCAGTTAGATGTTTTATTCGCTGCTCATAATCTGCAACTAATCTCCTTGACTCACTGGTCTCTTGGTCTAAGCTCTTATATTGACATTCGAGATCCTTATATTGACCTATTGTCTGCTTCCGTTCGCCTTCCTTTATCGAAATCAAGCCGTCAATTCTCTCAATCTCATGAATATACGATTGTAATTTGCTTCTAATCACTTCCGATTCTTTCTGACTGTCAATTAGACACTTTTTGGTTGAATTCAGCTCAGCTGTAATTGTTGCAAGCTCATCAACCATTCGTCCGTTCTCATGAATTGCATTTGTTAAGTGATGCTTTGTTGTTTCGAGTTGCTTGCACAGGCACTGATTTTCATTTCTTGTATCACAAAGAATTGATTCTAGGCGCTTAATCTCGCAGTTTAGGTCACTGTTGAGGGATAAGATTAAAAATTTACTGGATTAAAATAAATCCAAGGATTTAAAAATAAATCTAAGGATTAAAAAATAAATCCTACGGTTAAAAAATAAATCCAAAGGTTTAAAAATAAATCTAAGGATTTAAAAATAAATCTAAGGATTAAAAAATAAATCCTACGATTAAAAAATAAATCCAAAGGTTTAAAAATAAATCCTAAGATTTAAAAATAAATCCTACGATTTAAAAATAAATCCAAGGATTTAAAAATAAATCTAAGGATTAAAAAATAACTCCTACGATTAAAAAATAAATCCAAAGGTTTAAAAATAAATCCTAAGATTTAAAAATAAATCCAGGGATTTAAAAATAAATCCTACGATTAAAAAATAAATCCAAGGATTAAAAACTAAATCCTACGATTTAAAAATAAATCCATTGAAACTTACTCAATTTGCGTCTTCATCATCCTATTAGATTCCTTCAAACACGACACAGATTCCATTTTAGACTCAACGCAATGTAGTTTTTCATTCTTCCTGTCTAGTGTCATCATGTAAAACTCCTTTTCACGTTCAACTGTGGACTTTTCGTTCTTTATTTTACTTATTTCAGCCGAAAGCTTATCAATTTGTTCTTTAAGGCAGTCATTGGATTTATTAAGGCAGCATATTTGTGATTCTCGCTCACTTAACTCACACTTTGAGAAGTCTAACTGATTTTGGACACTCATCAAGACATTTTCTGTCTGTTGATTAAGCATTTTGATCTGATTGTATGTATTGTTGAGCTTCTTGTAATCCTCATCAGATGACCTTAGCTTTATCTGTAGCTCACAATTTTCTTCTCTAAGCTGTTTAATTGTGGTAAATGCAGGTGTTTTGGCTGAATGGAGATCCTGAATTTCAAGTTTTAATTTCGATATCGTTTCCTCTAATTTAATAATCTTCTTGTTGTCATTTATTTTACAATCTTGCAGGACCTTTATCTTGTCATTTAGTGCATCATTGTCCATTTTCATCGACTGTGCTTTATTTAATGCACAATCACGTTCACATTCAGCACGTCTTAAATTATTTGTAACTGTAAGGGCAGTATTTGGATGCAACGGAACTCTTTCATTTCTTAAGCTGCACAGCTCATCCTGAAGCTTACAAACTTGTAGTTCCTTTTCTCTTAATTGTGAATAAATTTGATGGACATCACAGCTTGAATTACTGCACTGATTTGTATGATATTGTGGCTCTTTTGGTTGATTCTCACACATCATTTTAAGTCTGTTCTGTAATATGTCACGTTCCTTAATTAATTCCGATATTATTTCTGAATTTTTATTTGAGCATTGCTGTTCCTGCTCATTTTGCTTATTCTTGAGATATTCAATTTCAAATAGCAATTTCTGTTCCTGTTTAGTCTTTTCCTTAACTGTTCGCTTCAAATCTTTAATTTGTTGAGGAACGGAACTTCCATTGGAATTAAGATTTTCTTTCAGTTCCTCAATATTTCGATTTTGATTCTTAATCCTTAAATTTGCCTCTTTTTCGACATACAGTGCTGCTTCTGTTATTTCCTTCAAATGATCTTCCAAATTCTTAATTTTATCCTTTTGTTGCTTCCATTTTTGGAAGAGTTTTTCGTACCGTTCCTCATTGTCAGCCAATTTAGCACTAAGCTCAATTTTATCCTTTTGAAGATGACTAATGTCCTCTGTGATTTTAGACACATCCTTATAACAACAATCACGTGCGAGAGCATTAACTGGTCTGCCGCCAACAAATAAGACACTAAGTCGTTGAATCTCACGTTCCTTTTCAGCATCATTCTTCCTTAAGACTTCAATGACATCTTCTGCATGCTTTAAATCATTTTTAAGTTTTTCTAGTTCCTTTCCAGTTCTTTTATTCATTGGTACACTTGACTTTGCTGATGTACAGCCACAAGCCTGTTCTTTGGAATCTGAGGAAATGTCCGGGAATGATGCATTCTGGCGAACAGTTGAGATGAATGGTTTTAATGACTTCTTTCTTTTTGACTTGTCAGACTGGCTATATAATGCTATCATGTGATTTAGTTCCGAGCATTTTTCATCGAGTGACTTCCTCTCAGCTTCCAGACTTCTGATTTTCCTCTTTAATCCTATAAGAATTTAATTAGTTAAATTACTTAGCAGAAAATTAATAAATTTTACCAGCATTCTCGATTTGGATGTTCTTTTCTTTATTAAGCAGTTCCAGTTTAAGTCTGTTAACTTCATGTAGTAGCTTAGAATTATCGCATTTGTATACCTAAAAATTGACAAGCTTAAAATTAGTAAAGGAATTTATTGAAATTATCACATTTACGAACTTCATTTCCAAGTTCCCATGCATTTTTTTCTTCCAGCAACTGTCCAAGCTCATCTTTTGCCTGCTTCAAACTCTCTGTTGTTGCTATTAAATCATCCAAAATATCAGAAATTAAAGGCACAGCTGCAAGTGGCAGCGTATGTGATGAATATCCGAGTAAATCTAATTTCTTTCGCATGTAATCTTGTCGTACGTTGTAATCCATGTTAGCTCCACTTATTTTATAAACTTAACAAAACAGTTTAAGGCACTTAAACATTATAAATGAATTAAATTAAGAGAATTAATTTGTTTATTAAATTTTTCAAACTGACGAATGAAGGCGTATTTATATCCCCTTTAAAAAAAAGCCCTTCGATGCTACGCGCGGAAGTTATAAAGTCCTTTTCAATTTTTGAGGTCTAACCAACATCACGAAGTTTCTAAAACTTCATCAAATTAACTTAATTATAGCTACTTTTAGACTATAAATTGTACTTATTCTGAAAGTAAACATATTAATCTACTGGAATAACATCAAGTTTACTTAAATTAAGTTGTTTTTCATTCTAGAATCTCAAAATATAACTTACGAAAATGGGGAAAATAATGAAAGCAGGAAAGGTAAGCAAGGACATAAAAAAAATCAATAAACAATGATTAATTATGTATTTCTATAGGTCGTGATCGTTCTTGGAGGTCGATTTGCTGGACGTAAAGCTGTAATATTAAAAACAGTTGATGATGGCACGACTGAAAAGCCCTTTGCACAGGCACTTGTAGCTGGAATTTCGCGCTATCCAAGACGTGTTGTCCGTCGCATGAGAAAAGATAAGATCAAGAAGAATACACGCATAAAGCCATTCATTAAATGCATCAATTACAATCATTTAATGCCAACACGTTACAGTGTATCCGACATAACACTTGACCAGAAATACGGCGTCAAAGATTTGAGAGATCCAGCAAAACGCAAAAAGGCTGCATTCCAAATTCGTATGAAGCTAGAGGACCGCTTTAAGCAAGGCAAGAACAAATGGTTCTTCCAGAAATTACGTTTCTAAACGTACTCGAATTCGTACTTACAGTATTCACTTAATTTACTATTTTATACCAAAGAATATGATCTCAATTATTTTGCAATAAAAATATCCTTTTGTTTCAATCTTAATTTTAACGGTCGTTTTTAATTCAAAAAACTTCTTTTGGGCATAAATGAAAATTCAAAATTTATGTCCAACTGTCAAAAGTAAAATTACGAAATAAATAAATAAAACTAATAATCATGGATAAATCAAATAATAGCTCTTTAATCGAGAAGATTAATGTTAGAAAGTTAATACAGACATTGAAGGACATCAAAGCACTAAAAGAAGCTTATCCAAGAAGCATAGAAGTGGCTGTAAAATCAAATTACACACAAATTAAAATAAGTAAACAATTAAAGTACGATAATCAAGCTGAAATGGAACTTAGTTATGCTGAAAATAATTGGATAATAACATCACACAACTTTCCTGAAAAGGCTGCATCCAGTTTGCTGAAAATTGGCAGTTCCATGAACTTAAAAAGTGCTGTTGAAGGATTTTTGCTTTTAATTAATAATCTTCAGAATTACTTTGAGTCACTGTACATTTTGGACCTAAACTGCATAGTTCTTGAGCCTTATGATAAATCTATGAGTATTAATTGGAGATTGATAAAATACAGCAAGTTTGCATTCATAAAAATTGAGTTTGCTAATCCACTGGATGCTTCTATTTTCTCAGTAACATTTTTTGGAAAGGACAACATTATAAAGGAACTAAATGAGGCATATAATACAAACAGCTATTGTGATGAAGATGATATAGACATTTATCAGAAATTGTGTATTAAATTAAAGATATTAGAATTTCCATACACACAAAAAATCGAGGATAACGACGAGTGCTCAATTTGTTTGTGCCAACATAATGATCAGAACGAGAGTCCAATTGTTTGCTGTGAAAATCCACGATGTGATCAATTATTTCATGCTAGCTGCCTTAATCAACATTTAAATGTTAATAGCTATAAAGTCCTTAGTATAGCAGTTGGCGAATGTCCATTCTGTAAGCAAAAAATTTCTTCAAACTTCTCTGGACTCATGAAAAAGCAACAAGACATGGCAGAGCAAAAGAGACCAGATATGATGGTTGAAAATAGTATGATTATTAGTGATAAAATGGATATAACTGAGACTTAAATAAAAATAGATTTCCTTAAAGAAGTTACGTATCTTGAAATTTTTTACAGTAACTTCAGTTTTGCAAATTCCTGGAATTTTAGAAAAGTACACGAAACTCGTTGAATTGTCCTGGCTACTTATGTAGTCTTGAGCGATTCTAACGAATCTTTATTGTCGGATTTCATTGTTTAATACAATTTAACAAATCAATAGAATTTTTATAATATAAAAAAATGGATGGGAAAAAATTACTGATTAATGCCCAAAAATATCCAATAAGAATCTGATGAGTAGAAGTAAGTTATGGGAAAAATGGTTTGCGAGTAGACTGAGTATGTTCGAAATTCTTAGACTTCCTGCGAGGAGTTTGTGGTGGGCGGGATTCAAAGAAATCATTTGAGCTGGAATTGAGGGATTAAAATTAATCACAGGATTTAGGTCAGGATCCTTGGATTAAGTTACTTACGGTGAGCTAAAATCTGATCTCGTTTGTTGATCAAAAAAGTGAGATCTAGCTTGTGATGGACTAGATGATCTGTATGAGCTTCGTGGCTTTTCGATCGAAAAGTTAGAAGACATGGTCAAATTAGCAGGATTGCGATAAATTTCGTGTTGCTGCTTCATCTTGTTTTCCATGTATACTTGTTTCAATTTCTCCTGCATTAATCGTCGTTTATGGATACAACGTTCGAGCTCTTTTTGCACCTTGATTACTTCAGCCTTTTCCTGTTCATAAATTTTTTGTACTTGACGAGCTTTCTTCTTCTACAAATATATTAATAACTTTAAATAAATCGCCTAAAATTGAATTAAATCAATTAATTACATAATCATGAGTCTTTTTTGCCAAGTTCTGAGATTGCATTTGTTGGAACTCGATGACTTTAAGCGGTTCCTGAAGCAAGCTCTGGATGTTTGGTTGGAAGTTTTTCTTCAATTTTTCAGGAAGTTTAGACATGTCTTCGTATCGAACATCAGCATTACATGCTGGACATTTCTTGCCACCTACACAAATATAGTTAATTAGCGTAAATTAAAACATAAAATTCATAAACTTTTTTTATATATAATTTAAACTTACCCGTTGGCTGTAAGCAGTATTTACACATAATATGTGAGCATGACAGCAAGAAATGCTTACTATCCTTGCTAATTTGTGCGCCGCACATGTTACAATGAATCCAAAATGGCGGAGCCATAATTAATTTACTTAATTTCTTGAGAAACAGCGCAAATTTAGATGAATCTTCTATTGCAATTGATTGCTGCTGTCCTAAAGATGTGTTATGTGTGATTTTTATAGTTAAATGACTTGTCTTTATATAATTAAAGACTAAAAAGTTGTAAAATAACTCTGCATAAAAAATGCGTTCTTGTCTCAAGTAAAATAAACCCAAAAATCAAATTTCAGTAGGCCGTTAAATTTTTATATCAAACAAAATTCAAATTTCAGTAGGTCGTTAAATTTTATATTGTCAAATCAAAAAACAGTGAGCAATCAGGAGTATTAATTATATAATTAATAGTGAAATATACACAGATATACAGACAGCACATAGCCATTCATTCAAGTCTTTCGTATGTCCGTTACGCAACGTGTTTAAAAAGAAGTCTTGAGATGAATTCAAAAATGAAAAGATCGTTGACTATGTTGTGCTTTAAAACTTCTTTGGACCGAACTCTTAGTGATCGCATTTTTATTTTGAGATGAAGAATTAACAAAAATTTATGTAGAATAATTTAAAAATTTTGTGGTAAATCATGGATATAAATGACTGAAAGTAGTGTCAAAGTGTGCATAAGTGACTGATCAACAGTAAGAATATCGAGTTATGTTGTGAAATTATGAATTATGTTGAAAATTTGATGATTTTATGATTCTTTGTTAAGTATTACTAATACTATGATGAGATAAATATTTGAAATTCCATTCGATACAACAACAACAACATAAAGCAGCAGCAATATCTTAAAGATATTCAAGAAAAGAAAATAAAAAGAAACGCGAGAGTGAAGAAAGGAAGAAAAAAAATAATAAAATAAAAATAAGTGGGCAAAGTTTTTCGATGCAAAATTAAAATTGAAAAAATAAATTTCCAAAGAAAGACCGTTCTGGGAAGAGATTCATGTGTGCAACGTGAGCATAATACACAAAAAAGTACCTTAAAATTGCTATCAAATTCCACTTGTCAATTTAATTGTGTTTTTTCTTACTCGACTGACTGTTAATTACTGACTGTAATTAACAAGAGGCAAATTATCGGAAATTTAATGGAATCTTGAGACAAACAGCAAGTCATCAGAAAGTTGTTAAAGATTAATCGTTTAGTGAAGGCCCTTGAGAAATGGAATAAGTTCAATAATAATGTAAACCAGAACATACAAAGTAGAAAAAAAGAATTAAATTAAAAAGTGCAGCATATTTTCATCATTCGCCAGCAGCTGTAAGCAGCCGTGGCAATAACATCGTGTTTATAATTTTCTCATCGACAATAGCGACGATATAAACGTCATATCTAGTTGATAATCATGGCAGAATTCCTACCAATCTGTGATAATTTATTTAATGTAATCTCGCTGGCTGCATACTTTTGTGATTGCGTATTTGATATAGTTCTGGGATATGCTCTCCTATCAATAGGCAGAATCAATTTCTTTATTGCTGTCGTACTCATTATCTCTGGATCATTAATTGTATCGCAGGTATGTTACTTGTTACTCATTTAATTTAATTAAACTTACTATCATCGTCATTTGTTTTAGATCGTGTCATTAAAATGGTATCTAAGAAGTAGGAAATTAAATGTACCAGTAAATCAAGAGACTATAAATGAAGAGGATGAGGAGGAGGACGAGCAATGTCCAAAATCAAAAATAATGAAATACTCCGTTATTGGACTGCATGTGGGACAATTGGGTGTTATTTGGCGATATGCCAAGCTTTTTGTGCCAGTCGATTTAAGATATGTTAAGCACGAAGTTAGAGATTTATGTATTTTAAGACTGATTCATGCTTTCTGTGAAGCAGCACCAATGTTGATCTTGCAGTGTTATATTCTCATGACATTACAGACGAATGAAGATAATAGTATTAATTCGATAAAGATTAAAACACTTGGTGGACAACTTTCGACGCATCTTGTCCAACAATCCACAATTGTACAGCAATATAGACAGAAAACATTCAAGGATTTAAACACAATATCAGCATTTTTGTCACTCTTCAGTGTCGCATGGGCTTTAGCTAGTTTTAGTAAGAATGTAAGCAAGCACAATGTACATCGGCTAGTTTTAACATGGCTAGGAGTTATTTTCCAATTTTTCTGGAGACTAGGAACAATTACGTCACGAGTTTTGTCATTAACAGCTTATGCATCAGTTTATAAAAAGTGGATTTTCCTCGTCATTATTCTTCATTGGATTTCAATGTTCCTGTGGCTTATTTCGCCCAAAAATGCATTTCATGGTGAACAAATATCGAGGATTAAGAAAATTCTTTTAAGTGGACTAGTCGCATTTATTTATATATTCGCATACATAAATCTACAGGAGGCAAATCACCGACAGAAAATGATGATCTTCTATATTGTAATGTTTCTAGAAAACTGTCTATTAGTTTCCCTTTGGATGGTCGGCATTTGGCCTGAAAGAACTGAAAATTGGTACTCAATTCCACTCTATGTTCTTGGGACATTCTTCGGTGGAATTTTAATCATGATAATTTATTACAAGTAAGGCGATTTGTATGATGTATTAAATTTTAGTAAGGAATAACAATTTTTCTGTTCTTTTAGGTATTTCCACATACGAAGGCTTGGTTACGAAAATGACGATGGAACAGACAAATTCGATAAATGTCTGTCATATTCGAATGTTTGTCGATGCAGTGACTCAAAATCTAACTATTCAAGTATATTTTCCTGTGAAACTAATTTTCATCATAAAAAGGACAGAGAAAATTGTGAAGACAATAAAGGAAGGCATCACCATCATGTACCGACGAATGAGCATCTTAAAGGGATTTTTAACTGCAAATTTTCTAATCCTGTGCAGTAAGTAGTCTTCAAATTGAGAACCATACAAATGTTTTATAAATTAACGGTTTCTGAGAATTCAAATGTTGAAACAATTGTATGGTTCTGTATTTAAATTTCTAAAATCCGTTAAAAATGAAAATATTTTCTATCAATAGCAACGCAACAAAGCGCAAAAAGAAGAAACCAACAAGCTTTATTCCACCGCCAAACCTAAATTTACAAGGAAATATGAATAGTTTGAATATTAATGAGAATGTTAAGCCATCATCAAACCCATCATTGCAACCACAAATTAATATGAGTGGACCCATGTCAATAATACCATTTTGGCGACAACCACTTCCACGAAATAGCATAGCAGGTGGATCGAGTGAGACAGAAGGAAGTGTCGCGTCGTCAAGAATTAATATTCAGTTAAAATTGCAAGAAAAGAAGCAAAAACAATTGGCAGAATTGAAGATAATTGAGGAAGAAATAAAGCAAGGAAAACTCGGTCGTTCGAGTAAAATGACTCATGATTCCTGCGAAAACGATGAAGGGGGAAATATTTTACCTCGATTACCAGCGCCGAGATCAAAGAAGCACATTGATATCGAAACAATAGACTTTAGACGTAATTCTTCATGCTCCGAGACAGACAATATGAATATTCTATTGTATCAGCTACAACAAAAGAGTGAAAGTACTGCAATCATGTACAATAATTTTTCAAGTAATAATGGAAGCATTGCAGCCGCATTAACAAAGTTTTCTCATGAGATTCTTACAAATATAGGTGAAAGTGCCAATAATAATAACAATAATAATAGCAATAATAGTTTAAGTAATAAGCAACAATCAGCGTCATCGACAATGACCAGCACAACGTCTGAGAATGAAAATAATTCCTTAACACGACAAATTGTATCGACACGAAAGAAAATACTTCATCATAATTTAACAAACAATTTAAATGTTCAGGCACGAGCAAGTCCGAGCAGTCGAATAGGCAGTCCAAATTGTCATTATGATCATCGCCAGAGTGCTTATAATAGCTTAGAAGGAAAAAACAAAACTGATACAAATCGTTCCTCGAATAGTAAAAATGAGAATAGTGGAAGTAATAGTAATAGTAATGTAAATACGAATAGTATTGAAAAAGAGAAGAGCTTAGCATCGCAACTAATAAAAAGACAGATGGCTCGAGGGAATACGCCTGAAATTTTACTCACTCCAAGTCATCTCGATGGAAATTCTCACTATTATCAACACATTCCGACCGTTCCTGTTAGAAACGGAATTAATGATAATTCGAATAATTACATCAGGTACGGCTTATGTCTTGAAAATTTAACATCTATTTAAAATTCAAAACATAACGTCTTTCAAAAATTCAAAATTTTAGAAATCTCATTTTTTAAATTTTTGAAAACCGTTAAGATTCAAATTTTTAAAACCCGCTAAATTTATAGTTTAAAATACTTAACTCAATTTACATTTGCAGTGATTTTCGCAACAACACAAACAACTTCACAAACACAAACGGCGTTGGATATGAAAGGGCAATTCATATGGAGGATGACGGTGATTCACCAAATGTCGCCTCAGATATTGATAGCCAAGTAAATAATTTCGTTAAATTTATAGTTTTATGATTTAAATATTCATTAAATTCGCATATTTCCACAGATGTCATTGCCGAGATCATACACACTGCCCAGAGAATTTAAATTCAATCGACAAGGCCGAAAGATAATAAAGAATGAGCATTTTGTTGCAAGTACAAACAGCAGTGATGGTAAATCACATTTAAATTATTTAAATATAAAAAATGAATGTCTCATAAAAATTTTCTGTTTACTTATTCATAGGCGACGTTGATAGTTGCGATGATAATGAAGATAATGATGACGATTCACGCAAAATGCCTGTTAGCCAAAGAATGAAGAATCGACGAACAAATAATTTGAACAAAAATCGAATTCATTCACCATTCACCAACATGAGTCCTAACATAATTACGCAACAGCAGTATCAAAGTGCATATAATATGAGAGTTAATCAAGTAAATAATTTGGACTTAATTAACGGATGCATGGATAATCAATATGACATGGAGTCAAATCAGGACAATCCTGCAAGACAAAATCGATCGAGGGTTTATGCTCATAATCCGTACAATCGACATGAGACGAAGCTGTAAATATTTTGAAATTAGGTAGTTTATTTTTTTGGAGCGCATTTTTCCAAATGATGAATATCTTGTCTGTAATTTTTGAAAATTAACGGTCAAAAAATATTTGAAAAATTATTTAAAAATTTCAAAAAAATGTTGGTCGTTAAATTTCAAAATACTTTTGACCGTTAATTTTTGAAACGATATTTTCAATCCTTGCATGGAAATTGCGCTCTCATCGTCACGAGTGACCAACTCTATACTAGTTTATTTTTTTGGCTGGCTCCATACATTTAATACCTTAATCAAAACTCGAGCAAAGCTCTCTAATTTCACTAAAATAATTTAACATGTGTTCGAGCAAGGAACACAATTATTTAATCCACCGAATGACGCATTTTTAATTAAATTAGCAAAATTTATATGAATCATCTGTAATGTCTTTTAACTAGATTAATTGATTCTCTGTCTATAACTTTATTCCTTCCCATATTTAGTAAACATCCATTGATTTTTATTAATGTAATTTGAAATAAATTATATTTATTGTTTTTTATATTGAATGAAAAAAAAAACTGCACAATGATTATTTTTATTTTCATAATTCATAAAATTGTCATCAATTAAAAATTGCAGGCATAAATTCTCATTTCCAGGTGATTTTTTTAATTATTTACGAAGTGCATAGAATGAAAATGTTAAAAGATATTAAAGTTATGATTATTTTGATGAGTGGTAAGATTTTTTTAACATTAAAATGCTCATCACGCAGCACGTTTATAGTAATTTCCAATTTCCCGTATATTTCTATTGAATTTTTAATTATCCATTCTCTTCGGAAGTGTTGACATTCAAACACATTATTGTGATTTATTTTTTACAATTTTTATTTTATTGAAAATCTTCTTTTTTTTGCTATAAATTGACTTTTTTTACATTTTGAATTGCTGATGATTTATTGAATAATCTACAGTATTAGACTATTTAAAAAAGGAAGAAACTGAACTAAAAATAATTCTATTTTAACTTTCCTACAATCTTTATCCTCAAATTTTATTTATTTATTACTAATTTGATCGAGTGTTATTAGGAATGAACCTTAGAATTGATAGCTCAAAGGCTTAGGAAATTGAATATTTCATTTTTTAAGAAAAAGATTCAAAAATGCATAATTTGTCATTTCATAAAATTATATAAATTTTAAACTGTTGAATTGTTCTAAAAAATTTGTACAGTTTCAAAAACTTTTCAATTTTTTCCATTCTCAAATCCATACAAATGTTTAAATTTTGTGCTTCAGAACCTCTCAACAGTTTTAAATTTATATTATTTATTTGAAATCATACAACTGTTTATATTTTGTGCTTTAAAACCCTTCAGTTTAATTTCAAGATTGTTAGACAATTCTAAAAAAATATGAATTCATAAACGTTATAAATTTTCTGGTGATTTATAAATTTCTAAATCAAATCTATTTCTAGTTAAAGTGTCTGTAAGCATCTAATATTCGAATAAAATTTGAATTGTTGCTGAATTACACTGAATTGGTTGAATTCAAATTATTTCCGTCAATGATTCTCAAAGACTTTATATAAAAAGATATAATTAAATTGATTTAAATAATTATTTCAGAAGTTATAACATTCTAAAAATTTCTATTTGACTATGAACTATTTTTTAAACAAAATTTGAAAACAGACAAAATTTTGACTACAAACTAAATCTTAACTAAAGTTTATATAATTTTTTAAAATAAATCATCCTCTGGAAGTGATCAAAGAACCTGAAAAAAATGGAAAAAAAAATTAATAATAAATATCAAGCATCAGAAAGTTATCGACTTACATTCCCAGATTTGATTAAATTAAAAAAGTATAATTTTAAGCCAAAAATCTGCTTTTTAAGCTGCTCATGCCGATTGATGATCAATTTCATCTCATTATTCCCTCCATTCAACTCGCTTACAATCTCCTATAAATGAAGTAAAGGAACATAATAAAGCAAAAAAATTAGTCAATTGAATGTTAAGACCCAAAATGGATGCATTAAAATTAACTTTTAGTTATCTTTTTTTCCAAAATAAAATATAATCGAGTTTTTCTCAATCGATATTGAATGAATGAGACGGTAAAGAGGAACAAATTTGTATAGACGTGGTCATTCTCGTCAAACTAAAGCGCTTTTTCCAAGAAATATTCGAAAAATTAACGATCATAGAATTTTTTTAAAAAATAACGGTCAGAAAAAATTTAAAAAAATAACGGTCAAATTTATTTTTGAAAAATGACAAGTTGTGTCAAAAAATTCAAAATCAAATCGACCGTTATTTTATAAAAGAATTTTTGACTGTTAATCTTTAGTGTAATGCTTCTCGACAGACAAAATGCAGATAACATCGCCTTTACTTTATTCGAAATGTCCACTAAAAATCATGGTCGGTACGCGATAAAATAAATCTTTTCATGTGAAATGCAATACACAATTTGTTGTAAATTGTCATTCAAATTGGCCAATAAAAAAATGTATATGCATGGAAGTTCATTTATTAGACAACTTTTTGACACATTAATGGTCAATTCATTCCGATTGCACATTTAATGTCGAATTGATGAAAATTCCATTGGAAAATTCCTTAAATTCTGCCTTTATGAAACAGAATTAATGGAATAAAGAAACATGTGGCAGTAATTTAAAAAATGCTTGTAAAAAGATGTCCAGATAAAAGAGATTTAAAAATCGGAAATGGAAATGTTAAAAAATGTAATGTACATCAGCCGCTACCGGAAAATCAGCATCCATCTATCACGCGAAGCCAAAAGTCCATGATAATCGCTTCATCATTCATCACACACGAGAACATTTTTCTTCTTTCATTCCTTTTACTGCAACAAAATCCAAAAATCTAGACTGCACGACGACTTTTCGAGGATGGTCTTATGCTGCATTTATGTTGTTCACTTCTTACCTTTTTTTGCTCATTGCATTTCTCGCTTTACTCTGCTTTTTATAGCTCACAAAATGTTGTTTATGCCATTTTTAATTTTTTATCCAACTTTTAGCATAGATTTGAGCTTTTGGGGGTCATTTTGGGTAGGCTGGATTTTATTCATATTGCTCATCCTTTGGAATTGAGGATTAAAATCTTAATTTAAGGCTAGAATGTTTTTGACATGGGTAGGGGTATCCAAATAGCCTATGGTTTGATGGACGTCAGGGATGTAGCCAGAAAGGGGTCCAAGGGGGTCCAAACCCCCCTTCGTAATTGAAATTTATAAGGAAAAATTTTCTGGGCTCTAAAAAATTAAAAATGACACAACCCTACCTCTTTTGATAGGTTGGACCCCCTCCAAAAAGTTTCTGGCTACGCCACTGATGGACGTCATTTGTGGATGATCCCTTTTTAAAGTATGATACTTCAAACCATAATTCCAAACCTGTCAGATGTTAGTTACATCTCCTTAGGTTCATAAAGTGCAAAATTATCATTCAAGTTTGCAAGTATCAAATCAGAATCCGTAACTGATCTAGTGGCATAACTAAGAGGGTGACCTAGGTAGTGGTATATGTGATTAAGTACAAAATATTATGTAAGAGGCTCTAAATTTTTGATCTGGCTCCAGGTACCGAAAAACCTTGGTAAACAACTGAACTGGTCTACAGAATGACTAAAATGAGTCTGATGGATCAAAGCATGTATTTTGAACCTAAAAATCTGAGTCACAATGTTCACGAGACTATACTTTATCCTATAACATATCTAAATGTCCGATCAGCTGTGAATTCAATCAAAAATGCGCTAAAAAGCACACCCAATATCAGTTCCACAAACTTTCAATTTTTTTTCTCCTCTTCTTTATCGCCTCCTTAAGTTGCTACATTTTCAGTCCTAATATAATGTTATTAAACATTTTTTTGTTGCTCTGTTCTCTCCCTTCAATAACTTATTCTTCTTTGTAGCTAGCAGGAGACCAATGCAATAGCGCGAGTTACCCGATCGACATTATTGACATTATGCATGGTAATAACCATCAGACAATATTGCAATTGCACAAAGTACATGAGATGGAAGGAACGCAGAAGTCAAGCGCGTTGAAAAAGAATCTTTTTTTCCCTGCTAGCTGCTTGCAAAAAAAAAGAATATAAAAATGTGTTGCATTTTATTTCTTTTTAATTTTATGTCGATGCATCGATGTCGTTATATTTCATTTTGCTGTTGAATTTTTCTCTCTTCTCAGTTCGTTTACCATTTTTAGATCTCCCATGAATTGTTTGTTGATGCGCGCACTGCAATGTGACTGACTTGAAGGAATAAAAAAGTAGTTTGAATGTTGTGTCACTTGTCACAGACGAAAGCGCAATTTTCAAAAATTTGTGAGATTCTTTTGAATTGAAGAGGGTGAATCCATTATGTATCTCAGAGAGGGGTCCTGAGGTGCCCTTAGTTATGGTTATAACTAGCTCAATAGATGGCTACAACAGTCTATATCCATTATATTTAATCTTACATCACAAAACCTTAACCAGCTTAGTCCTACTCAATTTCAACTGGATCTTGATCTTAAATCATTTATCCTAGACCTTACAAAGTAGAGCTTTTGAGATAGTCCCTCCTATGGGGAGGGGAGTATTACTACTCAATACACCATTAATTCATAAAATTGACTAGTTTACGAACCACTGGCATAGAATAATAGTAAGAGAATAGTTTTGGGTTAAGTATATTGAAAAATTCACTGAACTAAGAAGAATTTGTTTACTATTGGCCTATAGCAGGGGTATATCCAGGAAAAAGTTCATCCTCGAAGGAAAATTTTATTCAATTTACTGTTTTTTAGCAACTTCTTCCAAAAGTCGTGTTGACATTGACTTCTGGTTAAGACAATATTTAGGTCTAGGAAGGGACTAAGTTAGATGTTTTTAGTAAATGTTCCCATAAGTAGTCATACTGGGTACCCTAGGTTTTAATCAAAGGGACTAATCCTAGGTTATATTCCTGGGGTACTGTATACCTTAGGGTATAGCGTGCAACTGACTCCAGCAAGAGTAGATCATCTAACCAGCAGACAGTCAAAGATATGGTCATTTTCATATTATGTACCAAAAAATAGCTGTTGCAGTCAGATTTTTGTGAAATAATAATTTTCAATTGGGAAGAGAGACAGGGAGAAGAATGAGAGCTCAGCGAGATTCCTCGTACGAAATAAGGCAGGAAAGTAAAATTGAAAATCCACCAAGAAAATTAAAATTTTGATCTTGATTGACATGTTTTGCCTCATTTTGACGATCGATCTTGACTTCTCGATGTGTGCAATTGTACAAGTCACAAGCAGTTTGGTCATCAACAGCATTAATTTAATATTTTTTTCTTCTCTTTTCGTCTCCTGCCACGCAGTTGAATTTCATGTGCTGTATAACAAATTTTTGGAATATTTTTTCTCTGTTTTTCATGCGTAAAAATTTTTTTCCCTCATATTTAATTAACTCTCTCTCGACTGGAAGCCAACGACATTGTCCATGCACAATCGATATTCATTTGTAAATTTTTAACATCAACTTTTGGAGACCTCCACATAGAATTGATAACATTCTCGATGATGTCGTGAAACGCAAAAATATTTAATTTAATATAAATAAAAAAATGCACAATTGAATTTTTAAATTGATCATAAAAATTCGACCCATGTTGTGATTTGGAAAGTAAGTTAGCTGATGACATTGTTGAACTGTAAACAGTCAAGTCCTCAAAAACAAATTGCTTTAATTCAGTTCTTTTGTATTTCTGATAATTTTTAACAGTTTTGTTTTGTTTTCATAAAGATATTGGCAGTGCAAGCTTACTTGGTGCTAATTGGATCAACAAACAAACGAATTTACAGCTATGAATTGACCATATGTTCAGTTATTTGGTCAAATCTTAATTCAATTATTGGATTTTCTTAAAATCAGATGAGCATTTGGCTAAAGAAAATAATCTGAGTGGATTGTCCTGAGCATAAAGCAATGGGGTAGCCAAAGTAAGCAAGTACATCAGTGACCAAGTAGACAGGAATCCCTAATCGACCATGTGATCACTTTATTTGGGTTTAAATCCTATTAAATCTAAAATATGTTTTGAACCCATGATTGGAATTATTACTTTTAAGGGGTCGTTTGCAAATTACGTCACGGTTTAGAGGGGTAGAAGAATTTGTGACAGTTCAAATACAATTTTTTTCTTTCTTTGAAAAATTTGTGACAAGGAGGCAGGGGGGATTGAAAAAGTCGTTTTTTGCGTGACGTAATTTTCGAACGACCCTTAAGGAAAAAATACCAAAACACCTCCCCCACTCCTGAAAAATTTCTGGCAATTTCTGGTTTTTAGTGGAATCAGAACCACGACATTACTGGATGTAGCCCTAAAAGAAAGCTGTGAAGAAGGAGATGCATACCCAGAAATTTTTTTAGGGGTCCAAAACTTTTTCTCGATCTTATATGCATTTTTTTGTACTTGGTACTAATGGTATGGTATGTGAAAAATTGAGTATGTGAGGGGGGTCCGGACCCCTTTGGTGGTTACCCCCATTAATGGAAGGATTCGAAAAAGCAACAAAGCTACCCATCCTGAACCACTGAATCATAGTAACTAGACATCGAAATACTAGACCATCCCATTAACATCAGTAGCATATTTGACACTAAGTGACAACTTTTGACACTAATGATCTTCAGTACAGGTAATACCAAAGCAAATTGATCTGGTCCTGAAATCCTTAGTTGACATTCTTCCTTAATTTATCGCAAAACTTATGTAATTTACAATTCTACAACTCGATTTTTTTTTTTTGAAAAGAGACAACAAAAAGTTCAGTTTTAAAAACGAAAGATTACTCACCAAAAAGAATCGTTCTGCTTACATTCCTTAATTCCTCAATTAAATTTCTTAATTAATCTTATGAATAAAATGGATTCTTTTTATAATTAGAACTTTTGGCTTAGACAGTGCCTTCAATCATTATTTGATGTAGATGATGTACCAATTGTGTGATGATGCTACAAAAAATTGTTGTTGTTGTGGATTGATTGAGTGCACTTAAAACTAATTACTTCTACAAATGTTGTTTGATGTGAAGAAGTTTAATTCCAGTAATTTTTTACGGTCAATTTCTATGTCCATTCACAGAAAATCAGTCAAGTCAAAATCGATAGGAAATAGCAACTGTAAAAGTACAGAAAGAAATTAAGTTAAATTCATTAAAAATTATCATACATTAACTTGACCCCCAGATGCATATATGTGTATTATGAAAATGGAAGTTCATGCTGATCACAAAGCAACGACACACAATAAAGAAGCTCACAATTTCCTTTGAGATATAAATACTTGTACCATTATATTTTTGTGTACATATATTCGCTATACTATATTCCAGATAATTTATAAAATTCCCATTCATTCATTGAAAGAATAAAGTTAAGAATGCAGTGCTGAAAAGAGTGAGTTTGGGATGTTTTGGGTTTTTGGGGATTAAGAAGCATTTATAGCAGGAAGGCTAGCTGTAAGAAGGCTTTGTATCATGCAGGATATTTGATGGATAGCTAAAGGAATTAAATGTGGTTTTGGCTGAATTTTTGGAGCATTTTAAGCCTGTCTGAAACAAGATTCTAGCAAATGGAACTTAACTTTCTGCTTTGACAGTATAAAATTCCTGAATAGTTCCTGGATGTTGATTTTGTTATTTTCCTGTAATTTCTAATTCAACAGCAACAATATCAGACATCCAGTCAAAATACCAGACAAAATCCAATAGATCCCATCCCAAAATCAGCACTACAAAACAGTAGCAAGTAGTTTTATGAACGGCAAATAAAAAAAAATATTCAATCGACAAACAAATGCAGAAGAAAAAAAATTGTAATTGTTATCTGTTTCAATGCATTGGAGAGAATCCGAAAAGGCACAAAGGTAAAGGAAAGAATGAACAAACGATGGAGAAAAAATTATCCATTGATAAGATACACAGGAACGGTATTATCTGGCAAAAGCCCTCAACAATAAAAGTCGCGCAAAAAAAACGAAAGGAAGGAGAAGGAGAAAGAAGCATTTAAATAAATACTGTGGCCTGTGCAAATTTATGTTTTAACAACTTCGATGTAATTGTGAATTATGTAAATTTTATTGTGTTTCATGTTTCTACCGTGTGTTGCGTATTATTATTTAGCTGATCGTTCTTTGTTTTGTTCAGAAAAATCTCCTCATAAATCTTTTATATGCTTTCAATTCTTACAAAAGAACTTTCTTTTTTTCTTCTGGCTTGTTCATTAAAAAATTTATGTAGTTTTTATAATAGATGGATATTTTTATCCATTATTATTATTTCTTCTTAATTCTAAGCAATTGTTATTGATCTTTATAGATTTTGTGACAACTTTATGGGGAAACTGCTGAAACTTAGACAACGACAACAGCATAATAAGAGCCAAAGCTCGAAGTTGACTTAGATCTTGGATCTCGGAAAGATCCAGCATGAAATAATCCAGAAAAACTCTGTCACTATGTAAACTAACCTATTTCGCATCACAAAAACTTCCGAATTAATGTAACGGCCTTTATGATATTTGAAATTTAACGAACTTATGAGATTTAAATTTGATATCAACTCGTTTTCATAGTTGCGACCCCGTTTGTTTATATCACTAGTTTTAAACGGGAAAAGATCACAAAAATGTCTGTAAGATTAAATTAATTGAATTATGTACTTTAACTAAAATATAAATAGGGCGTGAGTCCTAAAGCAGTCGATAAATTAAGTTTCGAGTCCTTTTCTATTTAAACAGTTTCATTTTTCTCGTCACAAACTCAAAATCGTCTATTTACATCTGAAACTAACAAAACTTCCAACAAAAGACACTAAGCTTTGTAAATCGACAACAAACTTACTCATAATCTTCATCCTTACTCAACGATGAAATTGTTGAGACACAACATGCACAGCCTTTGATCTTTTCGAATAAAAACATGCAATAAAAAACTCGTACGCAGCTCTTAATCCCCATTATCCAATGGATATCCATGTGATACCAAACAAGCAAATTAAATTAACATCTAAAGCAAAGTACAGAATCATTATCATACTGTAAATCCCACTTGATGCTTAGCACTTGTGCAGAACAAAAATATCAATTTCATTCTCAATTTACCATTCTTGTCAGTAATTGAGTAATAAATTATGATTAATGGTTTTGAAAGAACAAGGCTTAAGGGCTCATGCGGATGCTACTTGTATTACTTATTTAAAAGCGTAACCATGCGAGCACCACGTTTAATTTCAATCGGTGATCGTAAAACGGAAAGAATAAACACAGAATGGAATATAAAAAAAGATGATGATAATGTGACTACAACAATGTGTTGTTCAACATAAAAATGAATTTATATATGATTATATTTTACATGCATATTCCTCGATATTTTTTTTATGAAGAAGAAAAAATAAAAATCAATAAAGCGGCAGCGAGTAAAGGAGAACGAAAGAACATGCATAATGGTCGCATTTAGATTGAATTTTCTTTATAACAAAACGACACATTTAAACAGAAGCTATATGGAGCTGAAAAAAGACCCAAAAATTGTGAGGGGACGTTCGCAAATGATGTATGATAATTAGAGACGCAGTTTTCCTTTATGTGAGATATCCTGCAGTCTTAAAGGTTGTAGATGTGTGACTTTCTCTGTAAAAAAATAGTATTTAAGAGTCCTGCAACAGAAGGAGGAGGAGAAGGTCTAATGTACGTCGATTAACTGGATGAGTATCCAAGGAACAGTGGCGTAGCAAGTTTTATAGGTTCTACTACAAAAAAAGGAGTAGATATTGGGGTCTCTCCTTTCTCGTCTAGATAAAATTTTACTTACTCTTGCCTACTAATCCTCTAAAATGTTACGTCTATCCCCGTCTATCCAAACTTCCTAGGTTTAAATAGCGTCTAGTTTGAAATAACGTCAAATACAGCAAATTTGTAAGAAATCAAAACCACTCAAAATTCCTGGATACACTTCTATATTGAATATTTAGAGGCATCAGGTGCGCAGAAGATCTAGGGTCGTATTTAGAATTTTAAAGGGGATAGATATGAGATCTTTGTACCCAATATTTATATATGTCTTCATACAAGCATGTATTTAATGTAAACAATTGTATGGAAAATGAAATTTCTCAAAATTAGTGTTAATTCTTTTAAAATATGCACAATTTAAATTGTAAACACATGAATTGAAATATTTTAAAGGTAACTAAAGCAATTTAGAGTAGCAGAAAATGCTTTAATTAATCCAAATTTTGCAAATATATTTTTTTGAATTTTTAAGTGAGCAACTGAGCAACAAACTGAGCTATGGTCGGTGCTCAGTTGTATGAAGACATATATATTGTTTGGACCTTAGTAATTTTTGGTTATTTTAGGGCTGAAAGAGGGGATAATGCCATCTAATTATCCATTTTGGATGTATGCTTGTCTATCAAGTGCTAGAATAGTGTTTCTTCATTTCATTTTGAAGACAGGAGGGAAAACATTAGTTAAGGAGACATTAAAATTTATAAAAACCCATCGACACACAAGTACACGTGATACACAATTTGAGAACCACTGGTCTAAATACTCATCATTGATGAACGATCCCTACGAGAGTGAGCAAGAGAGAGAGAGAGAGCGATCGTGCAGCAAAGATTCATAATACAAACAGCAAAGTGCCTCAACAACAACAAAGAAATGAGAATATGAAGGCATAAGCAACAAGAGAAGAAAAAAAAGCATAAAAAACAATTCCAAATTTGGGAATTTTACACATGTTCAATATTTTAATAATTTCTCGCTGATGCCTCCACCTTTTGCCCCATACTTTTGGATATTATTAAACTTTACGCGACAACAAAGTTTACTTTTCCGGAAAAATTATGATTTTGCGTAGGCGTGCAGGAGGAAACGAACATAAATTACTCAGCCGTTATCGCATAACAATTTTTTTTCTTTTCTTTCGCTGTTTTTTCGGATGAAATTTTTCGCTCGGTTTCTTTTACTATTCGAGCTGAAAGCTCTTTCTCACTCTCTTTCCTCTTCTTCTCGTCTCTTTTGTGATCATGACTTTAAATAAAAAAAAATCCACAAGAAAAAAAAATTGTAAAGATCCACCGAAGATCTTTTATTTATATATTTTTTGTAGCTCTTTCTTTTAATTCTCATAACGACGCGTAATATTTTATTTAGAAGAAGACTTCCTCTAAGGTCTGTAGGCATGTAAATGTAAAATCTGAGTTACTGCTTACATTTATTTTTAAAGGTGGAAATTGATTATGAAGAATTTTCATAAGTCGATGGTTAAATAAGAATTAATTGTCATTGAGTTGAAGATTAAAAATTGTAATTTTGACTCCCATGAGATTTTTGTTTTTTTTTTTCATTGAGGAATCGATATTTTTATGCATATTAATTTTGTGATTTTACGTGGATGGATTGCTGTTTGCTATGGACTTTTTATATTGTATTATCATAGTTTTTGGGGTTAGATCTTTAAATATTCATCCATTTTAAGTCATTTAATAGTTTTCAGGTACCCAAAGTCTTTCATAACCCCTAAGGTCGAATGCCTTAAAGAACCACCAGATCGGTATTGAAAAATTAAAAGAAATTTGATCATGTTCAAGTCACGAAAAAAATTTCTCAAAAATTTATGTCTGCTCTTTCGAAAAATGAACAGATGGTCACATTACATACTTTTTGAGGCTTTTTGTTGTCAAGATCAAGTCTTGAACATGAAAATTTTCGAAAAAAATTCATTTTTGATCAAGCTTAAAAATCATACGAGATGTTAAACCAATATGCTGTCAGTTCTTGGTCTAAGAAAGGTAATTTTTAAAAATTCTTATATTTTGACTCTTAATCTGGTTTAAAATTGTGAAAAATTGCATAAGATCCTATCAGAATTTCAATTGTCGTTCAAATCACTAAAGTCGCAAACTAAACGAAATTTACTCCCTTTTACGAATGGCTTAAAAATTTTTAATTCAAAATTTTTTCACTGTTTTGAATTTTGAAGCCTACTAATCTAATTTAGAGCCAAAAGGTGAAATTTTAATGAATTCTGACTTAGTTGAAAAATTTAATTTCCAGTTACGGACTCGAGCCCTCCAAAATACCCTCCTGGTTATACCCCCTGACTGGACATCTACAAGCTTTTCAAAATCAGTGATCATCTTGCGGTACCCAGTGACCATATGTGTCTCATATGTGTGCTGGTTTATTAGAGCTAGTGTAATATTGTTAGTATTGTGTAATTCTTTATCATATTCACTAAGTTTAGTGGATGCTCTATGTAATAATTTAGAGATCGGACTATTGATGGGAATCGAACTTTCTTCCTCACAAAAGAGAGTGTTACAGATTTTCGGTCTGTTTTCTAAGTTCATTAAATTACAAATATTACACTGGCAGATTTGTCTACATAAGCTCGATATTTTACACTATAATGACACCACACTAAGTTATACTCATACTTTTCTGTGTCAACTTCCACAAAAACGAGTAAATCCCAATAAAATTGTCAAAACAGCATCGCACACCCGAAATTAATTCATTATGTTTCAAAACAATAATCACAAAAGTTTTACAATTTACAGCCTAAGGATACGTTCATCTTATTTGATCACCTAAGGTCAACAGAGACATTAAATAGCAATAAAATTTTTAAGACATTTTTGACGCATTAGCTAAAACTCCAATGTTAGCAAACAGAAAAAAGCTGGTTCTTATTTTTCGTAAATCGAAAGCTCGCTGGTTCTTATTTTTCGAACACGAAAGCTCCATATTTTTGAAGATTTTGCTAAAAGTACATTTAAAGGTTGTATTGTGTTACAAAAACCATTGTAACAAAAAGGAAACAAGTCTAGAAACATTTTAATTTACTTTAAACTATCAAATAAGTGATATTTGATACTAATTTTGATAATTTTTCTCAAAAATGATATTCGAAATATTTTCGAAACATGAAAGTAAACAAAAGTTTTACAAAACTAATTTAGGAAATTTACAATGATATTAGCTTTGTTTGACTATTTAACTGTTTGTATTATAGATTTTGAATGCACTAAAATGGTTAAAGAGTAAAATATCTGCTTAATATTTGTTATTTAAAAAAATTTGTAACGTCGGTTCTTATTTTAAATTTTCCCACACAAATTTTTTTGTTCAAAAATTCGAAAAATAACGGAATGAGTTCTCTTTGCTAACATTGGCTAAAACTATTCCTAAATTTAAGTTCCATTAATACTTTTTTTCACATAACCCGCAAGCACAAAAAAATGAAATTTAAATTTATATTTTTAAATTACACACAGTACATAAATTTAGGCATAATGTCGGTATTTATTGGCACTTAAATGTCGAGGAAGATTATTCACTCGTCTTTTTTTTTCTCTCTTCACAATTGAAAGGGAAAGAGCATTCCTTGTTGTTAATTATAGCACAGTACTTAAATAATAAATACACACAATTTACAATACACATTTAAATGTTTAAAAAAAATAAGTTGGAGGTCCTCTTTATGCATTTTACATGATTGGGGTCGTTTGGATGTTATGTAACACTTTTAGGGAGGAGGACGGAAGAGTTTTGTCTAGCCTAGACATTACCAAAGACACAATCTAAGCCAGAACTATCCGTGATAAAGAAAATGACTCTCTTTGTCACAAAAATGATGTCTTGACCCAGACTTTATCTGACATAGACAGATTCTGCACTGAAATATCCAGACAGATTCTGACTTGAGCAGCAATGAGGTTTAAGTTGATAAGATGGGATCGTGGTGTTGCTCTGTCATTGAATTTATCTATCCACATGACTGTTTTGTAATTGTCATCATTTACAAAGTGCCTTGGTGAACCTTAGTGGTTACATGGCACCATGTGCTTGGATAAAATCAGTGACAGATCAGCACCATAATGTCAATTTGGACTTAAATGTCGCTCGGGTATCTCTAGACTGTCTCAAATTATGTTTTGGTATCTAGTTGTTTGGAATTCATGCTAGACAACGTTTTGACTTAAACAACATTTTCTGTCTGGTCCAGATGATGTAGAGCTGCTATGATCTACGTCTGATCATCTATGATCTAGACTGATTTATATCTTGATAGCTTTTTTATATAAAAATTTAGTTACAGCAAGAGAGTAAGGGTGCAAAACTGATCAGAATGACCCAGAAAATATTAAAAATTCAGCTGATTAGTTCTGGACCCTTTCAAGAGAGTTGCTGCCAAAAAAGCAAATAATTAACATTATATAATATCCAAACGACCCCAAAGAGTCATTCACTAATGACATCCATCCATAAAAATTATTCTATGAGTATTTTGCAACACAGGGGTTAGGATGAGTCTAAAAATTCCAATTTTTGATGGACATCATTTCTGGATGACTCGCTCAGAAAATATAATTTAAAAATTTACATTCTACCTAGCTACATGACATCTCGATGGACATTCACAACATACATACTTACAGATTTATAAGGAATATAAAAAAAGCTTATTTTTATTATTATTATTTTTTATATAAAGACTAAGCATTAAACATTAACAATTTATCTTAAGATACACATTACATATTGCCCAATATATATTGACGGTTGCATGTCATGCGATCATCAATTAAAATGTTGAATGAATGATTGTGATTGAAAATTGTTGACTTGTGCCGCACAGGCGCACACACAAAAAATACAGAGACTACATATACATTATAATAATCTGATGATGCTGATGATGATGGACGGAACAATTAACATGCAATGAAATTAAATTTTCTTTCTTGTCTTTTTTTTGTCTTCTTAATCTATATAAAATTAAAATCTTAAACTTATAACATAATAAAATTAAGTAAAATAAAGATACATGCGAACAAATAAACAAATAAAAAAAAAATTGGAATAAGAAGAAGCAATAAACAATTAAATAATGATGCGATTCTGTCTCCTTAATGTAATATGTGAGATAATTCATGACAATTTGAATATGAATATGTCACTTTGCATCCCATTTTTGCACACATTTATTGCCATCAATTTACTTAAGACTTACTTTTCATTTTTAGCAAGAGATTCTTAATTTTTATAACGATTGTTAAGTCATGAAGTAGCCATGAGAATTCATCTATAAAGTACTAATCAATTGAATTATTAAAGGAGTTATTGAAGTCGACGACATCAAAGATTTTAAGTTAAAGATTTGTGTTATTTTTACATGCATAAAATATGGCCATTTATAGAGAAAAGTTAGTTCTCTCTGCTTTGTCCCTAATAAGCTATAACTTTAAAGTTTTAATAATAATAATAATTGATCTAATGAGAAATAATAATATTGAGGAAAGGCTGAGGGGGTGACTATTTATGAAATAACGTTAGCAATTGGTTGCTTTGATTGGAATTTGTTCTTAAATTTTTACCGTGATTTCAAAAAACCGTTATTTTTCAAATTTTTGAACTGTTTTTTTTTTCAAATATTTTCTGTCAGTTATTTTTCAAATAATTTTTGTCCGTTACTTTTGAATATTTTTCTATACCAATTAAATCAAAGCAACCATTTTCTCATCAAATTTCACAATCAACACCCTCATAAAATTTCAAAAATTAAATAAACTACCGCGTAGCCTCAGTCGAGGAGCTATTAGATGGAGGTGATATAGGAATAGAGGGTGTTGTAACAGATGGTGCTCTAATTGACTGATAGCTACTCAATGGCACGTTAACATTACCAGAATTCTCGTAATAACTTGGATATTGACCATTCGATGGTGCCTGAAAGTGCTGTGGATTGACAGATGGCGAGGGAGGCGAGTAATGTGGCGATGAATAATGTGTTTGTGGTGAATTTGCATAATGCTGTGTCGGATGAGGTAAAGTATAGAGATGACTATGACTTGATGGTAATGGTTGTGAAAGATGTGATGTCGATGGATTATATGCTAATGGTTGTCTTACTTTTTGCTTCTCCGGTAATTCGCTCAACTCTTGGACGTCAAAGGTCAATTCTGTTTCTTCAAAGCCCGTCGCCGACATTCGTTGATCATTCACAATTGTAGTCGTTGCTGTATTGTTCACTGTTGCGTCTGCATTTTCCGGAGAATTAAGACATGTTTGAATCAGCTGTTTACCCGCATCCGATGTAATCATTGGCTGTAGCTTGCGCGTTGCGAATGTATACACATGACCTGTTTCAGATGCAACAAGTAACATTACTTGAGTGCCAGTTAAGGTTGATAACTCGTAGGCCTGAGTGGAATTGAATAAAAAATTAATTTCACAATATTTTAAAATTCTAAATCACATAAGTTTTTTAAAAGAGAAAAATAAGATAAGAGGCAGCAAGATACGGCAGATAAGAATTTGGTACTTGATTTATGTTAGCTTACGTCAAGTAAAAATTGAGGTTTTATCAATAAAAATTCTTGTGTTTATTTGGAGATAAAAGGATTTGGAAATTAACTCGATTTTTTAGGTTTTTCGCATTATGTAGCTTTACAGGGGAATAGCTGAGTATGAGTCATACTTAACGGCATCTAAACTAATAAATCTGAACTTTTTCCTACACCAAATTTGATCTAAACAGTTTCTATCACCAATTTTAAGGTGTTCATCTCATCTGATTACATCTTTAACCTCTGTTTCCGTATTTGATGACTTTCCATCTCTGTAAAAGGGAAAAACGGTTGATTTGTGACCCAATAGTGTACATCCAAATATTTATGCTAAATCAGCTACATTCCCTATATAGATTAGATTGATAATACGAAGTAAGTTGTTTACATTTGCATTAAATTTTGAGAATCTTGTTACATCATTTGTCGACTAGACTGACTGCAATCCTGCGTCTTCTTTTAGTATCAGTTGATAGACAGTAAAGCAATAAATTTTCATATTTGGCGCCAGAAATTGATTGATTATCTCACATTTTTTCAAGGGCTAACATCCTGACTTAAAGCTGGAGATTGTTTCTATTCTTTAAGGTAAAAATCAAGTCAAATGTCAAGGCTTTGATGATCCAGAATATTCAAATAGATGGAATACTCATGTGACAATGATTCAAACTAATTAATGATCAATATTTTGACGTCAATTAGTTTTAAGTGTTTACTACTCAATAATTGCTATCTATTCAAGTATCAGCAGCCCTTAATGATAAAGGAAGAAGCTTTTCCTTTTTGTCAAATCATCCGCAAAACAATGCACGTCATGGTTTTTGCAAATATCATTGCGGTGAGCCTTACACGTTTCAAGAAGGCGTTGCTAAGTATGTTTTTAATTATTTTATCTAATCTTAAGAATGACTTGAAGTTTTGCACTTATTAGATATGGTTGGTGTAGAATAAAAATAGGAATTTCTAGTTAATATCAGTTAAGTAAATGGAGAGAATAATTTTTGGCTGCCGTCATGAAAAAATTGTGTTAACCGGGATGGTTTTAAGGTAGAAAGCTATAATTGAGAATTCTAGAATAGTTAAAAATTAAACTATTAAGTTAGGAGTTGTACATAAAGGTCTGTATGAAAATTGTGTGACAGAGGGGGGAAGGGGGTCTTAAAACCTCATTTTTTGCACGACGTCATTTATGAACAGCCCTTTAAGGCTCTCTAAATTCATAAATCACAAAACTATTACACAATTCACATATCCCAAATCCATAACTTTTTTAATTAATACAACATTCCATCTTTGAGTTTAAAAAATTATCCAACAAAATTGTAACTTTTTTTTCTTCTTTAAATACTAAATGCCCAATTGATTGAGCAAATTTTTTTTATATGTTGACGATTATTTAATAAAAACAAGATCATATTTTAGTTTCAATCGTATCATAAAACAATTAAGTCATTACGGAGATATTTGATCGCATTTTTGACATCATGTTGACATGTGAATGACCATAAATTAATTAAGTGATCAATTTTGGAAGTAATATTGCAGATTTTTTAGAAAGATAATGTGAGTTTAGTCATATTTAATTTATAAGTTGAGAGCAAGTTTTGAATAAATCAGTGACAATTTTGAGGGATAGCTAAAATTATATAAACAGTGTAGCTTTAAAGTCTGTCTTTTGAAGGACATTTCAAAACACCGAAAAGAATCAAATAGAAAAAGTTGAAAAACAACCGTCATAAACTTTTTGAAAAATAACGTTGAAAAAATATTTAAAAATAACGCTCAAAAAATATTTGAAAAAACGTCACTAGAATGAAGGGTGTGGAACTAATCAATCACTTTTAGATCATTTTTGATCAGTTTTACACCCTTTTAAATTTTTTGGAGGTAAGTTTGGTTAGACGTAGAAGCTAACAAAATATCTAGAGCTGTCCAGTAGCACCCATGGCATCTAAGATAACTGAGACAATTATTTATCTAGCTATAAAATTAATTTTAAACCCAAATTTCAAAGAATAATGGAATTTTCCATGTGGTTCTGATTTTAGGGGTACCCCAAAAAATTTAAAATTACAATCATCAAATCATTTAACCTTCTAAAGATTCAAATTAAAGCATGAGCTCTTATCTCTCAAAACTGCTCATAACTCAATAAATTTACGCAAACAAGCTCTCAAATTTGCCTTTAGCCTTCAAAAACATTCTGACAAACTAGACACGTGTTTAATTTTTTTCTCAGTTGCAAACTTAATTAAAAAAATCTTTTCAATAATTGTTCATTTTTTTTATCAAATCATAATGTACTTGAAAAAATATTATTTTTTAAAAAAAATTGATAACAATAAGTCTGCAGTAATTTTGTTATTAAACTAAAGATTGAGATATGTGGTTGAGATTGACATTTAATCCTCAATCTGATAGAGAGCCTAGCTGGAAACGACATTAATAAGTTTTGCTTTTTATTGTTGATATAAATTGATTTATGTTTTTATGTTTATTATCATTTTTGGGGGGATTATTCGTTAAAGACATCACGAAGGGGTGTAACTGGAATTTTTTGGAGGTTGGGGAACCGGATTTTTAGAAGGAGGGGTTCCAAAATATTAGTAGATCCAGGTTTTCAAACTAAGTTAGGGTTCTGAATTTAGGTGAGGGGGTCTAAATTTTTGGATTTTCAAAAAGTGTCTAGATTTTTAAAAATATCATTTAAAACACCCCACCCCCACCCCAAAAAGGGGGGTCAAATATATCACAAATTCTGTGAACGACCCCTTTTTAAAAATTCTTGGGTCGTGAGCAAAAGAAGACTCAAAAATAGCCGATAAGATAAAGCGATGAAATAAAGTTTCATAATTATTTTAACGACAATTACTAAGCGAATATTTTAGTTGTTGTTTTCTTGAACCTGCTTATTATCTTTCTTCTTGTCTGCGCAGTTTCTGTCTCGCGAGCAAAATTAATTTCTTGTTAAATCTCTTTTAATCTCACCTATTAGTCAAAATAGTCATTTGTACAGACTCAATATCTACTCACTTTCTTCATGATGCCTGTCTTTCGTTTTGAGAAGGTTGTGTAGCGCCGCAACTTGTTCTCGATATATTCCATCTTGATCTTAACACGCCCTTTCGTTTTCTTTACACTTACGATACTTTTTGGACTGTCTGCAACACGATCTGATGCATCCTCGACAGACGATGCTGGCGATGAATTATTCGGATAATTATCATTGCTATTTGTATTCGGTGTCATTATTATCGTTGCCGTATTATCAGGCACAACATTACGATCGTCTTGCGTATTTTCAGGATAAAGAGTATTGTTATTGTATGAATCATAAATTTGCTCATTCGTATGATAAGCATGAGTATAATGTCCATGATGATCCATCAATTTTTCATATTTTCTATCACGCTCATCACTGTCCGCTTCTTCCTTTGTATAGTAATGACGCTTTAAATAATTCCGATCATTTTCCATCATCGGATAGAAGCTTTGTACATTTTGACGCGGAGAATGTCCGTACGTTTGATGATAGATATCTGTCGTTGGATTTGTTATGTAGTTATTCATATAACGTGATGTTAATGTTGGCGAAATTCGTTCAGCTTCCAATTCCATTGTGCACACACAAAATTAACTTTATTATTATTTTATTATTTGATTCTCGTACGCTTGATACTGCGCTTATTCCTTATTGTGTCGCGAAATCTAATTTACTGCAAATATGGAATGAGTGTATTGAAATAGTTTGTATATCCACAATTAATTTATCAAAGTTTAAAAATGTCTTATTACAGCAGTCAATTAATCACACACATGAAAATAAAGTCACTTTCGAAATGAAATCTTTAATGACCGGAGGAGAGCGAAAGAGAGGCATACAAATAAATAAGAAATAAATGTAATCACTTGTGACTTTAATAAGAACAATTTATTTATTGCTTTTTCATATAATTTTTATATATTTTTTTAAATTAATTACTAAGTTGATGATGAACGTCACCGAACCGATCAGTTTGAAGTTTTATATTAAACTAACACGTTTTTGGAGCGATCATTTAATAGTCACACGAGAATCAAATGTCACGAGCAAAACGTAACTTTTTTTTCCATTCGGGTGGGTTATCAAGTAAAAACAAAAAAAATATTTTTTCAAGCCTTATCATATCGCGAAAAAAAGTAGAAAAAAATTCATTATCAGTCGAGTGATGTCAATTAGCTAAGGCGCTCTTATGACTCAAGTGCATTTTTATTGTGGTCTTTTTGTTTGTTTTTTGTATGAATTGGAAAATTAGCAAGGATGATGCACTTCCTTTGTACTTTATTTCTGGGGTCAGTAAGCTTGGCGAAAGTTTATTTTATAGCCTTGAACTTTTGATGGAATATTCATTGATCAGGATAGACAGTTAGTCATATTTAAAGAAGAATTCATCATTTTTTCTCTTATCTGAATTTATTCTGGGTTAAATCATTCAAATGGGAATTGAATTTTTTTTTACAGAATGAGAATTTCATAATATTATAGAAATCATATTCACACCAATTTTAATTGTGTGTATATTGTTTTTGTGAATATATTGTTTTTGGTATTTCAGTGAAACTACTTTTTTGGACTTGCTGCTTCAGTCTTACGGAATCGACCCATAGTGTTCAGTATGGAAAGTCTGTGCCTAAAATTACCAATTTAACAGTGAAAACCGTATTTCAATTGGTGCTTCCAGTGCCGAGAAATCGCAAAAAAACGCTTTCTGTCATTTAGCAAGTTAGTTAGTTAGCAAGTTAATTTCCGCGATAACTCGATTCAAACTCAATATTAAGACTTCCGGTTTTTTGTATCTGATAGATATCGGACATGGCAAGAGCTGTATAGTTTTTGGAGTCATAGGATGCATCCAGTAAGGCACAAGGAACGAAAAGGTGCTATTTTTGGTCAAATTATAGCCGATTATTGCAAAACACATTTTATTTTTTTTCATAGAAAAGGAATGTTTTGACCAAATGAGCTGAAATTTGGTATGTAGGTTCCTTAGCTGTGCATGAATATGGAACCGACGCCATTTTGGATTTCGAGGGGCTAGAAGCTACGCCAAATTGATTTTTGCTTTAACTTTGACCAAATGAGCTGAAATTTGGTATGTATGTTCCTTAGCTGTGCCTGAATATGGAACCGACGCCATTTTGGATTTCGAGGGGCTAGAAGCTACGCCAAATTGATTTTTGCTTTAACTTTGACCAAATGAGCTGAAATTTGCTATGTAGGTTCCTTAGCTGTGTCTGAATATGGAACCGACGCCATTTTGGATTTCGAGTGGCTAGAAGCTACGCCAAATTCATTTTTTCTCTAATCTTGATATTTTTGACTAAATAAGCTAAAACTTTACGATTTTTCGTAAGTCTTGTTAGTAACATAATACTAAGCTATGAATGAAAAAACTTGAAACGATGTGAATATGCCCATGAAGCGTGATCGCTTCATTACTAGTTTTAAATTTTTTTTTTCAGTTTTTATGTATTTTAAAGCCTTTTATGGAACGGTTGTGTTTTTGCGCTAAAGTAAAAATTAAGGGGTGGTTTGGGATTTTTTTATTGAAAATTTGTAGCCAATCGAAGAGAATTTTCATCAAGGAGGGTGTTTTGGATGCTACGCCCTGCTATGCAAATTCCTATGAATAGCGTCTTCTTCCTGTAGATATCCTTTAAGTGCTTCACAGATCATGGTAAAAAATTTATCAAAACGTTAACTCTAGGTTTTCATTGAGTATCACTTTGTAGTTTGTTAAGATCCCAATGTGAGCAAATATGGATCTTATTTTTTGAAATTCAAAATTAATGGATCTTGATTTTTCCGTTGCAAATATTCGAAATTATTAAAAACACTTTAATACTTATTGAATATGTATTTAATTATAATGAGCATTTTAGTGGATTATTCCATAAAAAAAAGCTATTAGAATTAAGAATTGAACAGTTTTCAGTAAAACAAATTTTCCTACACTTCCAGAAAATACACACATTGGTTAAGAACATGAAAAGGTGGTTAATAGCGACACCACTGCACTTTATATTGGAAATTTGAAGTCGGTAATCAGCAAAATAGCTAGTTAAAGGCGACAGTCAAAGAATTTCATGAAACAAATTTGATCTGGCAATTTAAAGAAGTAAGTAAGTCGAAAAATACGAAAAGTTTCAGATTAAATACTTGTAGCCTTGAACTTTTGATGGAATATTCATTGATCAGGATAGACAGTTAGTCATATTTAAAGAAGAATTCATCATTTTTTCTCTTATCTGAATTTATTCTGGGTTAAATCATTCAAATGGGAATTGAATTTTTTTTTACAGAATGAGAATTTCATAATATTATAGAAATCATATTCACACCAATTTTAATTGTGTGTATATTGTTTTTGTGAATATATTGTTTTTGGTATTTCAGTGAAACTACTTTTTTGGACTTGCTGCTTCAGTCTTACGGAATCGACCCATAGTGTTCAGTATGGAAAGTCTGTGCCTAAAATTACCAATTTAACAGTGAAAACCGTATTTCAATTGGTGCTTCCAGTGCCGAGAAATCGCAAAAAAACGCTTTCTGTCATTTAGCAAGTTAGTTAGTTAGCAAGTTAATTTCCGCGATAACTCGATTCAAACTCAATATTAAGACTTCCGGTTTTTTGTATCTGATAGATATCGGACATGGCAAGAGCTGTATAGTTTTTGGAGTCATAGGATGCATCCAGTAAGGCACAAGGAACGAAAAGGTGCTATTTTTGGTCAAATTATAGCCGATTATTGCAAAACACATTTTATTTTTTTTCATAGAAAAGGAATGTTTTGACCAAATGAGCTGAAATTTGGTATGTAGGTTCCTTAGCTGTGCATGAATATGGAACCGACGCCATTTTGGATTTCGAGGGGCTAGAAGCTACGCCAAATTGATTTTTGCTTTAACTTTGACCAAATGAGCTGAAATTTGGTATGTATGTTCCTTAGCTGTGCCTGAATATGGAACCGACGCCATTTTGGATTTCGAGGGGCTAGAAGCTACGCCAAATTGATTTTTGCTTTAACTTTGACCAAATGAGCTGAAATTTGCTATGTAGGTTCCTTAGCTGTGTCTGAATATGGAACCGACGCCATTTTGGATTTCGAGTGGCTAGAAGCTACGCCAAATTCATTTTTTCTCTAATCTTGATATTTTTGACTAAATAAGCTAAAACTTTACGATTTTTCGTAAGTCTTGTTAGTAACATAATACTAAGCTATGAATGAAAAAACTTGAAACGATGTGAATATGCCCATGAAGCGTGATCGCTTCATTACTAGTTTTAAATTTTTTTTTTCAGTTTTTATGTATTTTAAAGCCTTTTATGGAACGGTTGTGTTTTTGCGCTAAAGTAAAAATTAAGGGGTGGTTTGGGATTTTTTTATTGAAAATTTGTAGCCAATCGAAGAGAATTTTCATCAAGGAGGGTGTTTTGGATGCTACGCCCTGCTATGCAAATTCCTATGAATAGCGTCTTCTTCCTGTAGATATCCTTTAAGTGCTTCACAGATCATGGTAAAAAATTTATCAAAACGTTAACTCTAGGTTTTCATTGAGTATCACTTTGTAGTTTGTTAAGATCCCAATGTGAGCAAATATGGATCTTATTTTTTGAAATTCAAAATTAATGGATCTTGATTTTTCCGTTGCAAATATTCGAAATTATTAAAAACACTTTAATACTTATTGAATATGTATTTAATTATAATGAGCATTTTAGTGGATTATTCCATAAAAAAAAGCTATTAGAATTAAGAATTGAACAGTTTTCAGTAAAACAAATTTTCCTACACTTCCAGAAAATACACACATTGGTTAAGAACATGAAAAGGTGGTTAATAGCGACACCACTGCACTTTATATTGGAAATTTGAAGTCGGTAATCAGCAAAATAGCTAGTTAAAGGCGACAGTCAAAGAATTTCATGAAACAAATTTGATCTGGCAATTTAAAGAAGTAAGTAAGTCGAAAAATACGAAAAGTTTCAGATTAAATACTTGGTTCGTTACAAAATCCATCAAAAAATCTAACAATATAAAAGTCAGTCATAAAAATTGCATCACCCAACGACATTCTGCCACCAATAACTCTTCGCATTAATCCAGACTCAAAAGGATAGCATACAGAATGATAATATTTTACAAACAAATAAGCCTCAACGTCAAATAAATTCAAAAATTTCATCGTCACAAATAATTTTTAAAAAGAGAGGAAATTAGCATCAAAAAACAGATGGTTGATTTTCAGTCTCCCTTAAAGAATGAGTGTTTTGAGAAATGAGAAGCTTATTGCAACTAGGTACTTATGCCTTATCATTATTCTCATTTTTCTCATTACAATGTGACAGTCATCGTCATAAAATATATGAATATGAATGTGTTGTGTCTACCTAAATTATTCAATTCAAGTTTATTAGCAGTAAGTGTGTATCTTGAATAAATTAAGCGCCTTTTATCACACCTTTTTGTATAAGTATGTGAATTATATTCATTGATAAGAACAGATTGACAACAAAAAGACAAAGAAATTGTTTTGTTCAGTAATTGTAAGATTGATAAATGAACACAAATATAATAATGAGTCAATGTGCTTAAACTTATTATTTTTTCCAGTCTTTATCGATAAATTATCATAAGTATGCGATAACATGATGATTATAAAGTGGTGATGAAATGTGGACGAAATGTTGGCAATGCTTATAATGCAGTTTAATCATGTGCGATGGAAGACACTTGAACATTTTATCAACACTATTGGATTAATGCTTATTAACATGTCAAGTAAGATAGTGTTCTTAATAGACCGAATTAATCGATAACTATAAATTGTTACTCTTTTTTTGAAGGGGTGTCACTTGAAGTATTTTTTCCATCATTTTAGTTGTTACTGTTCTGTATGAGGAAGCATGAGCCTTTGAGAAGCTAAAAGTTCTCAAACCTAATTTTTGATATTTTCTGGGACATGATTCTATAATCTATATTGAACTGGGACCTGATGATGTATGAATTTTTGGATTGAACATCTCTTTTGGATTAGCTCTGGTTCCAGAAAGTTTAAATGTAAAAAAATATCCAGCACTAGGCCTGCGTGAAACTAGCACAGGGCAAAACCACTTTCTTGGAAATTTTCTAGAAGACACCTAACTCTTGCTCGATCGACAATTTCCAGGGCATCTAAGGACCACCCCCTAGGTACACCCCTACCTCACAATCCCCTAATTTCATGATTGAGATTGTTTGGTTAGGGGGATAGGGTTGAGTAAAGGTTCTTTAAAATCAGATGATGTCTCGATTTCTTTCTAGAAGCTTCAAGCTCAAAAAAATAAAGCAAATAATATATTTAAGTACCATTTAAACTTGTTCAAAATGGAATAATTTTTATTATTTTACAAAAATTGTTATCATTATTATTTTATTAAGTTGCATAGCAAACAAATACAGTTTATATTTGAAGATCATAAATTGTTGCTCAAATAATGTTCAAAACATTCTCACGAGTGCCTCATAAACCTTCCGTTATGCAATCAAAAAAATCTTCTTCTTATTAGACATGTTTTAATAAAAAATTATTCTCACATATAAATTTCGGTTCATCCTTTAATCTAGATAGTGTACATATGTATGTAATATATGATATTATAAATTGACTTTGAAATTTTCCAATTTAAATCATGAAATCAAAACAGCAACATAAAGAGAATCATAATGAAGAAATAAGAAGAAAATTGTAATAATAAATTGATACAAATCAATAATAATCATCATCGGTTATGAGTGAACTAAAGAAATGGATGTGAACAAGAAATTATAATATGTAAAACAAATATATCCGAAAAAAAGGTCAGTGAAAGAAACAGAATCGCATAAAAGGAATTGATCAGTTATAAAAAAAATCTCCCCTACGATTTGTTATACAAAATATAAATATATTGCACGGCGTCTTCTACATGCTAAAGATGGATTGTCAGAGATGGTCAGTGATGCCCGTTTTTAGATATCTGGATATGTAATTTCTTTCCTCATTTGATTTTCTTCACTTTTGTGATATACATTTCGATATAATGCATGAAAAGCATTAATTATCATTTTTAGCGCATTTTTAAAGACAAACGCGGCTAAATACACTTTGTTTGGGATACTGGGTGGGCTGACTGAATTGGAAGAGACTAAACATCGTAGAGAGTTCGGGTTTGAAGCATTAACTTGTAGTAAATAAGTTACTGGTTTTATGGATTGGTCTGAGAGGATGCAGCTATAGGTAAGCTAGAGAATTAAGGATTTTAAACTTTTGCAAACGAAACTTGCAACCTTCCAAGATTTCAAATTTTCAAAAACCGTTAAAAATTTGAATTTCAAAAAACCGTTAAATGATAATATCTATCAAAAAATAAAATTTACAATCCTAACTCATTTCAAACTTAATAATTTGGTAATTAAATATTGATTGCTGCCATAAAAATGCGTAAAAGTCCCTCGATAATTGTCACGACAACTGTTTTAATTTTTCACATCAAATTCAAATATTCAAATTTCATTTGATAGGCATTTATGACAATTTATCAGGAAAAAAGTAGAATCGAGGCGACATCGACTGCCTACTGGATTTTCACCAAGTCTTGCGAAATATCGCGTGTATGCTGTGTGAAATCCTCATATACATACGAAATTTTTTAATCTTTTAAATGAAAGATTTTTGTCTTCTCGATTGTCGTATTTTCCATAAATTTTTGGGGATCTTTACAAATAAATTTTTTGTGTACTGAACTGAAAAGGAATCCGCTATTGCTTACATATTATTTTATTCATAAATATTCAGTCTTTTCTTTACACTTTATCGCTCTCTGTCTCTTATTCCTTCTTTTTCTTTATAATAGAGTTAATTTGCCATCAAAAAAGTGTTTCTTTTCCTTTACGATTCATTAATGAATCGTAAATTATACACACACGTACAGATATACGCTTTTTTGTGTGCTAATGAATAAAATTACTTTCTTTAACACACAACAAAAAGTTCTTACCGGAATATCTGTATTTAATGAATATTATAGAATAATTCTGTGATTGCAATCTATCTTATTACTTTCTACTATGATTATTCGACCATTCTCTTTCATTCAAAATAAAAAACTTTTTATGAATGTCCAAAAAAAGCAAACAGAAGTCAATAACATCAATACAGCATAAATATATCTCTAGTCTCGAGTATTAGTAAGCACGATTGGGAGTCAATTCATTCATAAAAAAAATTATCGTTTGAGCAGAACAAAGCAAGCGGTAAAAAATATATTTAATTAATTTAATTTTTGGGATGTTGAATGATTGGATGCGCGTACTTGAAAATCATACCGGACGGATCAGTGTGGATCATTAGCCATCAAATTATCCATTTTATTGTTGAATTAAAAATAATTATATCATTTTGTTCGAGGAGCACTCGACGTAAAGTGATCTACAAAAATTACACACATAAATAATTGTAAATTACAGTCGATGCTCATTTTCACCAAAAAGATTTCCTTTTGTACCTCACTCATTCTTCATTTTCTTTCTCCTTCCGTTTCTTTCTTATTGCCGCACTTCTTTGCTTACCTTGGCATACGATGAATCAATGGCTTGAAGCCCAAAACGACACATGGTTTCAATTATCTTAATTAATTGTTCATATACATGTGTGTAAGACATCAGGCTTAAGGGAAGATGCTATATCGCGTGCCAATATTCTGCAACAAGCAATTTGTTGTCCATTAAATTATCCACGCATTTTTTACGATCATAATATTACGAGTATGTGCTGTAGTGCTTAACACTTTCATATTTATTTTTATTTTTTTAAAGTTTATGGATTGATGATGTTGATGGATATGATAAGGTAATTTTAGCCAGACGCTGACTATATGATTTATTGTGAAATTAAAGATTTCAATGAAAGGAAAGAGTTCGAATCTCAATTGAAGAATAACATTACAACAAAAATTTTGTATCTAGCTATGTCTGAATTTGATACTTTTTTGCCAATTTTTAAATAAAATGAAGAGACAGAAGGAATAAGGTATCAAAGCTCCAGTTTTAATAATTAGAACTAAAGCTAAGGTTAAGAATTTAAGATTTATAAGTTTTTGCTTCTTTTTCAAATTTTTGAAAACCGTTAAAAATTTGAATTTTAAAAAACCGTTAAATGACAAAACTTGTCAATTTGCCAACATTTGTCAATTAAATTCTAATTGCTCTAATAAAAATGCGTTCCAGACAACAGCACGAAGATTTTTCAAATAAAGACATCACCGCAGCAACAAACGAACCTACATTTCAGAAATATTTCACAAGTCTCATAAATTCAACTGAAAGAAATAAAAATTTCTTCAAGTGTCAAATGAGTCATTCGAGTTGAACTTCAAAAGGACGGAGACATGTGAACATCTCGGAATCAAGCCACAATTCACGAACTTTACTATGACCATAAATTGATCATACTTGTTGCTTATTTAAATCTTATTTTTCGCCATCACTCCATCTCACTCACTCGACCCATAAGAAATACATTTTTAAAACCCATCGCGCGAATTATCGTAAATAATACAGAAAAAATGCTTTAACAAAAATTCGTGTATCGTTAAAAATGCTTTTTAGGTCGGCATAAACAAACATTCGATCGGGTCGGACCAGGGCGCATGGAAAAAGAAAAGAAAAAAAATTGAGAGAGTGAGTGAGATAGAGATAGAGAGAGAGGCGAGCGCGAGTCAGATACACGAATAAAAGCGTATATGAAATGTAAGCGAAAAAAAATTTAAATGCCTGAAAGAGCCGCGGATTTTGTGTTGTTTTTGTTTCTGTTGTTGTTTCTCCGTTTGTGAGTTTTGGTTGTGCCAAAGTTGAATTACATCTGTTCGTAGGCATCCTCGTTTTGTAGCCACGAGGATCACCAAATGCAAAACACATTGAAAAGTGTGTCCATTTAGATGATAAATAATGCAACGGCGCGATCAAATTCTTACAAATATGGTGCTAGTGTTTCTATAAAGTGACGTTGTAATCAGATGCAATATATGAGCAACATATGGTCGCGATCACATGTGTGACGTGATCACTTTTGCATGAGTCGCTAATTTTTTTTTGTTTCGTACGATCGATTTTTTATTATCGAAATAAAGGAATTGAAAGGGAAAAAAGAAAAAAGATTTCATTTCGTGTGTGAGAAAAATTAACTTGCGATTCAACTTTTAAACTTTGATCTTTTAGATTAAAAAAATAAGAAATTTTTTATAGAAATTGATTTATCGTCTTCCTTACCTCTCGTTCCTGTTCTCTAGCCGTTGGAATTTATTTAACACAATAATTTTTGCACGATATGTGTTCATCTAATGATTTACTGGATGGATATATCAAATATTTTCTCAAAAAATAAAAAATATATTTTTTCTCTACGTTTATAATTTTTTAAAAAATTTTTTTGTCTATTATTTTCACATTTCACATCGCTCAAATTTAATTTCACATCAAATAAAAATCAAATTTTTCATTCAGCCAATTGATTATAACAATTCGTCAAACTTATTGAGCGAAATTAATTTGATTAATTCACTAAAACGTAATCAGCTGACTGAGGTTGGTTTGTGTATATATATTTATTATTATAAGTGGGCGCAGAATTGTTGAATGTTTCAAGCACTTCGTCAATGATCACACTGAAAAGCACCTTCAGTTTTGAATCAAAATAATACTTCGATGTGGGAACTGACGAGAGAAAAGAGCATGCGATCGTGCATTGAGAGTGAGAGCGACTTTTTTTTCATTTCTTGTGGAACTCTCTGAAAGCTTCCTCGTCTGTCTTAATCTCTCGACATGATACAGGAACGAATGATTGTCAGTGATAACATATTAATTCTATTTCTCGATAATTAAGTAGTGATGAGAACCGGATTTTAGACATGAATAAAAAAGTTTTATATGTTCATATCATAACTAGCTCGTTATGGCACTTTCCACAAAAGATGGAATCGGATTTGGTTGAAGCAAAAAAAAGTCTCAGTGATGCTGAATGAAAAAAACGGTGAAAAAATATTTTTCATTCATGAAATGCTCAATCCACTTATGGATATCACTGGCTCTTTCTAGATTTCATTCAATATATGTGAATCCGGTGCTAAAATTATTGCCTTTTTTTTCTTTACGGGTATATAGACATAAAAATATATCCACCACACGCTTGAGACTTTCGCGATCAAATGGTAATTGGAGTTAACAAAAAATGGGTGGAGCTTACATCTTCTTTCTTGCCTGCTTGCTTTTTTTTGCTCTTGCCCTCATCGTAGATTGATAGCAATAAATGCGTGTCTTATGGTGCTTGAATAATTGAACAACATCACATCACAAATTCAATCTCTTCTTCTTTCGTTTCTCACACATTAATTAGCTCATTCAATTTATAATAATATGAAGAGCTCCAATGTTAAGGCTCATTATAAATCTCAATGTGTATAAAATTGTAGATAGAAAAAATGAAAAGCATTCCTGAAAGAAATTTCCATACGCTTAATGAATTAAGATTGAGAAACTATTTTTATTTTTTTGAACTGAAAAATGAGCTTCAGATACAGCAACAAATTGACAATAATGGGAAAAGAATGCGCACACATTTTGCTGAGAATCCCGTGATGAAAACCTCATCAGAATCGATGGGATTGTGGTGCGTACTATAAACTAAATTTAATATTCAAGGCACATGTTCCAACATATCAACTTTTTGTTTTTGCTTGCCTTCTGTAATGCACTTTTCTGTTTCTCATCGATTCCTTTTCGACTCTTTTGCCTCTTTCGCCACATACTGAATTTATTTTTATTTCTTTTTTTCGGGTAGCATATACATGATTCTTGCGAATAAGAAAGAAATCACAAAACTGACTACAATAAATAAAATAATTGCACTGCTGCATCGTTTTACGTTACGTTAATTGTCATTTTTTTGTCGATATTCTCCTTCTTGTAAAGTAATTCTTTTCATTTCTTCTTCACTGTCGATGCTTGCTGTTGCTGGTTATTGCCATTTTTTGTAGTTATTTCAATAAATCACATTTTCCCAATGTGTGTTTTGACGGATCTCGATAAAGGAATGAACCAGTAATGATGATTGTGAGTGCGAATCTCGAAAGTGCCTTTTCGTCTTGATTCTCATTCTTGCTGTAATTCAAACCCTTATCTGTGAAAGAGAAACTTGTGTTTTTGGGATTATTCTATGAATATTTAAGAAAAAGTTTCTAGTTGCTTTTAAAAAGTCAGTTCTAAGGTTTTTTTAGTGATTAGATAGAGAAAGAGATGATCGGTTCCGTTGATTTTCACTCTTTCAGAAATGGGAATTTATGATGATGATGTCCTTTTAATCCGAGTTGAGAAACAGATCGTCCTCAAAATTTTTGAATCTCATTCGATACTTTGCTCGCCTATTTATTAGCTTGGCTGCTTCCCTATGAACTGTCGACTGCCATATGATATTAGATGAACTTGGTTTTAGCACACTTGAGCCGACTTCTCGACAGTGGCATAGCAAGGGGGTCTGTTTCAAAAGTCATCAAATCTCATATAAATGGGTACAAAATTTGTTTTAAGTAGCACCAAATCTTATCTACGGAGACACAAATTTTTGATATGACTCCTGATGACGAATGCCTTGTTATGCCACTTTTTCTTGGTTTACATCTTACACCTGCATCTACCTGTAGAAGAGTAGAGGACCATTGTATATGTGCATGTTATTGCGCTTATGTCAAGTTGCTCTAGTATTACCTAACAGTTGATAGTTTGTAGCAGCCCAGTCAAGCAGACGAGAAACTGACCATTGGTAGACTCTTAAGCTAGGTTCTTAACTGCAGGAACCTTTCTGAGCTTGTGACCATTCCAATCTTATTTCCGTTTGCAATTCCTGAATTACGCTTCTCTTAGTTTGACACCAAATTGAAGTCAATCAATTATATATGTTGTTCAGAAAGTCAGACAAAGCATACACATTACATTACGTTTTTCAATCTGGGAAAATGCGGCTCAGAATGGCAATCGATTGCCGTTTAAAAATTTTATTTGAACAAATATTTCATCAGAGGGGAAGACATTGAGGCTTCAATTTATTGTACTCATTTCAGATCTTTTTTTTTGTCATGATGATGATTATTATTATTTGTTGTCCCTCACACACAGTTCATAACTTATATATAGAATTCCCATTTTTTTTGTCTGATGAGAAATGATGAGTAAAACATGAAGAAATGAAGCAACAAAAAAGAAATAAGAAGTTCAAGTTGACAATAATTTTTTTTTTTTCATTTCACAACAACGATGCAAGTCATATCCAAATAGGGAAAATGCAATTTTTCCTGTTATCAACAAGAGAGTAGAGGAGTCGCAGTCGCCTTCATGTCTTTGCGATACATCGCAATTTTTGCATTTTTCGCTTAAAAAACATTAATTCATAATGATGATACGTGATTGAAATTCTTGATTGAATGATGCTCGTAATATTCCTGAAATTCCATGCTGCAATATTTCTCATGATGATATTTTCAATCTGATGTATGTGATGATGAGATGGATAGTTGCTGCATGTTTCTTTCTCGTATCATCATGTTTCTCTTACTTAGTCGTTTCCTTATGTTGATTATGAAAGATTGATGATAAGTATGTTAATGAAAATTATGATTTATGGGAAATTGCGATAGTTAGTAAGCGAATGAGATTTATATCATGTTGAGAATTGTGGAAAATTTAAGGTTCGAGTCCTTATAGAAACTGTTGAATATTATCATTGATTGTTTAAGAAAATCCATGGGAAAATCTTTTTTGCATCCAGAATCTCCCTTCACTTAAACAAATGTTCAGCTCAACCTCCTCATACTTTTTTATCATATGAATAGACGAAAAACATGCAGTTCAATGTTTTCAATGCAATGATGATCCAGCGTCAGTGATGCAGCATGTAAATCAACTTTATTCCTATTTTTATTGACAAGTTGACATGTGATCATTAAAATAATATTCATGGCATGCTTAAATTTAATTATATTACACTTCCGTATCAAAATTTACTTAGTTCCTTAAAATAATCCAGCAAATTAGAATCAAAACATTATGTGTGATACATGCAAAATATGAATCGGTTGACTGTGTGTGCATGAATCGGTAATGAAATATTTTTCCCAAAGAAGATTTTTCTCGTGAAAATTTAACCGTGATTCGTTAAGTGGAAAGTGTTTTAATTGTGATACATGTAGTTAGAATGTGTTAAGCTTTAATACTAGTGTTTAATCAATGTAAATATTCCTGCGGAACATGATGATAAATTGAAAAGAATCTAAGCCTCCATCTATTGTTTTCATTTTTCCAATTCGATTATCGTCAAACAATGGGAAATTGATTCTGTCGACAGCTAATTAGCGATGATTTTTTTAAATGTTTTATAATGTGACAAAGAAATCAAAATCGATTGTTGCTTCTCGTATTTCAATCGCTAACTATTTCCATAAATGATGAAAATTATGATTAAGTGAACAAACAATTGAGTTCTGTTTGTTTAAATTCTTTGCACAATTAGCAATTTCTTGTGTGTGCTTCTTCATAAACTTCCACAATAATTGTTCCCGTTATAATCATGACTTATTAATGCTAGAAGAGTTGATGGCAAATAACAATTGACCGGAAGCACGATTGCTCCTTCCTGTATGGTTCTTTTTGGCTATCATTTCGGGAACTAATCAACTGACAATCCATCACCAGTTGTCAATAAACTCTACGTACTCATATAGTTCTTCTTTTATAACTCCAACATTGGCTGGAACATAAAGTGCATACATAATGAACGAATGGATAGAAACATAAGAGAGATGGAAGAATCATTTTTTTATGAATTGCGGCATTTTTTTTATTATCTTTACGGGAAATGAAAGGTTATTAATAAATAATTGCAACAATGATGAATATAAAGGAATGGGGTTGTCCTCATGTTACGTCCTCATTTTTGAGGGTGTTTCATAGAATAAAATTTCTATAACTAAGAATTTTAAGACATAGAAGGGACAGGGCCTGAAAATCCAATTTCTAGAAGGACGTCATTTATGAAAAGACCTCAAAAACATCAAGCGGAATCGATAATTTCAAGTTCTGCGGCTCGTGAAAATTATATGCACAAGTACTGTATTTTTTATGAATGAAAATAAGAATATTCACGTGCTTATATATTATGAGCATTAAGTGCTGTAATTTTTCTCTTTCCTTTACGATTGTTCATTCAACCTGAGGATTTATTTTGTGTTTACTTTTCACTCCCCTTCAAGTGTGACATCATTTAATGTAAATATTCCAAGATTTATATTTGCAATTCTTAGTCACACTTTAATATTTTGTCTTATTCATCTTCTCATACAGCACATGCAATGTATCTCTCTTTCTGTGTTTTTTTTTTGTTGCTGTTTCTCTCGAAAATCGTGTTTTTTTCTTGGCAATTTTGTAATTTACAACTTTACAGCTTAGTGTTTTTTGTAAAAGACTTTTTTATTCACGATTTGCATTTTTCTTCCTTCTGTGCATTACAAGCTTTATATTGACTATGAATGTTTATAAATAAATTTACTTCTGATGCCGAACAAGACTTTACATTTAATGCAACGGAAAATTATTTTATGCTTGTGACAATGGGGAATTTTTTAGGCCTTAGGAGGCTGTGAGTAATTTTTTTCTCTCAAAATTGTTTCAAAATAGAAAAAAAAAGTTTTTGAGTTGAAGGTTTTTGAAGTGAAAGTGTTGGAAATGTTAAGCATAAAATTGAGATTATTAAGAATTTTTGAAGATTTTCAGTAACTTTGATTTTTAAAATTGTATTTTTAACTGAGTTCACTACATAAAATTAATTCTGATTACAAACGTAAGCATTTTGTTCAATTTTTAATTTTCTTGAAAAACCCACATGACACATAAGTTAGTGTTTCGCAGCACACAATTGACTAACCACGGACATTGACACCCTATCCCGCGTAAGTGAGGTACAGCCTAGGGTCCATATACTTATTCTACAACCAGAACAACCTAGAATTCCCAAGGTTGGCTACTTTAGTATTAAATAGAAGGGTTTCCTATCGAAGAGTAGATGGGAATTAATATTAGAGGATTTTAGGTTGAGGGCAGCAACTTTGTTCATTACGTTCTTAGGATGCAAATTCTTTCATGCAGAATTGAAGATTTTCAAATTTTGCTTCAAGTGCTTACCCCGGGCACTCAACTGCTCTAATTAACACAAAATACTTCATATTCTTCTCCAAAAACTAAATAATGTAATCTAATTCAGCGACTGCTGACTAAGGTGACCATCTGCGTAGTTTTTCAACCGACAGTCCTGTATTTTTCAAGACTGTCCTGTATAAATTTTCAAGTTTTACTTTATGTTCTATATTTTCATGAAAATTAGATGCTCACCCTAGTATTGACTTACTAATTTATCCAGACCCAACTTTCTCATCCTGACTCATTTTTGAATATAATTTATTTCATTAAAAAAATCACCAATTCAAACTCCATTTTGCATACCTCAACAAAATCGAGTCAATGTGATTAGCTCCCACAAAAATTTGCAATTAAAAATTCATGGGACTTTTTTAATAGAAAATCCAATCACATTGAATATTCAAACGATCCTCTCCATGACTCTTCAATAATCCAGACATTCGAATACAATTTCATTATATGATTGTAATATATTAATTTCAAGTCTCTTTAATGAATTTTTCTTTTCGAAACCGCCTACAACCATTTTTAGAACTTGAGCCGATGCCAAAAATGGAAATTTTGTAGCAAAATGGTATTAATTTTAATAATACAACATGCGATGCTCACAAAGCAATAGTAAATGTTGATGATCATCCACTCATGTTGATGCTCGTCTATTTTTGAACTTTTTTTTTCATCGCAGTTTGCAACTGCATGAGGAAGCAGCATAAAAAGTAGAAAACTGAATGCTATTTTAAGATGAAAAATTGTTTGAGACTCGCTTCCTCGATGTTCTACATTTGTTATGGATTTTCTTTTTGCATTAATTAATCCTTTAAGAGGTGAAATTTATTCTGTAGACTTAAGGCTTGAATATTCAGATTTAGTTAGGTTAATCACGGTAATTTTTAAAAAATATGGAGCAAATATTGGTAAATACGGGACTGTCTGTTGAAATTAGTAGAAGCACCAGCTATAGACGATGTCTAAGGGAGATTATTGATCACAATTAATATGTACGGTCGACAAAGTAAGTAAGTAAATACGTTGAAATAACATGCAAATGCTCACTCTTAATTTGGATCAGGGTTGTTAACACAGATGTTTAGCCAAAAATATTAATTTTTACTGAGGTTATGCTGTGGCTAAGGCCTGAGTTTAGCTGTTTTCTAAAAATGATTAACACTACCGATATCATGCTCTTTACAAGAACTTTCTACAGAAGTTTTGCTATAGTTCGAGTTGCGATATCTCACTTGAGTGTTAATCCTCCTCTTTTCGAGCTAAAATGGTACAAAATTATTTAAACAAATAATTAGCATAGTCAGTGGTGGGGAGGTCTCATAGGGGCCCCCTATTTTTTTGACAAAATATTCAAAAAAAAAATTTAGAACTCTTCTTCTGAAAATTTCTGGCTACACACCTGTCCAGGATCGTACTTTTGTCACACACAAGTCTGACTCTGATTTTGTCCATCCCAATAAATTAACAACACTGTATTTTGATTACTCAAAATTTTGAGAAAAAGAAACAAAAAAAAAATTAATAATAAGATGACATTTATGAAACACAAGGCGCCGATTTTATTTTTAAAAATCTCTCACAACTCCTAAAAAAATATTTTCCGGTGTTTTTGTGTCTCAATTTTCAAGAGACAATGATAAGAGCGATCGAGAATGACCCTGAAAATTTCCCTCGACTACTGTGTTGAGTATTTTTGATATAATTGTGCGAATTTTCACTTTCTAAGAATAATCTCGTATAAATACACAAAGTTTCATCCGAAATTTCTTGCTTCTTTGTGACTCATAAATAAAAGCGGAATCTGTGTACAATTTTCTCTTCGAACTGTAAGGTTGACAAATGAAATTAATGGCTTGTCATAAAATTGTATATTTAACGAAAATATTAAGAAAAATAAAAAAATTACAGTTTTGATCAACGGAAAGCTTCATGAAATCTGATCTTTAAATTACCAAGATTGTTAAGTCTTCATCTGCAATAAAAATATTAAAATGAAATTACTAAACAGACTCTAGATCATGAGGTTGTTATTTTAATGGTCATCAGTCCAATAGATGTAATTTATTGGATATAATTGTGACAATATTAATCTCTAGGATATAAATTATCGAACATATGGAGGGAAACATTGTGGATGTTTAGGTGGAAATGGCTATAAGAAATATGAATTTTCATATAAATCAGAGACTTTGGGTTTGAAAGGAAAGATGATAGCTGTTGATGGGGGAAGGAAAACAATCGAATAAATTAAGAGCTTTAATCTAGGAAGAGTTTTTGAATAATGTTTATTTCCCATATTAACGACTCTTTTGGGTACTTAGGGGATTTAGTTAGGGGCATAGCCAAACATTTATCGAGTGGAAGAGTCCAACCTACCGAAGAGGGTACTTTTCAAATTTTAAGAGAAATATGAATTTTATTCCATAATAAAATTTAATGTCGAGTTAGGTCAAGCCTCCGGAATATGCCACTGTATGGAGAGCCTTGAATTACTTGACGCTTTTTGGAAAATTTTGTGTCATCTATCAAAAAAAAGTTGCACGACTATTCACGTTACAACTGTCAGGGAAAAATGCTGTCATAATATATAAATTTAAGATAATTGGAACGAAAATTGCTCTAAAAGTATTAACTAGTGACTATTTTGTATTTAAATGAATTTGTGACTAATGAGTTTCAAAAAATTATATTTCATGAGTCATGGTTAGAAAGGAAACCCCACTAAAAAAGAAGAATCAAAGGGTAAATCGATATTTTTGTTTATCTCCGTCATAAGACTTGAAAGTATCACGTTATGCCTGTAGAAAATTGAAATGAGAGCCTAAATTTATTCGAAAGCTATATATTGAAAATTGATTTCGAGTCGACTGGAAGTCGGTTGATTTTATGACTTTAACTGGCTGACTTCATGTACTGAAATATGGACATTATGATATCCCACAAGGGTATATTTAGAGTGAGTGCAAATAAAGCTTAATTACGATACAGAAAGCACCAATAATTCGAAAATTCCTCAAAATAAATTTGGATATTTTTCAAAGAAAGATAGCCAAAGCAATAATTTATTCCACCTCAACCAAAGAAGCTCACCAAGTCTCAAATTAAGAGCGTATGACAGACATTCACTAATTTTACTTCAATCTGATTCATTCTTTTATCACATAAATCAGCATTTTACTATCAATAAAAATCATTGCGAGGATCGTAAAAACGAGAAAAATTTACGAAATATATTTTTTGATGTATTAAATTAGCCAACTTACTTCCACTGAAAGAGCATCATGAGAAGCATTCCTTTGTGAATTTTCATGTCAAATCAACACTTGTTGTTATCAACACAAAGCAATTTTTCCTTTTTTCATTTCATTTCATTAGCTGACGACTGACATTTCTCAAACCTTGTGAAAATTATCATTGCCCCTAATCGATTTCTATTTTAAGTATTTTAAGCTCCTTAAAGGCACTTCACGTGCACAAAACTAACGTTATTCGAACAAACCTTAATGAAATTGTTGGATTGCAATTTACAGGAATGCCTTGATATCGTTAGGGGTCGTTCGTAAATGATGTCTAATATTTAGGGAGTTTTAGGCTGTGCATAAAGATACTATGACAGGAAAGAGGGGTAAAGGGGGTCTGATTTTTTGAAAAACGTAATTTATGGACAGGTTCTCATGAGAAAGTCTTTTTACGATCATAAATGACCAAATTACATACACCGTTCATCATGTCATTGAGATCAGTAACAATTAGTGTCACTGATTGATTGTTACGTGCTTACGTGACTCAATTTTCCCCCTCGATATTCATCACACCATTGTTTTAAATATATGGAAAAAAAAGTTTTATCTAGAAAGACTAATGGGCTTAAAGACATCAATAATATCGATGTAATTCTATTGAAAACATCAGTTGAACAATTTGTTAATTAAAAGCCAATCTAATTGGAAGGAAAAAAAACACACACATGAATGAAGAAGAAGTAATAGTGTAGAGGCAATAAAAAAAACTGAGAAGAAGTTGTCACAAGTTGAGTTGACCAATGCGGCATTGAGAGCTTTTTTTTGCCTCTTAAAAAAATGAAAATACACACACGTTAGGCTGTTTGCTATATATGAAAGAAATAACATACAGAGAGAGCGAGAGATCGTGTGCAAATGCGAAGAGAGAAAAAGCACGAAAACAGAACACGTAAAAATATCGCAGAATGAAAATTTTTTTGTATTTTTTCTACATTTCAATACGCAACAACGAAAAACACACGTTGCGATATTGTGCTCTAGTAAAGAAAAATAATAAAAAAATAATAATATAAGATATATAGATCGGGTTATAATAAAAAAATTGAATTAATAAATAATAAAAAAATAATACATCGGAAGGAGATAATTGGTCAGCTGTTTTTGTTATTACACATCGAGAGTCGTGTAATTTTCAATTTCGAGATCATCCCTAATTAGAAATAAAACGACGACGGAATCAATTATTGATTGATTGACTTTGGAGAGGCGATTGAGGTTAAATACAATTTGTTTTTTGGTCACAGAAATAAACAAGAAGATTTGTCATCAGCAAGAAAATTTATAGTTTAATGACTCATAATACAGTGCAATGAGAAAAGAAAATATTTTCCGGTGAAAAATCATTGATAATCTTTTTATTTTAAAAAATATATATTTTTGTTCATATTTCGCCTTAAAAAAGAAGAATCAGAGTCAGTGGTGGATTCACATAAATGAAAATTAATGTTTAAAAATAGAAAAAAAGCGCTCGAAACAGCGATTGTGAATTTTTTTCGGTTTTAAAAGAGGAAAAAAAATAAAAGAAAAAAACTGTAATTTTTAGAAGGAGATATTCATCTCATTTGGTCCAATTAACTCAAGCTCCGACATACATCCAACACACACGCAATAGGAATGAAAATGCCGAAAATTCCCATTTGAAAGAAGAACGCAATTTTTCCTATGTGTAGATAAAAATAAAAGAAATTTTAAACGCGGGGGACGACAAGATAGAGTAAATAGATATACACAGCGATAGTGAATCGTCGTACTTAAAAAATGTCATGCTTGAAATAGAGGAAAATCATTTTGAGAAGTGACCAAAATATACATAATAAAAACAGAGAAAAACTTCACCGACTTCTTGATACTCTTTAGTGCCGTCGCCGTTAGTAAGAAAAAATAAAACATTCTAAATTTACACACAAGACACACACAAAAAAAATTTAATGTGGACAGGGATCAAATTGTGAAAGAAATAAGACAACAAGTGGAAAGATAAACGATCAAGTCGACGCAGCAAATTTATTGCACTACACGGAAACGTAATAAACATCAATCAAAGAAATTGAGATGGAACCACCGCGTGAGAATTCGCCGTCGACACCATCGAGATATCTTAATAGTTATCTACAGCAGAATCCGACAGAGCTTTTTCATCAGAACTTTCCTCAACGGCAATTATCGAATCAGCAATTTTATGCAGCTACTGCTGCTGACAGTGTCACAACAAATAATAAAAACTATTTGAAGAGACATCATCAAAATTATGAGAAGAATGAGAGCGAACGGGATAAGAAGTATGAGAAATATGATAGTAAGAAAATAGAAGATCAGGCATTGCATCAAGGACACACGTATGATGGATTCACTAATGATGCATATTCGGCGGCAAGTATAGCAACTCCAACAGGAAGTGCAGCAGTAACCACAACACCTCAACCGAAAACTGGTACAAATACCAAGAGTCTCTCAAATGGCAAGAAAACCAAAGGACGTGTTAAAATTAAAATGGAATATATAGACAATAAGCTGCGACGTTATACGACATTCTCAAAGAGGAAAACGGGCATCATGAAGAAAGTGAGTATACATTATTATGCCTTATTTTATGACAAATGTTTTGTCTAATGTGCTGTAACTGAAAAAAATATTCGCATCACTGATATTTTAAACTACTACTTGCCAATAAGGAAGTTAATGACTATTCCCATGTGCATACAGCATTTTTTTAATGTTCACAAGTACTTCTAATATAAAAAATGCAGTAACATGAATATTAAAAAAGTTCAAAAGAGGAATGCAATGCGTGCGATCGTTACTTACTTAGAGTCATTAAGGCATGGGCGTATTTTATGCTTTGAATGAGGAAAAATTATTTTAAATTTGTGAAAAATCCTCTAATTTTAAAGTTTAAAGTTTAGACAGTCTGAGTCAGCTATGAAATATTAAATGGCACCTTCTTCTTTCTTGAATCTGACATTTACAAATGTCTTGAATTTTTTTTGTTTATGATGAGTAATTCTGGTGCAATACTTGACGAATCTTTTAAATTTTTGTAAATATTTTCATCTTTGACTAGTCATTTAGTCAGGATTTTTAAAAAATATTTGAAGATTGTATGTTAGTGAACTGTCTGACAAAAATTCAAAGATTGACATATTTTAAATGGACTTAAGGTTCGAATCCTACTGAACAATAATTATGAATTTAAGTTAGATTAGGGACGATTGTAGAAATTATTAGTAATGAAGGACTGCAAAAGACATCGAAATGAATGGACTTGAGTCTACCTGAGTGTATTTTTCCATAAACAATCCAAGTCGACTTCGATGTCTGGTAAGCAATCCCTAACAGTATACTCACATTTTTTAAGCATGCTCATTAAAACGAATACGTTCTTTGTGCGTTAGGGACTGTAGTAATTATTATAGACTTAAATTAGAAATCTTTATAGAAAAACCCGTGCATCAGGCGCATTTTGTAGCAGCCGATATAAGTTATATAGTCTTGGTTCTCACAAAAATCCTACGCCTTCCTTTACATATCATGTCTTGTACAATGGAAATGAATCATTTGTCCAGAGCGAAGATGTTTTGATGATGCAGAATGGCAGACCAAGATCTTCACAAACAGATTGTAGTATTTTGCATTAATCCGATTGGCACACGTACCTTAGTAACCAAAACTGTTAAAAGCTATCCAAAAGTTAATTTCAGTTAGTTTTTACCTAATTTTTTAATGGTCTTTGTTACTAAGTTTTCACCTTACCGTTATCAAGCAGACAGTATACATAGAACTAAGTGACAAATGGCAAATGTCAGCCTCTTAGTTCTGTCTGCTTGACCGCCGTTCGGTCAACATTTCAATTTGTACCGTTCGGTATACTAATTCATAAAATATCTGTTGTTTTCGAATTTAGTTTTAAATATCACAAGTTACCGACCCACTTCAAGATTCAGTCTCAAATATTAGCACAAAAATGCATGCATTAAAAAAGAATGAAAAAAGCACTTCCAACAAACCTTTAAAACATTTAATTAACTCAATTTTATAGAGCTATAAACATTCCTCAAAAATTATAAACCTAAATGTAACACAATAACTCATCCATATTCATGCTGACTTCTAAAATATCAATTCATCAAACTTCAGACATCATTTCAATAAAAAAATAATGAAAAACAAATGAAAAATAGCATAAAATTGTAACTAATTACCCATTTCAAAGGAAAATGAAAATTTTTGCCCTTAAAATTGCCAGTGACATAACTGCACATCATTAACGGCGAGTGATCTACATACATTTTCGCACTTAAATGTTTATTTTTAAAAGTAAAAAAAGTTTTTTTTTCCTCACTCACATCGTCATCGCTCATGTAAATTCTATACATTTTCCTTATAATGCGGAAATTACGAACTCATTACTAGATCAATGACATTTGTGTTGGTGCTGTTTCGTTTAAATTGATTGATTTGATTTTCTCAAAAGAAAAAGAAAAACATTTAATGAGAAAATGAGAATTTTTCACGATGTTGAGGAAAAACCTGTTGATTCATGAATGCAAGTAAGCTAATTGTGAAATGGGAATTCCGCCAATTATTCCCAAAACGATTGTCTTTCTCTCAACAAGTATTGGCAACAGATACATCAATTGTGGTAGATGAATTCCCTTCAGACTCATGTCGATGATTTTCATATAAAAAATTCTCTCATTCATGTATCAATCTTAACGAAATCACATATCAAGATTTTTTTTTGCAATACACAACAGTCAGAAAAGAAGTTTCTCTCTATTTCCAAATTTAGAAATGTTTGGTTGAACAAAAAATCAGTTTCGTCGTCTTTTTCATTAAAAAAAATATACACACGTCATATTCAATATTGGATAGTAGGTGGATACTCAGATCTTTATAATGTGAGCTGGAACTATAGGTAGAGATTTATATTTCACAAAGCTTTAGTTCTCATTTAACATACATAAAGATACACACTAACAATAAACAATAATATTCAAAAAATAAAAATTTGTATATGAGCCATGACGATGGATGATTATGATGATGATCATTGCCTGCCATCACATGTGCGGGATAAATCTTCAATTACTCGTGTCGAGTACGAGATTTTTTTTGGAGACCTCTTGATATATGATAGCTCTCACTCCATTTTTTATTTGTCTTTCATTTCATGTCTCATGAAAAAAAAAGTCTTTTACAATCTTGCGGTATGTTATTGTTCAACATTGTTTTATTGAATATCAAACTATGACAGGCATTGCGTTTGTCTTCTTCATGGGGGTCGTCCATTTGTGACGTTCATGTTGGAGGTTCCAAAGTAATGCTGCATCAACGATAATATAAAAAAGATTCAGTTGAGACCAGATTAGTAATTTAAGTTAGTATTCTGTCAAGCTTGTTAGTAACCCCTAATAGCTTAGTGGTAAGAGCATGCGACTAGGAATTGTAAGTGTGCTGGTTCGATTCTTACTTGGAGCAAGTTAGTTGCAAAGTTTCATTTTTCTGCAAAAGGGGTCGTTCAAGGTAAGAATTTTTGGGACCCATCCCCCTTAGAGAACGTATTAAGTGAATCCCTAAATATTCAAATTAAATATTCAAATCAAGTTCTAGCAGTTCGCAATTTAAGAAGTAGGGTTTGTCTGTAGGAGTGGTCTGGAGCTGTTTGACACTCTCTAAAATTTCTCTACAATTTCCTATGAAATGGCGACTCTAAGAGGATCTAAAAATCCAAATATTCAACAGACGTAATATATGAACGACCCCTTTCAAGCAAGATAGTATTTTGTGGATAAAAAAAGTGCACAAGCAACACGAAAAAAATGAGTTCAATAAATAAATAAAGGCTATATAAGAAAAATATGGACTTATAACAAAATGGGATCATGTGAGTTGCACAGAGAGACGCGCGAGACATCAGCTGGAACAGATTTTACGAAAATAGAAGAGAAATAAGCTCCATTTTAAGAATGAATGAATGAAACGATTGTTTTTGGTAGTGTCGAGCGTGTAATTTGTAGTGAGTAAATTTTGGATGAAAAATCAGCTGAGATTGTCAACACAGAGTGATTTTATTAGGCATGATCGTAAATTACTCGCATTCTATAAATTTGGAAGTAATCGTAATATTTACATTTTTTTGAATGAATCATTGCTCTATTCTTGGCAAATCATCATGTGCCTCCGTCTTGTTCTGAGTCAATAAGTCTAAAAAATTATTTTCGCTTTTTCTCATTCACATAAAATTGTAAAAATTATGCTACTTCACGTTTTGTTTTTCTATCCTACCTACATCCACACAATTTTTTTTCTCTCTCTCGCGCGTCGCATTTAACAAATGATTTATCAGAAGTCAATGGCAAGGTAAATGTTATAAAAATTGTGAATGAAATAGGCAGATCAGATATATATTTTTATTTGGCGCCAAATGTTCAATTTAATATTTTAAATGCGTTTAATCTCTTGCCACACTTTTAGCGGATTTGTCGATTTTAATAATTTTACGGATTTGCAAAATCATTTTGTCGACTGTGGGAATTGGGGATGATGAAAGTGATGATGTGGATTTTTTTTCTTGCGGAAGTTTAGGAAATAAGTTGAATTATGAAGGTCAGGCACACAAATTATCCAGTTAATATTGACTATTCATGATTTGGAAATCAATAATACACCCATGCCCTTTTACCATCCAGCAATGATATTTTTAAATGTTGCATGGTATAAAAGAGCTTTTTAATTAGATGCTGTTCGGTATTTTTCTTTAGGGGATTCAGTTATAATCTCAGATTTTAGAGTGTGCTTGAGAACTAGAGACATTTAATGCTTTATAAGGCAATAATCAGTTTCTAGATGTGATTTTAATAGGAAGTTGAGAAGTCTTTTGTGGGATTTGAACCTATGCCCTTAGAATAATTCCTACCACTAAGCTATTAAGGGTTATACTGATGTAAGATCAATTAAGATAAGGAGCTCATATTACATCTTGACCTAGTGTTAGGGGTCGTTCGTATATTACGTAACGCTTAAGGGGAGGGAAGGGTCAAAGTTTTGTTCATACTAAGCTTTTCCATTTTTGCCACGAAACTTGTTACGGGGAGGTCTGAGGGGTCAAGTATGGTACACAAACCAATCTATTGACCAGATGTCATATATAAGTTGCATTTTTGAATAATAACTGGGTTGGACCTATACTATTTTATGGAATCCTAATTTAAACTTAGCCTAAGACTGTCTGAAGCTGTGTGACAATCTTAGGTTGTATTCTTGTGAAATTTCGTAGCAGAGGAGGCCCTTCTGACCTTAGACCCTCTTAAAATCCCATTTTAGAAATGACATCATTCAAAAATGACACCTTAATACTTTACGAATGCTCAAAAATCATTGACAGAACGCTTATCAAGCTAATTTCAACCACTTAATATATATTCATGGCCTGTATGACAAATCATTTATTCCTAAAATATTCAAATTACATGTGGAGTGATAAAAAGAATTGATTTCGACATTTTCGCATGGAACATCTCTCGTATTTGAGTCTTTCGTAAAGCATCAAATGTTAATTTAATTTTCTCAAAAAAAAAAAACTTTTTGAGGAGGCAGGGATTCAAATTTCATGAATGAAGCATGCCAGTTGATTTGATGCTTTATGAATGAATTTTTTTTCTGTTGTTGAATAACAAGAAAGAAACGAAAAATTAAGAAGAAGGTAAAAAAATAAGCCGCAAATACGATTTGAGTTAAACAGACAAAGAAATAAACAGCGAATCGTCCATAATCGTGGTGTAGGTGTCACAAGTTTCTGTAAAACCAGCTGGAACTAAATGAGAAAAAAATACGTTTTCAAAAAAAGACTTTTATTTTTAATTCATGAAGCGATGAAGATCTTTATTTTATTTTCATTAGCTTAAGTATGGAAGAAAAGCAAAAGCCGCAGAAAAATCAGCAGATCATTTCCATAATTTTTCATTCTTCATGAAGCTTTTTTTAAAATAAAATAATGAAGCTTATGTGTAGACTCAATATTCGACCTCATTGTCGTCCAAATGCAATTGTTAATGATCCGTTTAATCTCTATTAATTAGCCATCATTTTTGTGTCAGTTCCAATAAAAAAACCAACAACGCAATTTGATTTAAAATGTTTTAGCTTTTCAAATAAAATCCAGGGCTACTTTTGGACTATATTCATGGCTACTGGCAGTTTACATAGTGTATCCTTTCCTAGAACTCAGCTTTTATATCTAGATTTACAGTTTTTGGTGGGATTCGAACCCTTTCTTTCAAAGCATTACTATCTGTAGCTAGAGGTGTATGCAGCAAGGGTACTTAACTTTGTTAATGTCACCACGTGTAGCTTACAATGAAATACTATGACTCTGTGCTTTAAAAAGAGACAGGTTACCCTGTTGAGTCTCAAACTTATGATTACTGAGTGGGTGTCTCAGTATTTAATTACTCATGGACATGGCCATAGCCAGGGTGTGGTCATAGGTGCTAGAGTACCCTCTCGAGAATTTTTTTCCTTAATGTTTAAAGGATAATGCCCCTGGATAACCCCTGGTACACACCAAAGTACTAATTCACTACACCTCCAAGTCACATCAACTCACCATTTGATTTAAGTAATAAATTTTTTCATTCACATCTAATTTGATTACTGATCTCGACACTCCACCCTGAATCACTTTTCCTACTTCCAAAAAAAAATTAAATTGATTTCCGAAATTTGTATTATTGCACATTAAAGACAGATGATTGCGAGTGAGATGGATAATGTTTATTGACACAAAGGTGCGTGCATTTTTTTTCGTTTCTGTTCCTCACTATGTCAAATGACAATTTTATTACCCACACGACGATGACAATCTATTTGAGTATAAGTTGAGTGAACACGACAAAAAAAATCGAAAATTTATGATGGTGATTTGAGTATGGTTTATGGTTTCTATTTTGAATAATTTTAAGGTAAATTTATATATTTATTGCTTTTAAATTTGAGGGGAAAAGAAAAGATTATTGACGATGTGAAAATAAGGCGAGAGGGAAATTGAAATAAATCGATGGAAACATTACATCGATGACCCGAAACCAATCGATTGTTGTTCTATGTGATTTATTAACATGCAATCGTGTGGCCATATATAAATAAATTTTTATGAAAAACTAACTCATTCATTGTGAAATGGATTAATTCGGCTAGGAAATAAATTTGGGAATATAGAAAATTTTTGAAGGTGTAAAATTTATATCGGCATTTTCCATATTGAGATGGGTCGATTGGTCATGTGTGTTGTAAGGAGGAGTTTCAGCTGTAAAAGTTGTGAATTTTCTCATCAATGTGAATTAGTTTGGAAGTTTGGTTTATGAGCTGATAAATTAATTTTATTTTGTTGATTCAACTGAGCTAACGTCAATTTTTGGGGACAATACTCAAAGATTTAAGGAGATAAAAGATGAAATTTTCTAAAAATGTCCGTTATTTTTTCAAAAATTTGAATTTTCCCGCACTTTTTTAACAGTTTTGTTTACAAACATTTTAATTGATAAAAAAATGGAAAATTTGCAATTTTTGGATAATCTAGAGCAGATTTCTAATACTCAATGGATGCAATAGCTTCATTTGTATTAATACAGTAGTACACAATCATTTAGGCAAAGAAATTTAATGAATTTCAGTCGAAATTTGAAGAAAAAATAATAAATCCTTCCAAAAAAATAATTCCCAAGTAAGATCAGCAACTCATACGATCCACACACACACGGAATGGTGTGTGAATAATTGGAAATTTATTAAACGGCCGATTGAACTGATCGGCATCCACATAAATCATAATTATGCCTGGCTATTTCAAACAAAATCATCCGAAATGGAATCAATCTATTAACATGTAATGGAGAGTTGATTCATTCTCATCATATTTGGTATTTTAATAGATTTATAAGCGGAATAATAAAACATACAAATCGGCAATTATTCATCATCGATAGATGAACTATAGCTCGTAAAAAATTATGAGAAAAAATGTGCCAAAAAAGAGTTTGTTTTCTTCTTTAATTTCTCATGGGAAGATGAAATGCAACAATCAGTTCAATGAACTTGAGACTCTTTAAACACTGATTGCAATTCTATATATTATATGCTCCAATTTAACATCACTTTATGTCTCGCACAAAAAAAGTGTCTGCATGAATAAATAATGCAGAAAATGGGGAGAAGAAATGAAAAAGTTTATGTTTCGACAGTTTTTTTTATATTTCCACTCTCTTTTTTTTCTGATTGACGCACGTTGGTGTCTGTTGATGATGATGACTCATACGCACAGCAACTGCATTTGTAGATCCACACGCGAATCAATATGGTTATCTTTATTGAATGGAATTGATTCATAAATTAGACTTTTTGGCACTGATATTTATATTTAGTGACTTCCATCTGTAATCTTACAAAATATATTTTAAATTTATTCTATTATTCTCGTCTCATTATAGGCCTACGAGCTATCAACATTAACGGGCACTCAAGTGATGCTGCTCGTAGCATCAGAAACAGGTCATGTGTATACATTTGCCACACGCAAGCTTCAGCCAATGATTACATCAGAAGCAGGTAAAACACTCATTCAGACCTGCCTGAATTCACCTGATATACCAACTGGAACATCGGCTGATCAGCGAATGTCAGCAACAGGATTCGAGGAAACTGAACTTAATTATAGCATTTCAGATATCGGCGATAATCCAGGCGATAAGGAAAAAGTAAGACAATTAATTTTTAATTCACATCAAAATTTACCTCAGAACACCAGTCATTTATATAATTTGCCACATGCGCAACATTTTTCACATTCGCCGCAATCCACGCATCACTTTTCTCCTCACTTTTCACCACCCCAACATCATTTCCCGACGCCTCATTTTCCACAGCAAAGCTTTTATGAAAATCAAAGCTTACAGAATCCAACGACGCAAAATTATCATAGTCTGGCAACCGCAGCAGCATCAGTAGCAGGACAAACTCAATCACATCGATGAATTTTATGATTTTTACTTTTTTTTTGAATTTTGTTTGTTTGACTTTTGTTTGTTGCTTACTGTTTTTAATGCACACTTTTTATGTGATATGAATGTGCCTTTTTTGTAGACATACATATTTATTATATAGTGTTGTGAATTCCATTCTATAAATTCATTCCATTTTTTTTATCCAGGATTATTACTCATTTTTATGGAGAATTGAAATTGTCGTGAGATTTATGACATTTTGGATACAAACTGCATGCTATTTTGTTGTTTTGTGATATATTTTTTTTGATTGTTTTAATTCTTTTGAATTTTTTGAAGTTGGTTCAAAAATAGCTGATGGAAATAATGCAACCTTCAGTAATGTTCTTAGTATCATCGATTCCTGCTGACGTTCTGAAATTGAAGCATGAAAATAATTTTGATTTTTTTATTAAAAATTAAAAATTTGCCAAATTTAGTAGAATCTTTCTAAAATGAAAATAATAAACAGTTTTCAAAAAAAAATCGTTAAAAATTGCTCGTCGCGCACTAGTGGTGTACCCAGGGGGGATGAATGGGTAAAAATGCATCTCATTCTATAGAAAAATTAGCCCAAACCGAAATAGTTAAAAAAAATTCTAAGGTTTTTCAACTGAAAATATTTTTATCCCCTCCAAAAATTCTGGTTACACCACTACGTGCCAGGCCCCTAACATGGAAGGATTAGGAGGAAAAAAACTCCTTCGATGAAAATTTTTATTCAATTCGATTATGGTTTTTTCTGTTCGTACAGAAGTAATTGAACTATCCCTTCTACCTAAATTTTTGGTAATACCCCTAAACAGGGGCGTATCCGGAAGGGGGTGGAGTGATTTTGGTGTTAAAACACCACCCTTGGCGGATATTTTTTTCACTTTGGCCTAGGGTTTTGGAGCAACAAATCCCAATGCAATAATATCAGAAGCTTCTAAATAGATCTTTTACAATGACTTAAACATCAATTCTGCCCTTAAATACACTATCTATCTCTCGCTAGTGTCAAAAGTGCTTAGAACATAACAATAACTGACAACTTTTGAACCTACTTCAATTAAATTCATTTCGTAAGATCATAATCTTCTATGATTGAATTCAAACTTCAAGAATTTCCACCAAATTTCACATCGAGTTATTCCTCAAATTCACATCAATTTTCAACATATTTTTGCTTATTTAAGCAATAATCTGAAAGTTAATTTATTTTAAAATTTGACGACGTTCTACCTGAAAAAATAAACAAAACTCGTCCTGAATAGGAAATAATGCGTATCACTCTAGATGCATACAAAGTGTAGATATAATTTGTATTTTACTGTAAATTAATCGAAATCGAAGAGAGAGAAAAATAGTAAGTGCAACAACAGAAAACCTACGCAACGAATATGGGAAACATTTGTGTCATTTTATATAATAGATTATTTTTTATAAATATTTATGATTGATAAGATCTTTAATTTTTAATATAAATATTCCATTTCCTTTTTATTAAATTAATTTAATTTATTAATGAACTCAACAAGAAGATTAAGAAAAAGTCTTTTTGAATGAAAAATAATTATTCATATTTTTATTTTATAATTTTACTTTATTTAATGGTAAGGCTCAACAATAAATTGTAATATTGTAATATATTTTTATAAAAATGCAAGAAATTCTTTAATTAGTCTCAAAAAAAAATGAATAAGGAAGCAACATTAAGTGCAAAAATTTATACACATGATGATGAGCTGAATGAAAAGAAAAAAAAATGCATGTGGAGGCTAAAAATTCCTTTTTTAATATGAAATATTACACTCGTGAAACGCATTAGTCTCATTTTTACGAGAAAATTTAATTAATACACGAAAGTAGATAAAATGTCCTTTTCTGAAACAGAAAGGAGTAATTAATATTCAAATTAGCTAGCGGATGAAAGTCAGATGTTTTTTAAGGCGTTAAAATTTACAGGTTTTTATATTTTTTCCATCATGAAATAAAAAAAAAAGTATCACTGATGATGATGATTTAAGATTTGAATATATACAAATGAGTTGAATAATGTATGAAGATTTTATTTCCACAGAGGGTGCCTTGCTTCTTCGTCTTCTTCTTCTTTATTTTGTGTGTCTGAACGACTTTTGTGTGTGATTTTGAAAAGCTTTTTTTTTGTAATCTGAAACTTTTTAATTAAAAAAGACAAAGGTATCAAATGATACGATCTAAAATAATGAGGAAATTGGTTGAATTGATGAAAATCAAATTATTTAGAGAATTTAATTTATAAAGTCTATCAAAAAATGGGATTTTCAAACCTCTTGTCGCAAAATTTTTATTTGAAAAAAATTCTTCTTTAATGTGTTACAAAATCTCAGACTACTCCCCTTCTCCGTAAAAAATGGACGTCATTAGTGAATGAACGCTGAATCAATAACTTTTAATGGTGTTTGTTCACAAATGACGTCTATCATTTAGAGGAGAAGGGGTTCTGGGGCTATATCATAAAAATATTGTTCTTTTTTGACAATTTTATGGCAAGGGTTTTTAAAAAACAATTTTATATGAATGTCAATCATAAATGACCCCAAATGCTGGCAAGAATAATATATTGGATAGAAACAGAGAATGATATTTTAAATTTTAACCACATCTGAAAAATCTTCATTGGTACCTACTGTACTATATTTTACAAATCCCATAGCTAAATCAAGTTGAGTTAGATTTCATATGGAAAATATAAATCGACTTCATACAAAATTCGAGTTGACTTTAGGCCAGAAGGAAGATAACTCACCAACCTAACTTACAAATTCTTTTGTCCATTTTGTCTGTTTTTACCAGAGTTGCGATCTGTCACAGATTACGAACAAATCTCATCTGTCACAGATTATTTTCTGTTGACAGACAGATTTTTGTTTTCTGTCACAGATCATTTTCTGTCATATTTTGACAGATATCTATGATCTGTGACAGATATCTGTTAACCTGTGATAAATTTGGCCTGTGACAGAAAATAATCTGTGACAGATGAGATTTTGACAGATTCTGTCATCTAGCCTGTGACAGATATCTGTCACCACAACTCTGGTTTTTACACAAAATTATGAACAAATCGATAAAAACTGTAAAAAAAATTAACAGGGCTGGTGAGCTATCCTACCCTGGAACTATCCTTCGGACTTTGATATTTTAACTAACTTTTCTAGCTTTTTTTCATTCCATGCTAGTTTAAAGCTTTAGAAACCTACCCTGGTGACTAAAAGAGGTAAAATCAAATTCTTTATAAAGTATTGGTGCCTCTCAGGCTAAAAACTAGATAAAAGTAAATTTTGTGGTCAATATTCTAAGAAAATCTGAAAAATCATTATCTAGTATTAAGTTTTTTTAGGCATAACAAGGGTTTTTGTCGGTTAACTACACATTTGCTTCCTATTTCTGTAATTTTATTCTTTGATTAGTTTTTCCTTTGGGGTCATTTACTTATGACGTCCATGATTTAGGGGAGAGGGGGGCTAAGATTTTGTGACACTTTATATTAAAGAAATTTTTTTGAATTTGAAATTTGTGACAGGGGTTCTAAAAATCCCATTTTTTGATGGACGTCATAAGTGAATGACCCCTTTTCTGGAAATCTTCTTTTCAAGACTAAAAGATGAGAAAAATTAAAAAATATAAATTTACTAAATTAATAATTTTCTGATTCATAATAATCCCAAAAAATCACGACCATGACAACAATCTTGCACAGCAAAAAGTTTTCACTTTGCAAATTTGAATTGCGGTATTTTAGCTTAATTCCTGATTTAAACTTTTATTAAGGCATGAATTTTTAATTGACTATAATCCAGAACAGAATCAAAAGAGTTCAGAACGGAATCTCCGAAGAGCAATAATCATGAAACTCACAATTTAAACACTTTCTTTTGTACAAAAATCCAAAAGTATCATTTAATTTAATTTTCTTAATATTCCTCTTTATTATTACTTCTTTTTTTCAATCAGTATAAAAAAGTTTTTCTTTTCAATTTATTTATTTTTTTTTGGTTAGTCAAAAAGAGAAGCGAAAAGACACATTAAAAATGCAATTATTGAATTTCCTTACGCAATTATTTTCTTTCATCTCTCTTTTCGCTTTTCATTTTTTTCCTCAATAATATAAATTGGATATGCACACACAGAAGCCAATACTAATTATTTAGAATGACACACTTGAGGCATCATGTTGCTATTAATAATATAATGAGAATGTGTTACAAATATGGAAGTTCAGTGAATAACAAAAGAATAAAATAAAAAAAATGATAGACGGAAACAGCAGCAAAATAAAATAATTAATAAAATATTGAAAAAAGATTAAGAAATTTAAATTAGATGGAAGAGCTTTGTGTGTTGTGATTGGAATATTTAACACAAAATTCTTTTTAATTTTTTTTGTTCCGCTCACTTTGAATAAATTAGCTTTGTGTATTGGCAATAATTAACAATTCCATCGGCTTTTACACCCACCACCTTTGTGTGTCGTTGTTGTTTCAATGCCATCGCATCGAGTTTCAAGTTTACACTCATGTATATTCGGAACAGAGTTGGTGGATAGGTGTCTATTACTTAGTGCCTTATCTAGAAATAGCTGTGATCTTGGCTAGAATTAGGTATGTTCTAGTGTTTTTCTCTAGGCAGAAGCTAGAAAATTGGTCTCTTTCTGGGTATTTCCTGGATATTCAGAGTTGTCAAAACAGTCCGTACCCATATCACAGCTAGTTTTGTGATATGTTAGTTCTTCCTTTATCTAGGTAATGTCCCCATTGAGCCAAGACAAAAATATCTTTCTATGCTTAAATAATAAATAGGCCGAGCTCCAATGACTGTCAAATCTCTTATTGTGGCACGATGGTAAAGCTCTGTCAAAACAATTTAGCCATCTACAGGGCTGACATGCTGCCATGTAATACCACCGATGCTCCCTGATGGTGCTACTTCAGCAATTTAAAGTCAGTCATGGTACGCTCGGCCTAGTTACTATCTAGATATTTTTGTGAACGCTTAGGTATGGCTTTAGTAGGTGTTTCCAGCCTAGACATTGTTTATCGTAGACATGCTCTTTTGCAGGTAGAATGACATAGATTATAGTAGGTCCCAAATTTTTTTATTAAAATTCAAATAAAAGTTAGGTACACATTGAAATCTTAACAGGGTTTATCTAGGTCAGTGCTCCTTAAACCTTGACCCACAATACAGCTACTGTACCGCTAAAACCTTCAGTTATGTCAAGAAAAGTATGGCGACACAATAATTTTACATTACATAAGTAGTTTAGTGTGTAGTGCTCAAATAAGAATAAACTTTCTAGATAAAGGTGTTCAAGGGGGGTTTGGGGGATCAACCTCCCCCTTCTTGGAATTTTTTTCAATTTGCTAGGGTTTTTGTGAAAAAAATCCCAAAATCCCAGAAATCTATAAGTTCCAACTCTGCCTACCTCAGTTTTCACATAGTTACAGACAACACCCCTAGATACCAACTCTGGTGCGGAGGATAAAAATCGATAATGAAAAAATATTTATTTTTTTTTCAAGTGGTCAAATTAATTGCCAATTTGCTAATCACTTTTTAAAGATCACGACAATAAGATGAATGAAAAATTAAAACTAAGTAAAGCGGAAAAGATCGAAGCAAAAAGAGAATTAATTAACTTTGTAGAGAGACAACAACAAAAAAAAAAAGTCACACACAGCACAACAACAGTAAAAAAAGAGCAATTTTGTGTGTGCGGGGGTGGGCTCAATTTCTTAATGGCAATAATATATGAATCAACATTAAGTGGGTAGTAGCTTAACTAAGCAGAAGTAAGCTTTTTTTTCTACACGAATTATCTTCTTCTTCGTTTTCTGTTGCTTTCGTACACAGCAAGCAAGAGACACGCGAGAGAAAAACAAGGCAAGAAAGAAAAAAACACAAACACAAAACAAAAAGATGCAATAAATTTTATTCTTTTATTTGTTTACAATGCGATGAGAGATGATGGCTTATATCTTTTCAGTCTTAAATTTTTTTTGAGGGATTCCAAAACTCAAGATTGACCTCACTTTTTGGTGTGTTTTTTTAGCAACTTCTACTCATTGCTCAGATAACGGCGTGGGATTAAGGTTGTCTTTCATTAATTTTTATACTTTTTTTACTAGTTTTTTTTTCGGATGTCGTGTGAAGAGAAATTAGCATCTGTAAGGCTAACGGAATGACATCATCATGTAACATTTTTATTGAGATTAACGAACTAACCTTCGAAGTTATTTTTCTGGGGATTTGTTTGTCAATTTTTTTTAATTTAATGAACTCAGATTCTGAGAATCAATTCAACTTAAATCATCATTTTTAATGAATTTGTTAAAAATTACATTAAAACAGATTTCTTAGAATTGAAACCTCAAACCACATCTTAGAATTATTTAATATTCATGAATAAAGTTTCTAAACCCGTATATTTTTGTACTTTAATAAAGCTCATAAGATTTATTTTTTTAAAATAAAATAACACGAATTATTAGAGAGTAGCTGGACAGTGACGTAACAAGGGGCAAGCCCGCCGAGGTTTTGGCCTCGGGCGTCCAGAAAACTCAAAAAATCCTAAATAAAGGGATACAATTTTTTAAAGGGCACCCAATTTTATTAAAGGGGGCGCAAATTTCTGATTTTGCCCCCGGGCGACGAGAACCCTTGCTCTGGGTATCAGACTGTCCATTATGGATTCCCAATTTACAGCCAGGGAAGGGGACGAAGGGGGTGGGGGTTTAAAAATCCTTAACTCCTTTAAAAATTTATTAAATTTGCTTGGTTTTTTGAGAAAAAAATGTCAAAAACCTCTAAAAATATTAAAAGCCTCAAAAAATTTCTTATCCCAGCTCCTGTGTCTCGGTCTCGATAGATTATCGAGATAAGACTGACGCCATTTAATCCCGGAATACTTTAGTCTCAATTTGCCTTATTGCTCTATTTTTCCAACAGTTTGCATTTTTTAGAAATTGCACAAAATTGTGTGGTTATTCCGGACTAGCTCCGAAGGTGTCATGAGATCAATATAATTTTTGAGTTAATTTCATAATTTTTTCAAAACTCGAAAGCAACACAAAGCTTATATTCATTGAAAAAGGACAAAGTGATAAACTTAAAACATTAATAATCAATAAAAGTTGTGTTAAAATAATTAATTTCTAATAAAATAATAAAGAAACATTAAAAGCTTGTAAAATGTAGCAAAAATTACAGAAAACCATTAATTTTAAAAACCAGAACAGCTAACAAATAAATAAAAGCCTTAAAGAGCATTCACAGAACCACAGAGAATCTCTCCCGAAACATACAAAGTTAATAAAAATTAAAATTTATGTAAAACGAAGAAAGATAACCTTTATCCCCGCTATCTATTCCGCATGCAATGCATTGATATAAATCCCAATTGTTATAACCTGTAAAGAATAAGAAGAAAATAAAATAATAAAGAAAGAACAATGAAAAAGGAGAATGCAATTAAGGGCAAAAAGGAGAATAAAAATTGCGTAACAATGAGACAATTGCTACTGTATTTTTTTATATATAAATATAAATAAGAAAAAAAAAATCTTCCTCTCAATAACAATAATCGATCGTTCACAAAAGATTCGCCCTGATCAACAACAAGCATGAACTGCATCGCTACATGTATCAGCGAGTTTTTTTTTCTTTCTTTCTTAAACATCTCATTTTTTTCCTCTCTTTGTGCCTTTCACATGATACTGAGCGCTGCGAAGGAACGAGAAAAAAAATAAATTTATTCAATAAAGCAATGTGAATGGTGCGCAGGTGGAATTAACTCGTTGGATTTGCGCGCTAATTTATGCAATTGGTGGCAAATTTTTACATCCACTGCGTAATTTGGAGATGAAATATAATGAATGTGTGAGAATTTTAAGGAAAATTAGCGCACGAAGGTGAAAAACTTGTGGAAATTCCAACATGTGGCTTGCTGCCTTTGGCCGTACGAAACGAAAACGTTATTGAGAGAATTTCATTACAAATTCAATTGTTTTTAAATTGAATTTCGATTGAAGAATTTTTTTTTCTCTTTTCACATTATTTTTTTTTAAAACCACAATGCATCTTCTCTACCGAAATAAAATAAATAAATAAATAATTTTTCTCCCCCCTCTCTTTATTCTTCTTGTTGTTGTTGCTCATTGCGTACGGAGAATAGATTAGAATTTATTTGCTTGCTTGCTTTTCTTTTTGTACATTTGTGAAAACAATGAAATAAATATTTTTTTGTCTGTACTTACCGCATGCTCTTACCGAAAATAAAAAAAATAATTTTTCGCCTCAACAAGCCACCAAAACACCTGTTGCAATTGAGACATATTTTGCACTGCTATAAAAAGATTTTCATGAATTTTACTCACGCAATGTAAAGATCTTATCGTAAATGACACATTCCCAACATCTAAAAATGACAAATTAATTTAAATTTTTAATATTTTTTTCCCGTAATGCAAAACTATATTGGGTAGAACGTAAACGAAAAGGAATATAATGTTTTAAAAAAAATATCAACTATCAATGATCGAATGAGAAATCCAAACAAAACGAAATCAGAAAATAAACTGAATGAATAAAAAACTTGCTCGCGTTGAATGTTAAGCACTGAGACGCTCTCGAATGGCGAGTCGTGATGATGAAAAAAAAGAGAATTGAAAAAGTTATAAAAAAAGAGAGTTTTAGTTGAGCTTTTTCTGGGAATGAGGTGGGAATTTTAACTTTTTTGAGAGGCGAGTCTGACTTTATTTTATTATTTTGAAAGTGATATTTTTGAAAGTTTGCTATTTTATGAATTTTTGACTTTCATTTTTAATGAAAAATTGGAAAAAACTAGGAAGTTTGATAAAAAAATTTAAACGGAAAATAATGCTTCAAATTATGATGTATTTCATCATTTTAAATTATTTTAACGGTTTAAAAAAGTTATTTTTTGTGTTATATTATATTTAAGAAAATTAAATTTTTATTAATTTTTATTTTTAAATATTATTAATATTTAAAAAAATTAATTTTTTTTAAATTTAACAATTTTGAAAAAGGATTTTTAGAATCTAGTTTAAAAACTATTTTATTTTTTTTATGAACGCTTCATAGCTAAAATAGGATTGAAAGTTAAAAAAGTTACAGAAAAATTCAAAATTAAGAAAAAAGTTATTAAATTTTAATACAGATCATACTAACCAAGCACTTTTCTCATTGAATTCATTAGCTTAATTCTTCAGTCTCAGATCTCAGATTTTTAGTTATGGTGATCTAATTATTAGGATTTAAATGTGAAAATTATAAATAATTTAATAATTTTTCAAATAGTGATAAAATTTTGAATTTATAAGTCTTCTTGTAAACGTGTATCTAAGTTTATGTATTTTACTGAACATATAAGTCAAACGTATTAATCAACTCTGCACAAAAATCCTAAAAATTTATTAATTCATTTAGATTTCTTCAAACTTTCTAAAATATCTCGAAATTTGTTTTTAAAAATCAAGACTTAGCATTTAAATTATAATTTAAGCTCATTAGAAATCACAGCAAGAAATAAAGCAATTAAAATTAAATTAAAAATCTTGAGTTCGAATCTCAAAAAAAAATCAATTTTCTGGCATGTTTTAAATGCTACTTTTTTTCTCTTTAAAATGTTTGATTCCTTTTTTGTAAGTTCAAAAACTTTTTTAAAAAGCATCAGTCACATAGTCACAGAGTCATCAACAACTATGCTATTCAATTAATTCTCTTTTAATTTATTGACAATTAACAATAATTTCATTTTATTAAATTTATTTGGAAGACAACTCATTTAGATCAATTTAGATTTTTCAAAACTTTTTACAATACTACTTAAAATATAATTTTATCTCAGTTAAAGTCATAGCAAAAAATAATTCAATTTAAATAAAAGTAAAAATATTGAGTTCGAATCTCATAAAAATATAAATCAATTTCTTGGCAGTTTCTTGGTTTTCTTATTTTTTTTTCTTCAAAATCTTTAATTACTATTTTTTGTACGTCCAAACGAAGCAAGCACAAGCGTATATATATTTTTTACATCTTTAATTCGCGAAACTCTTGTTAGTGTATTGTTATTTTTCTTAACTCATTTTGACCAATCAGAAATCGCCGTAGAAGGCAATCGGCGCGAGAGTTACAAGCGAAATAAGAAGAGGAAGAAAGAAGAAGGGCAAGAAAAAAAATATCGATAATGTGCGTTTTTAAAGCCATAAGTTCACAAGTCTCAAGATTTATCGACTTCTTCTAAATATAGAAGTTGAATCTTCAATCGACGCACATCCATTACAAGATCAAGACATTGTGAATTAAATTAAATAATTTTTTTGTTGTTTGATGCAAACAGCATCGGTAGAATACTTGGTGACATCTTGTCTCTCACGATGCGCATATGAGTATATAAAAAAAACTAGTATTTCACATGAGCGGCTAGCTCAATGAATAGAAGAAGAAGAAAAAGTTTATAAGAATGGCAAGAAAATCTGAATAAAAAATTATCTTTTTTTGCCACAATAAAAAGCAATGGAATTGCAATGAGAGCGCGCCAAGAATCAAAGAAGTTCACAACTTAAGAAAGAACAATAAAACAATTGGAAATGCAGATATGATATCGCATAATTATAGATTTTTTTTTTCATTTCCAAATGCTTTTATATGTAAATTACCCACCTTTTGTCCTTCGTCGGTTGCCTTTTGTTCATCCTCTTTGCAAAATTGAAAACGCACTTTAATTAAATGTTAATGAACATTCTCGCGGTCTTTAATTTTCATCTCATTCAATTTTATTATTTATTAAATTTAAAAAATTATTTCTCATTGACAGCTCTCTTTTGTCGATAAATTCACACCTCGTTTAATGGTGATGATACATTACTTGTTTTGTGCACAATGAATTATTATTGCAAGTGCTATGCTGCATATGTTGCTCTTTTTTGGGGTCAGAATAATTATTGGTGAAATTGATGGGAATGAGTTGAATGATTTTATTTGAAATAAATATATTTTTGATGTGAAATTCGTGGATGAATAATTTTAAATTGTGGTTAAATGGGTATTGGAACTATAAAGTGGTGTAACTATCACCATTAGAATGAATTTTTTTTGGACCCCAAAAAAAAATTATATTTTTTTTTGAGAATCACAGGCTTCTATGATTTTTTGGGTAATTTTTGGTCAGAAAAATATTTCCCCAAAAAATCATAGAAGCCTGGTGATTCTCAAAAAAAAAATTATAAATTTTTTTGAAAAGTTCTGAAGATGGTTGATGATCAGCAACCGAAATATATATAAACGAAAGTTTAAATTAAAACACATTAAAGCAGGGGCGTATTCAGGGGGGGGGGGGTTTGTCTACCCCCTTTGTGGAAAAATTTCTTCAATTTGCTAGGGTTTTTTTAGAAAAAAATCCCAACACACCCTCCCCCCTCCCTCCTCTAACTTTTCTCGTCAAAAAATCAACCCCCCCCCCCCTCGAAAAATTTCTGGATACGCCCCTGTATTAAAGAAGTTGTTCTTATTATATAAATATTATTAATTGTGTTAAAAATGGATATTTCACATACAAAATACCTAGAATTAAATGGTGGAGCTAGATTTTTTGATGGGGGGTTACAGGAGTGTATCCAAAAAAAATTCGAGGGAGGGGGTTTGAAATATTTTTGTATGGAAGGAAAAATTTAAGAGGGTTTGGGATTTTTTTCTTAAAAAACCCTAACAAATTGAAAAAAAATCTCAAAAGGGGTAGGGGTTTTGACCCCCAAAACCCCTCCCTGAATACGCCCCTGGGGGGTTGTAAAAGAAATTTAGTCTGAAACTCCTGGCAAATTTATTTTTTTAAAATTAAATTACTCAATCTAATTACTTTTATTTGCTATGTCCCTTACTGAGGTGTAATGTAGTTATTTTTGGTAACAGTGCTGGATTTGGGTATTTCTCGGAAAAAGCTAAAAATGAGGTGTAACCAGAAACGTTACGAGAAGGTGTCTTTAATTTACAAATTTTAGAAAATTTTAGTATAACCCACATAATACCCCCTGGCTATTTCAGTTTTCAGCACTCAAACTGAAACTTATGTAGTTTTGAGTATAAGGACCATTGCTGGATATTTTCAGAAATGAAATTAATGAGAAATCATTTTCTGATGGGAATCGAACTCAAGATCTCATAAAATTTCCGATCTGTTTCTTAACCACTCGTTCTCAGAGGCTTTTGTCACACATTTATATAATCCAGCAAAGTTGCCTGCATATACATCAATATACCTTTGATTCTTCTTCTACTCTTGACATTCTTGACTTGTTTTCTATTGCATTTGATTTCCATTCAATCAAACAAAAACAAAAAAATATCCCCAATAAAAATTCCTAGCTGAGAACATAAATCATGAAACTATGTTGCATCCAACAAAACAAAACCTAGTCACTGAATCATTTCGCCTCACACCTTATTGACTACATAATGAAATTATAAATCAAAAAAGCTGTGTATAATTATAATTGGCATAAGTTTCCCATGAATTGCCATTTTCCTCACCTCATCTAATTCCCTTTTTGTCGTGTCTGAAAACTGCATATATTCGTTCGAGACTGCATGGCTGCACATATGTAACGAAATCCCATTTCAACTGCCGTGTTGTACACGAAATAAAAAAAATAAAATTAAATAAAAGAATTTCAAAAGAAAAAGACGAAAAATTCTAAAAAGAAAATGTTGTTGCACTCAGTCGATGCCCATAACGAGAGAAATTGCAATTGTGAGTGGAAATAAGCAGTAGCAGATAATAAAATTGAAAAATATTGACTTGAAATGTGTTCACAATTGCAGAATAGCTTTTATTTTTTTTCAATGGCACATAAAATATTGTTCGACATTAAAACATGCTGCTGTGGCCTTCTGTTCCTATCTGTTGATTCTATTCATTCTATTGTACAAATTTTTTAATTTATTTCACATCTATTAAATATCTCGCACTGTAAAAATGAACAATTTTTCTAAACTCAAATTCAATCAATCCAGCTTTCTTTTCAGGATGACATTACAAGTACAGATGACTCAGACGAGTCTGAAAATGATGAAAATTTTATTGTGCCGAGTCAACAGAATAATCATAAGCAGCAACAGCAACAGCAAACATCGCCGATTGTAATTCATCCTCAGCATCATCACCAACAGCAACAACAACAGCAGGAAAGCAAGCAATTAATAAATCAGCAACAGCACTTACAGCAAACACAGACCCAGAATCATCATAGGATTAATGAGAAAATTTTAGATAATCAGAAATTTTTACTAGAAAGCCTCTCGAACTTGCCTCAAAATTTACTTCAAAGTTGGATACAGTCAGGACAGTTGCAGGTCTCAGTCGATGAAGGTGAGTATTATCTAGGGTTTTGAGGCTATTTTGGGAATAATTAAGGATTTAGAAGAAAAAAATTGAAAGCCTTTTTGTGATAAAATTCATAATTAAGGCTGTAAATTTTGACAGATTTATTGGATATTGAAATTTTGTCTTGCACTAGATCTCTAATGTCTTACAGAAGGTTTCAAACCATATCCAGCATAGATATTGTCCAATCTTACGCAGTTTGTTTGTATATTTCATATTATGCTCTGAATTTTAAGAAATTCAGTCTATTCTAGTCGAAAAGTTGGTAAATCTACATTTCTAGTCATAGGCACTAAAGCTCACTTTATCAATGCTCTTGCTGGATCCAAACCATCGACCAAAAAGCATACAAATGAGTAAAATTCAGAATTTTTTTTAAAAAACACTTCAAAAATAATACAATTTAAGAAAATTGCTTTTTACATCAATTTTTAAAGCCTTGGATCTACTATTTACCAAGCTTTTGGTTATTAACGATAGGAAGATCAATATTATGACGAACTTAAAACTTATTTTGATGGAAAAATTTACAAAATATGAAATTTTTGTATTGAATTGTTTTGTTCAAAGATTCAGTAGAATTTCATTATATTGAACTGAATTTATAGATGCTGGGATAGAAAGTTCCAATAAATCTCATGTTAAGGAACAACTAGACTAGTTTCTGACATTTTCCTGCGAAATAAACCAAATTCAGAAGCAATTAACCCAATTTTACCAACAATAACCTCAAATTAAGCATAAAATCTCTAAAAAAATTCTTCTCATCCACAGATGGCATGCAGTCAATATCAATACCGTTCGCAATACAAAAGGACAATTCAACGCAGGAGATCATAACCAAGAAGATTCCAATAAAGCTTTTAATGACGGGAAAAATAAAATCAGAAGCTGAATGAGAATCGCTTAACGTCATGCTCATTATTTGACTTAATTTTTAAATTCTCGTAACTCATACACAAAATAATAATCCATACAATAATTAACTCATAATGCATTGTTAACTGAATAATTTTTTATAATTAAGAGACTTAAATTAGTTTTCAATCTACCTTCCTGTTTTGAGTGAGCTCAGTGAACTCTCATGTCCAGCATGGGTGTCATTGACATTTTTAAGTATGTTCAATACGAATGAGATAATGATAAAGTTTTTCTATAATGTAATAATTCTTGAAAAACCTAGTCACATGTAATGAAAAAATTTTATATCATCTATTTTAACTATTCATAGCTATAAAGTGTGAACAAAATTTTTAATAATCAAATTTTATATTTTATTGAGAATCATTTCCGAATCGAGTGGAACATTAACATGCTCATTTTTGGAACATAAAATGTGTTTATTTTTTTTCCTTTTTTAAATTGAGATTTTTGTTAATAAATTAATAATAACATGAGGTTCAGGAGTGTGATGCTTTATGATGCAATTTTAATGCATAAAGTGTCACTGATTTTTTATTTTTAAAATAATTTTTTTATGCCTAAAGGAGTGATATTGAATTTTATATGAATATGTCAAGTGTTGAAGTCAGGTGAGGTTGATTTTGATGAGGTGCTAGTTGTGGCTAGTCAATTATTGGGATTATAGATTTTAATGACTTTGTAGTAGCGGTACATGATAATGCTTGTATTTGGGGTTCATTCTATTAATATCTAAATTGAAAATAATAGTTAATTGACCTCAAACTTTAAAAACTCTTACCACACTCTAATATACGAACGTATAAAGTGAATAACCATGAAATTTGAGGAATAATTATCTATGGTGTCATATCAAAGTGAAACCTGGGGCGTCGATATATGTTGCGACTGATCAAGCACCCCTAACTAGGTTGAGTGACATATCATCTCCTTCCTTTAACTGAAATTCATCCTCCTTATCCAAAAAAAATTGCCCAAACTGAAAAATTATTTCAAATTGCTAGGGTTTTTCTCATTTTTACCTGGAATAAAGGTATATCCAGGCAGAGGTGTAGCCAAAAATGTTTCGAGGGGATTGTTTTGAAATTTTTGGAATGGATGCAAAACGACACCCAAAACATACCCCCCCCCCCCCTAGATATGCCCCTGATCCCTGGTAATGGATAGGAAAAATTCATCAATTAAGTAAAACTTAGTTAATAAATACAGATTTAGTAATTTACTGTCAGTCTACACCCAGATCATAACAGCGACAGAAAATCAATCATTGAATTGCAACATTTTACTTAAAACATTTCAAAATCTTTGATTTCAAAACGAATTTTAAATTCACTGACTGCTTACATGTTCATCAAGCAACAAGTTAAACACATAAAATTCTCGAATACCTCTATAAAATATAGTTTGATTGATTAACGTGTCAATACATTCTACGCTCTCATTTAAAAAATCCTTCAAATGACTTCAACCTTTGATGTATGAAACGATGGAAGAAATAATCTTCAACTATCTGCCAAAATAACTAATGGAAAATATATTTTATTAAGTACATGAATAGCAATTATTAAATATATAAATAAATATCTATAATCCGTGTGGAGGAATATGAAATGTTGAGAGATTATTGGATTTTGATGAATAATTTGTTATGTCACAAGTTTACACCTATCAAAGCTGATATTTCGGTGGATTTAAAAATCTATAAAAGCATGACACCTAAAACAAATCAAAAACTTTTATGAGTTTTCTTCTTGGTGGGTCTTCGGTCCAAGATCATAAAGAAAAGTTAATTTTAAAAAAGTCTATTTGATGAGAAAATATTGGCAAATAAATTAATGAATTTGAATTCAATTTGTGAGTCGAATTTTCTCATCAATTCTTGAATAAAATGGTCGTTATGGCTGTAAAGAAATGGAGATGAGTTCATGATATTCAAATGAGGTTAAAATGAAGAAAAATTTCCGTTAAATAACGGTCAAAAATTTGAAAATTGAACACTAACACTATGAAAAAAGTTACGAATATTAATTTCTTAAAATTTTACAGTTTTGTGGAATTTTGGAAATACTGAAGCAATGCAAGCGTTACTTTATGCAATAATTTAAACAACTAAAGCTTAGTTATGTCGAATTTATGTCTAAGTATGTTGAAAATTGCAAATAAATATTTTACACAATTTTCTTGTTTGTGTTCGAATTTTCGAAATTTTGTTCGAATTTTAACGGATTTTCGAAATTAATTCTTTTTTTTCGAAAATTCATCTGCATCCATAAATTTCTCAGCATTTCACAATCCTCAAAATAAGTTCGAATTCAGCGACTTCAAAAAGCTTTCCTCTCGCAACCTAATCGAGAGGTTAAAAAAAATCTTTGTTGCTCCATTAATGATGTGTGATAGCCGATAAATAATGAATCACAGCAACCAATTATTTTGTATTTTTGATATCATAAGAAAAATAATAAAGAGAATAAATAATTTAAAAAAAATTTAACATAAAAAATGAAAATAAAAAAAATGGCGGCGAATTTTAATGAGTCGATGGAAAATTTTAATTTATATATGCATAAACAGGCTGTCTTTAGCATTCCAGCAAGCGATCGTACGAGTCATGGGTGTCCATTTTATTGGACAATTTTGGTTAAAAGCCTCTCGAGTATGGTGATATTTTCGACGTGTCCATCCATACATGTTCCGGTTTTTTCTGCTGTCTTTTCTTTCGTTTTGTTAATTAAAAATATTTCTTTGCTTTGCTGTTAACGACGTTCCTCTCATTTTCGCATTTGCAAATTCAAATTTTCTTCTTTTTAATGAATTATTTTACAAAGTCCATATCCAGTTGATCGAGAGTCATTAGCGCATTTTGTTTCAGCAAAAAAGGAATTTAAAATTTGATTTTTTGGAAATTTTGCTATTTAACGGTCTTTTAAAATTCAAATTTTTAACGGCTTTTGAAAATTTGAATTTTTTGAAATAAATTTTGACAGTTTTTTCTCTGTTTTCGAGTTTAGTACTGTCCACGCGCTTCTAGATCAATTAATAAGCCAGCAACTCAATAGTATCGAGTTAGTGCTGAATACTCGAGCTGACCCAGCCAGGTGAACAAAGTGAAATTGCAATATCTGCTACATTTCGTTAAAAAATGCTTTAAAAATGTTTTTATACAGGCATAAGAAGCTAAGAGAGCAACAATGAAGGAATCTTGCAAAAATATATGCGTTGTGAATGCATAATTGAAATGTAAAATAGCACAATTTTGAACCGACGGATGAGAAAATCAAAAATGGCAGTATGCTTTATAAGTTAACGACAATCGCAAATTTGTGAGTCAAATAAAGGCATGGATGGACATTCTTTTGCAGTTGTTGTAGCAATTTTTGCACACGTATGACTGATACTGTTCGATATGTGATACACAGAGAAATTATTGGAAGTGAAGCGTGTCAATCAATTCAAACAGTGAGCATGTTAACTAATCTTGTTTTAGTTTCGATGCCCGATATTGGACATTACGTATATACTTATTTTAAAATTAAATTTATATATATAAATTGAAAAGTAAAAAGCAAGAGCTGGCTGGCTGGCATTACACATTTAACATGAACAGAGAAATGTCAACAAATTACACAAATGTTATTGCGACTATTTCAGGAATCAATATTTTTGCGATTTCCATTGCATTATAGCATGCGTAAGCCTGTTAAAGAAATCTTTTATCCATATAGATTACAGATGATCATGTGGCGCGCTTGTCTTTCCATTAAAGATGATTGTAAACACGTGTTTTATGATTTAATATGGAGATTGAAATGCATCTATTTATGGATGCACGTAGATGTGAAATTTTTTTCTATAGAATAATGATAACAAAATATTTTCAATCATAAATGGATTTACGGAGAAACGGAAGTAAGGCGATAAGAGGTATCTTATCGTAATTACTATTTCCTCTCTACATTCTCTGCGTGATTTATCGCCGTGATAACTAAATCTCCTAAAACTATAAATAATTGAAAGTTTTCTTGACAGAGGAATACGAATATTTAGTTTAAGTTTTGTTGACGGAAGGAAAACATGGCACAAAAGCTGCTCTTCTACGTTTTATTTTCAGTTCTGTTTTCTTTTGCATTTGTTGCATGTCAAATAACAAATATTGAGTGCAATCAAAGCAACCAGGGAAGACATTATCCAAGTGGTGTTAATTGGTGAGCTTTTTGATTGTGCACAAATTTTTTGATGCATTTTGGGGGATTAAGAAAGAAAGAAAATTGAGGATAAAGGCCAAAAACCGTTAAATATTCAAAAAAAATTATTCAACTAAAATTCAAATTTTACAAAACCGTTAAATTTTTGATTTTTTATTCACCAGTATTCAAATTTTACAAAACCGTTAAATTTTTGAGTTTTTATTCACCAGTATTCAAATTTTACAAAACCGTTAAATTTTTGAGTTTTTAATTCAGCAAAATTCAAATTTTACAAAACCGTTAAATTTTTGAGTTTTTTATTCAGCAAAATTCAAATTTTACAAATCCGTTAAAAATCTATTATTTTTTCTTTATAAATAGCTCAACATTCTACACATGCTTTAATGGAAACTTCCATCTCCAAAGCTGTCCTTATCCATTTTGGTTTAGTAATTCAGCTCAAGCATGTGTAGTTCCAGAAAACTCAGACTGTATTTTAGGACCTGAAAATGTTGTGTGTAACAGTGCAAATCATGGAAGGCACTTTCCAACCCAATTTAATTGGTAAATTTATTATAATTGTTTGTTTCAGGAATGTTTACATTCTCTCTCTAATCAAGGTCATTTGTCTATTGTCACATGATCTATTTGGAACTTTATCATGAAGATCGTCACAATTTGTGTCATTGACTGACTTAGATATCTTACTAGATAAGGAAACTATTTTTAACAATTATTTGATAGTCTAAATTTTAATTTTTTAGTTCATCATACTTCACATGCTTCAATGGCAATTTCTACCTTCAAAATTGTCCACACACTTTCTTCTTCATATACGATCAACAATCTTGCATGTACTTGACAGAATATGACTGTAGAATTCCACCTGATACCAATACCCCACCGACAGTCCCAACAACGACCGAAGTTACCACAACACCCATTCCAATTCCAACAGAATGTCCAGCATCAGGAGTGTCTAAAATGCCAAATGCTTATTCCTGTACTCAATACTTCATATGCTTCGCTGGAACAAAAATTCCACAGTCTTGTAGTACTGGATTGCACTTTTCAAGATCACAATTGAAATGTGTGCGACCAGAACAGTCAGATTGTGTATTACCCACCACTTGTCCACTAGGAAATGATCCACTGAACATCATTTTCCTTCCTAACAAGAATGACTGTCAAAAATATTTCATTTGTTTCAATGGAAATCCTCAAGAGTTTTCTTGTGCAGCAACTTTACATTGGGATCCAGACACGAATAAGTGCATTCGACAAGAGGATTCACAATGTGAGGCAGACATAATTCTTCCGGATATTCGAGAAATCGACTGTCCAGAAACTAGCTTAACTAAATTACAATTTGTTCCACATCCAGTAAATTGTGAATTTTATTTTATTTGCCATAATAATAGGTCGCATTTAGCAAGATGTGCTCAAAATCTTCAGTTTGATCATGTTATAGCCGAGTGCTTTTTCAAAGAAGCCGCTAGATGCTTTACTGGATAGATTTAGAGTAGAATTAATAGAAATTTTTATCAAAGATTAGATTAAGAAAATGTGAAAATAAAAATAACCGTTATGAAAAAATTCAAAAAAATAAGAACCATACAAATGTTTTTAGGAATTGTAGGGTTTTGTAAAATTTAAATGTAAAATTAACCGTTTTATTTTGCAGAAAACTTTTTTATTAAAACAAACTTAAATAATAAATATACACATTATTCACTCATGTAAGATCACTAAAACTCATGTACTTCCAATTTAGTAGTCATTTTTAAGGACGTCTTGTTGTTATTGATGGATTTGGATTATTGGTGCTCGAGGATCACACCTAACAAGATCTGGAGTTGTGCACCAATTATCATACATATCCCACCAGAAATCAGGTCCACAGGTTCTTGAAATTGGATTTCCATTAAAGCACAGGAAGTAACTTGCACAATCTTGCCAATCTGATCTGAATTGTAAAGTATTTGGATCGTCTACTTCTGGACAATAAATCTCTGTATCAATTTCACATCGTGCCAACTCTGGTGACATGCACTGTGTTGTAATGCGATTGTAATGCAATCCTGGTGCACAGAATCGTTCATTTGTTACCCCCCAAAAGCACAAAAAGTATCTGTCACAATACCATGGATGATGATGCCATGAAACTGTATTTGGATCACAGTTTGGAGTTGGAGCTTGAGACGATACGTTACTGACTAAATATAATAATACTAAGGCTATTAACTGCTTCATGCTGCTTGTTTTCGTTTGACTAATTTCTTAATTTAGACTGAATAATAAGGGAAGTTGAGAACAATTTTATATACTTTATACTTTATCAAATCTTATCAATAGCAATTCGAGATTAACAATATCAATGGCAAGTATTGGTGATAAATTGCTGAATTTCAAGTGGAATAAGAAGAAGAAGACATTTTAATTAGCTATTATTCTCACCAAGCTTCGATAATAATTCTTAATTTGTATCAGTGACGCGATTTTTCTTGGTAAATCTACACTTCCGTAGCTATATTTCCGTGCGTTTTAGTGATAAGATATCAATTATTAGTTCCTGTCAACAAAAAACTCAAAATCCCTCAAATACAAACCGCTTTTATTATTTTAAATTTTATCTTCGAAATTTTTCGATAATTCTATTGTTTACAACTTGTAAATTTGTCTAAAATCTCGAAAATTTGCTTTAAAATCTCTTTAAACACAAGTCATAGTGATTTCAAAGCAATCAAAAATAACAAGTCTACCTATTAAAATCTCTAAGTCACCTATTAATTGCCTTATTGCTTCAAAAATGAGTGAAAACTATTTCAATTAAATTGTAAATTTTTTGAGAAAATTTCGGTTGAAAATTTGAAATTTCAGTAACCGTTGAGAATAAAAATTACTTTCACAGTTAATTATTCAATAAAATTTATATGTAATTCATTGATCAGCTGATATTTATTCAATGTAGGTAATTGTCGATACATTTCATGCGTTTCTAACGTTTAGAAGCAACAATAAACTCAAATAAAAATAACGGTCATAAAAAATTTGAAAATTTTCGATGTCTTTTAACAGTTTGTTTGTTCGAATTTCCAAAAGGATACAAAATTTTGTTTTATTTAATTAAAGTGTATTTTCTCGGTTTTTGTTGAAATTTATTAAATTAAAATAATAAGTACGTAATGGAATCACTACGAGGGATATTCCCTCGCACAGAACCGCCACAAAAACGTGATTTTCTCAAGGAAAATGTGATGAGAATTAGAAATATTCAAAGGATGCGCAAACCAAAAGATACAGAATACTCAACTAAGTTTGCCAAGCCTGTAAAAACAAGAAAGTTAAGTTTATATGATGATAGAATGCCCACACAGCATCGCTCAAAAGATTCCCTGACTTTATGCTCAACAAAAGCACCAATTGGAAATTTAAGAAAATCGCTAAGCACAATGTCAATATCCAAAGATTGCGGGACACAAACGGTTGATCCAGAAGCAGATGAGTATTTCCTAAAAGATACAATTATCAGATATCCTTCAGCGTCCACAATTAGATCACTGGGAAATTCACAGCAGCAATTATCACACACATGTAGTAAAGGACATTTACTGGAACAAGAAGCGCCAAGATATAAAAGTCACTTCCACGATCGAAAGGATGATCATTCAGAGAAAATGGAGAGGCATGTAAAGAATTTAAGTGAATTTCTCGAAAAAGGTTCAATTACTAAAAAGCAGCCGTCGTCAATCCTCAAAAGTTCCTCATCACTCCAAAAATTAAATAAAAATTCATTGAATGAATTTCAACAGCGAGAAGATAAACATAGAGTAGGTAGTGCACATCATTCAAGAGAAACAGTTTTAATTTCCGATGAAAGTGGAAGCGATAAAGACGAGGAGATTATTGAAGTTATTAATATTGACGAGAACAAGGAGTCATCAAAAAGCAAGAAGAAAAAGGATGTTGTAGGTGGCGGTGACATGGCAGATGCAAAGAAGAAACAATTAATTGAAGCTGCAAAAAATGATCCAAATTGTCCTGACGGTCATGTGCCTTTGTCAGATGATGAACGACTCGAATCGTTAAGGATTGCAAAGAAACGTAAGTTACAGATTAAACTGCATTTTTGTATCACATTACTGATTGAATTTTTACAATTTTTAGATTTCAAGGAGCTTGTAGACGACTTGAATCGATTGCCAATGACATGCGAGACACTTCGAGTACGAAATCGTAAAATTGAGATTGAAAAGGAATTGAGAAGTCTGGAAACAAATATTAGAGTATTTTCCCGTTCCAAAGTCTACGTGAAATTGACAGAATGAAGTCTTTATTGTTGATTAGGAACAGATCATTTTTTGCACAATACAACGAGAGAATTTATTGCCATTTACAATTTCGTTTTTTCTCCCATGTAGGATTAAATTTTGTTTTTAATGATAAGACGTAACTTAATTCCGTCCCACTTATGCACAATGTTCATAATAATTGAAATTAAAAATTATAGGAATGTCAAGACATAAATTAAAATAAAAAAGTGTAAAAGAATATGACAAATATTCTGTTGATGATAAAATTATTAATAAATAAGCCTTAGAAACAGAAGTTGAGCATTATTGTCATTTTTGTAATTTATATGTGCTGTTGTACGCCTGACATAATTACTGAATGGAAATATGTTATTTCATTGTTGCCACATTTTTGAAATATAAATGTTATGATAAGTTCGCTTTGGGGATCGTCTAGGTCATTGGTCTTTAGGATATTTTTGTAATGTCTAAATTTGCCTTTTTGAATTTAAAAAATATAACGGTCAAACTGAATTTGAATTTTTACGTCTTTTGGTTTGAGTCTAGACTAAAATTTGAATTTTTAACTGATTTTAGACCAATTTTGAATATTTGGTTTGTGTCTCAACTAAAATTTGAATTTTTAACGGATTTTAGACCAGTTTTCAAATTTTAAATCTAACGGTGTTTTAAAAATTGTTGTATGGAAATTTTCAAAATAAGATTGACAGTTTTTTTCCAATTTTCTTTTGACATGCGCTTCAAAAATCCATCTAATAATTCAAGCCTTTTATGCCAAACAATAGTTTAATAACCCCCTTAATAAAAGTCAAGCACACATAAATCGATGCATGTAAAAGCATGAATTTACATGACATCACATACATTCGATTTTCATTCATAATTCTTATATCTATTCACGTTACCATAGAAATATCCATGCAAACAACAGCAATTGAACAAATATGAGACAAAAGAATTCAAGTAACTGTGAAAATATTACTAAAACATTACTAACCGTGTCAAGTTAAAACATATTTTAACAAGGCAGATAAAGCACATCAATTGATAACGTGTGATAGTGTATCTATTGGTCTGGTATTTGATAGTTGTATTCAAGCTGTTTCGACGACTAGTTAGTTTTTGTGGCTGCTCGAATTTATTCGGAATGTCAAGAAATCGAGCATTTGAGGATGAAAATGGCGAAACGGAAGAAAGAAGCAGCAATGAAATTCAGACAATCTCGAAGAAAGTCTTTCCACACAATCTTGATGGCGGGAACTTGACAAAAATTGTAATTACTTAATTTTATGTAATTTATTGCTGTAATCTGATTAATTTGCCACTTCCAGGCCGATAAATTCTACGGGCTTAACATAAATGATTTCGCAACGAGAAAGACACTCGCACAAGGTGCAATAATTTATTCATTTATTCAAAAATCAATATCGATGCAAAGCTTTTAATTAAATTATTTTTAGGAATGTTGGATCTCGCACTTTTGACTGCAAATGCTGCTCAATTAAAACGAGTTATGACAATTGGACCTGCGAATCATAGATTTTATTATATTCTTATGGTGCTCATCATAATCTCAATATGCTTGCAGGTAGCTTGTAGATTTAGAGAATGTTTGGCTTTTAATTATACAGAGTTGGGATATGATTATTTAATTAGTTGAGTATAAAGGAGATACATTGGAACTGTATGTCGGAAATTCTATTAAAAAATAAGAAAATTGATTAATTTTTAACGGTTTTTGGAGTTTTGAATTTGAAATTTTAGAATTTGTAGGGTTTTCAATAACCGTTAAATTTAAATTTGAATTCTAGAAAACCGTTAAAAGTTGATTTATTTCAAAATTAACTTTAAAAGCAACTCAACTCATTTATAGACACAATATCATCAACATTTAATTCAATTAACATTTCTAACCAATATCTCAAGCATCCAACTCTACAAAATAATATTTTTCAAACATTTAGTTAAATATTTAATGACATAAAAACAGATTAATCATCGCATCATCTAATCGTCGCATAAATTCTAATTCAACAATATGCTTATAAATTTTTAGGTCGTACAAGGCATAATTATGTGTATTCTCGCAATCGTATTCGATTTAAATAACATAAACGAACATCGTCGCACAAATATAGCGAATAATGTGCTGCTAATTGTCACAATTTGCTCTGTTTCGATTAACATAATTATTTCAACATTTGATATTGCTGATATAAAATGAACTGATTTATATTATTTTTACGGCTCGGAGCAAAGGATTAATGCACGTGTGTGATAAAATAAATTATTTTTATGATGTAAATTTCATTTATCTGTTAATCAAGGACAATTTTAAGGGTTTATGATGTTAATGAGTTAATTAATTTTTAATATATAATAAATAATGAGTAATTTAAAATATTTTTATGGGATGCTTTTAAAAAATTATTTTCGTTTTCCTTTTTTGAGCAGTTTAAATTTGAGGATGAGTTTATGGAGTTACGTTTTGGGTTAACTTACGACTATATAAAATATGTAATTATTTAAATTTCCAGAATTCAGAATTAAATTTTTTCAGCTGATTTTACAGTCAACTTCAGGTTATTCAGCAAAATTTGAAGCCAACTTCAGGTTATTCAGCAAAATCTGAAGCCAATTTTAGTCAATTCAGCAAAATTTGAAGCCAACTTCAGGTTATTCAGCAAAATTTGTAGCCAACTTCAGGCAATTCAGCACTTTGTTTACAATGTAAATTTTTTTGCTCAAAGTCTTTTAAATAGTCACTTTTAAAAGCTAAATTAAATCATTAACTAAAATTTTTTGAAAAATTCAAGTAAAAAATTATGATATAAATTCATTCGGGATTTCCCACTAAATTTTTAATTGGAAATAGTGGGAAATTTCCTAATTTTATGGGAAATTCCCATCGATATTTTTTCCATTGAGTAATTTTTCATTTTGCGACATAAATTTTAACGTATTTTCAAAATTCAAATATTGACTGTTATAGAGTTTTGCTGAATTCAGCAAAATTATTCAAATTTTTATTTTAACGGTCCATAATTGTTAAGAATACATTTCAATTTAAACACTGAAACTTAATGTAGTGGCTGATAAATATTTATTGAAACGCGAATAATTGCTTCATTAATTTTTAATCACATCCTTTTTCAAAGAGCTTAAAAAATTATCAACCAAATTACTTCCTCAAACAGCGTCTCATCCCAAAAGTCAAACAATTCCAAAGAAGATTTCGTCTCATTTCCCTCAGATAGTACGCATCAAAAAACTATAATCGTAAATACCACAGCAAGAGGTAAAAGCGTTCATTTCATTCATCTACAGATCCTCTTCTAATTTCCCATTTACGTTCATTGCAAAAATCCTTTTAACATATTAATTATGATCATAATCATCATCATAAGCATTCTAATATGAAATATACTTGTGTGTATGAAAACGCAAAGGAAGAGAGAAAAAAAATTTCAATTTACCCTCAACATTATCACTTCCGCTAGCATAATAGAAAAATATTTTCCATATTGTTAAGGTCGAGCGCATGATCATAGAATTTTCCGTACGCACACAACCTCAACTATCCTTTGTGTGTACGGATAAAGGAATACGTTGAAGATAAATCTAATAATCTACCAATTTTCGCGTTTGTGTGCTGTGCTGTGTGTTCTTTTTTTACAATCGAGTAGAAAAGAGAAGAGAAGAAAAATTTGTCGACAGAAGCAAAAAGCTTTACAGCTCGAAAAGTGGGAATATTTTTCGTGCAGATGGGAAATTCCAATTTAAATTATTATTAATTAGTGAAATATTCAAAACTATCAAAGCCAAATGTGATTAGAATGTAAATGGACGTCCAATAAAGAGGATTTACTAGTGAAAACTCGAGAAAATTTTTATAAAAAAGAAAATAATAGAAAAAAGTGAATTTTTTGCTCCGAGCCAAAAAAACGAAAAAAGAGTAAAAAAGGAATTAGAAAGTGTGAAGAGAAATAAATTTACATATTTTCCCTCCCGCATATCAACAACATACATAACAGAAAAAAGAAATCATAAGAAAAATTTTTGTACATAAAAAAGATATCTTATACTTTTTGTGAGTTTTTTATATCTATGCTATCATTCTGAGGGGTGAAAAGTGGCAGTGCAAGAGAATTTATAACACATAAAAAAAGAAGAAAAAAAATCAAGTTAAGTTCAAGCTTAATTCAACTAAAAAGGATTTTAATTCAGCGCAATTCAGCTAAAAATTTCAATTCAGCTTAAAAGAATTGTAATTCAGCAAAAAAGGATTTTAATTCAGCTCAATTCAGCTAAAAATTTCAATTCAGCTTAAAAGAATTGTAATTCAGCAAAAAAGGATTTTAATTCAGCTCAATTCAGCTAAAAAAATTTAATTCAGCTCAATTCAGCAAAAAAGGATTTCAATTCAGCGTAATTCAGCAAAAAAGGATTTTAATTCAGCGCAATTCAGCTGAAAATTAAGAATTTATAACCGCAACAAAAAGAAATCAGCAAAAAATGTTTTTCCAAAATCTGTCAAAACGAAAAATCCTCTTGCTGATAATCAATGCTTTGATTTCCATTTTGATGATATCCTGTGTCATCTTCCTATATCATTATCTACCCGCAAGCCATCAGAAAACGTTTACGGTCGAGAAGGAGAATTCTGTCCACATCACAAAAAGCC